>JAOVVB010000030.1:9440999-9479577 GCA_028570985.1 Heterobranchus longifilis
CTAACAATGCCCACTGCTGCTCCATTGTCACAGTGAACAATTCTCTGTACCAATCCCTGGAGAGAGCAATGATGGAATCAGGAAACAGACACGAACTCATTTCCTCCTCGCAGTCTAAATTAAGGACCCCATCAAATAGCTGTGTTAATCTCAAGCAAATGTAATTTTTTATTTAGGTGGTATGGGCATCTTGGATGGAGAAAAGACAGTGTTATTTTAACGTACCCTCTGTATCAGGAATTTCATTTTCGTTTTTTTGTTTGTTTGTTTTAAATACCTAAAAAACTAAATAAGCAAAGCTATGATCTGTTAAAGAAAAAAAAAACATTTCTACCATTTGCATAAATCACTGTTTATGATGCATCATGTGAACCAGGCAAAATGTTCCTTTTATTCCCTTCGTTGTGCTGTTGTGTTTTTTGTTCTTTTGTTGTGGCTACAGCTGGGGGAAAAGGTACTTTCATCACGTTAGCTGGCAGGAAGAGTAAGTGTTCTGCCCTCACTTGCCGGTGGTCCCAATGTCTCATTTCCCTGGAACCACCTGGCATTATTACTGGAGCAGAATTCTTCAGTTTTCTTCCCTATACTGAAATAAAAATACAGGAGATAAAACTACAAAACTAACAATGCTCTTCATAGAGTTTCATAGGATCATCATGATTTACAGTCACAATCCTTGATGATAAATTATTTCAGAGCATTTGATTTAACAAGTATGCTTAACATGTATTTATATGTATAGTAAACGCCTTGGTAATTTACAATGTGAAAACAGAACAAAAATGTCAAATGAGACCAAAATATGCAAGTAACAGAACTGTAATACATAATGGTAGCAACAGGAAAAAAGTGAATACATTTTACCTGGCTGAACTACACCGATACAGCCATGACATTTTACACTACAAAACGTTTAATACATCAACACTGATCACTAACTGGTGTACAGTATATACCAATAAACTGGTGACATGATCATCAAAGTTTTCTGTCGCACATTTTTACCCTAAAACAAAAGTGAAAATATTTCCAAGGTTTCAGATCTGGAGGTCTGGGAGGATCTGCAGTCCTAGGAACGAATCCCCAGTAAAAGCAGGATGTCTGACTAGTCTGAACCCCTTGACAATGTATAATAGGTTTGGTAATTGAATGTGTCTTCTGGCTATGTGTAAGTGTACGTTTAATAGCAGGTAGAAATACATCAGCGGTCCGTACAATAATACTAGAGGAAATACTGTAACACATGGGTGACTCACTTATACTGAGCAAAAGACATTATTCCAAAGAAACATGTCAGATTCTGGGAATGGAATGACTTCAAAATGACCAAAAATATAATTCTTACAGCAAATCTGATTTGATCCACAAACTGCACAAGAAAGTTCAAATGTCTCCATACGCCTAGGGCAAAATGAACAATGAATACCATGTTAGGTTTTAGATATGTTCTATTAAGACATGGAGACGGGTTTATAAAACCAAAAAGACAGTGGTTTTGTGTCAAGAATGGGAAAGACTGTACTCCCATACAGTATGCCCCTTTAAAGGAGAGAGACTTCATACAGCAGGTAGCCCTGTGACTTTGTTTGGCAGCCAAGGTGAGCCAAAGGGTCAGCGTTCATTCACTGTTTGCAGACCTACACATCTTGTGAAGCTATGTTTTGGCCCGAGATGACAAGTTGAACTCTGTTCCAGGACAGCTGCTAGGCAGAGTGGACTGGGCAGAAAAGCTACAGTATGTTATGCTTGGCAATGCAGGTTACTCCCCTTAATGAAACACATTCTTTATGCCATCAAAACATTTCTTTGGGTGTAGTGCAGTGGGCAGCTAGACCCCAGGTTACTGTCTGTGTAGAGTTTTACATGACTTCCTGTGTTCGTATAAGGTTACTCTGGATGTCCAAAATAAATAAATAAATAAATAAATAAATAAATGTGCTGGGGGTTCAACTGATGATCCAAATTGCACCTAGGAGTGAATGTGTGTGCATGATGCCCAGAAATAGACTGGCATTATATCCACGGTACAGTAGCTTTATGACGTGCACTGAGTGTACGCCTTATAGGCTCAAAATTTGGCTCTATTTTAACCAATGTACAGTAAAGTTTAGTATTAACTGAGTATTAACTGAGTATTAACAATGCATGATTTACTTTAGGAGGTGCTGCATTGCACTTCAGGGTCCGTATTCACAAAGCTTCTTAGAATTCTCTCAGAGAGCTCCTATCTTAGTCTAAAAAGTCCTAGCTGAGAGTCTTAGACTGAAAGTGATTTAGAAAACTTCTTAAAGCAACTCTGAGTAAGGAACGTACAAAAACAAAAAAAACAATCTTACTGAGGGGGATTAATATATTAGATTATATTTTATATATATTAAAATATTATATTATTTATCAAAATTATATATATATTTTGATAATATATTAGATTATATTTGATTATATATTAAAATATTATATTAATCCCTCTCATTAAAATGTAATCAAATTATCAATAGCTCACTGCATTGTCCTGCTATTGGTTCATTAAAATGTTTTCGTGGAAAGCACAATTTTGAGTGATTAAATCGAGCCCCTGTCGTAGCTGAGATAGAAACGCAGGGAAGACAGATTTTTATGGGAAGCCAAATAAATTTCTCTGGGGAATAACTGGTATGTGCACAGGGGTCATGCATAAAAACAATATCTTGGGTGTTTTTTGGACAGTAGCCCTTAAATCTCAGAGCATTTTAGCAATTTTTTGTTTTTAAAAATTATTATTCTTTTTAAATAAACATATACAGAGGGCTCAAAATGTTGCAGTATAGAGTGACATATGCTTTTTTTTTTAGCACAAAATAGGATGGATTGAATTTTATTTCATTTTATGAACTATACAAACATGACTAAGCAAAAAAATATGAAGAATGAAATAGACCAGATAAAGAAATAGAACAGATGCACACACATGTGTGTAAGTCGCTTTTTGTAAGTCGCTCTGGATAAGAGCCTCTGCCAAATGCCTAAATGTAAAAAAAAAAAATGTGTTTTTCTGGGTGTTTTCAGTTGTTTCTATGACCAAATACAGTATATAATAATAATATTCTCATTTTGAGAGTTCTACATTTTTGTGACATTTCACCTATTCCGGTGGTCTTAAGACTCACACTTTTTGAAAGTAATGCTAACTTTCCTTTTATCTGACATATCTGAAAACCCAAATGCACAGAATGATGTCTGAAGCCTCCCCGTTGTCACTGATCTATGCTGTGTCGCCGGCACTGCTGTGTGCCACTTGGGTTTCAAGGGTTTTAATAAAAGTGATTTAAGCATGAGAAAATCATGACCCCTTGTACAAACCAGTTAACCTTTTCATTATCTCACAATACATATGATAAAACTCATGATTAACTAAAAATACTTTTGATAAAATCCATGATTTATACACACAGAAAGAAAGACAATATTAATATGTTCTTAATAATTATTCATCTTTATTAGAAACGGTTAGAATAAATATGAATTACAGAATAAAAAATTAAATATCATTTTCATATACCTCCTTTTTTTTAATTCACATATGTATTTCACTGTTACATAATTGACTTAAGTGCATGTAAAAAAAAATTCACTCCTTTTGTTAACAGTGTGAATGGCTGTACATGGTTAGGGCTGCCTGAGAGACTTGGTAAAATCAGTAAGAGACTTTTCAGACCTATTCATCTCAACCTAAAGCCTGCATTGATTTGAAATGCTATTTACTGCTTTGAAAAAGGCACTTATTTAAGGAGAGGCTCCCCTCCACTACTGCTTGGAAAAACTGAAAAAAGGAACAGGAGAACAGAATGAGAAAAGTGAACATAAATCATGCTAGCTGGTAAAGTAAACTAGGTGCCTAGGCAATTTTAGCAAATAGTTCCAAATTGTGCATATATTATAGTTAGAATTTTGAAATGTCCGTAATGAAATTTCTTTGTGTAGACAATTCTCACTGTTGCTTCACTACATAACACGAATTGGCACAAACAGTTTTATCTAGCTACAAATAGTTCTAAGTTGCATGATCTTCATTGACTGACTGAGCACTCTAGCTAGCTAATCCTAATTAGAAATAAATTTGCATTGGTGGGCAAACATGTAATGGTTCCCATTATCACCAGCAGGTACCAGCTGAGGATTTAAAGAAACACAAAGAAAATATAACAGAAACACTCACTCACTCACTCATCATCTACACCGATTTATCCTGTGTACTGTATTGGGTCGCCTATCCCAGGAAACTTGGCACACAAGGTGGGGTACACCCTGGATGAGGTGCCAATCCATCGAATGGCACACACACACACGCACACACACACACACTTATTCATATGCTCATTCACACGTTACCGGCAATTCTAGAAATGCCAATTAGCCAAATCTGTCAACACTGTGGGAGAAAACTGGAGTACCTGGGGGAAACTCACCAAGCTTGGGGAAGAACATGCAACCTCCATGCACACAGACCTGAGGAGGGAATCGAACCTACACCCTGGAAGTACAAGGGAACAGTGCTAACAGCACAGAAACAGATGGACTGAGTACATGTTACAATGACTTTGTGGTTATGCCACTTTAAAATTTGAATAGATAACTATTCATTAGTTAATATGTGGTCATTCAGGCCACATTAAAGTTAAAACTAAGCTCTATAGTCACTCTACAATCACTGCTATTCTTTAAATTATGATTTTTTTTTCATTTTCTTTTTTACTGTACCTTTTACACTGTTTGAGCACTTTAAATTATCTTTGTCTTGTACTGCATATTCAAACTTCTCCATAAGGTTCTCAGAAACCCTACTATGTCTAATGCTTCAATTCAATGAGTATTGTCCCCCTATCTTAAATCGTGTTGTAAAAGTGAGTTTAGTCTACAGCGCGCTACATTCCGCTGATCATCCAAACAGGAAATGGAGGAAATGGCAGTTGTCTCACGACAATCCTTGGTGAGCAAAAAGTAGAATTTCTCCCACTCTCTTATTTTCCCAAACTGGACCATTACACTTGTTGCTTAAGCTCAAACATAATGCTTATCACTGGAAACTTTCTCTTTACGGTCAGTTTTTTTGGATTTGGTGCGAGCGTCCTTTTTGTAGTGACATCTCTGTGTGGTGCCACCAATACAGTTTAAGTATGTCGGAAGCACGTCCTCCGTTGAATGCGGGTTACTCTCATTCCAGTTCATGTCAGGCTGCGCATAGCTGTCATTTCCTCCTGGAAGATATAGATTGCCTTTTTCCTGGAAAGCTCGGACTTGGAACTCCAGTTTTGTTGGATTTTTCTCGATTACACGAGGAGCCCTTAGCTGCTGATATCGATACTTCTTCTCCAGGTAATGTGTGATGGACAGTTGAAGAAGATGGAAAAGCTCAACAACATTGAGGATCACAGAGATTGAAGCGATGATCTGGATATATATGGTGAAAATGGTCTTCTCAGTGGGCCGAGAGACAAAACAGTCCACCGTGTGGGGGCATGGACTCCTCATGCATTCATACCTTGCTGGAATTACAAATCCATACAGGAACCACAAACCTACTATAAACCCAACCTCAATTAGGACCTTCAGGATTATGCTGACAGTGTAGGCACCCAGTAGTTTTCCCTTGAGCTTGGGCGTTTTCTTTTCATTAAGCGACTCTTTCTTGTCTTCATTTTCTTCCTGTATCACCTCTAGCTTCCATTCTTTGGCTTTTTTATCCTGATGTCTCCCATGCTGCACCACTGTTTCCTGTTCTGGCTCCTTGTGTCTCTTCAGGGCCACATAGGCAAAATAAAAAATGGTGGGCGTGGAGACAAAGACAACCTGCAGAATAAAGTAGCGGAAATGGGAGACAGGAAAGGCCTTGTCGTAGCACACAGACTCACAGCCGGGCTGTTTGGTATTGCAGATAAAATCAGCCTGCTCGTCATCCCATGCGGACTCGGCTGCGGTACACAAGACGAGGATACGGAAGAGAAAAAGGACAGTGAGCCACACGCGCCCAACACCAGTTGAGTACTCCTGACTTTCCTCTAGCAGGTTTTCGAGAAAACCCCATTCACCTCTGGACATCCTCTGAGTCTGCAGACATGAAACAAACACAAAACTGAATTTGACACTACCACATCAAGAATATGCAGACTGTATGGAAAGAAACATATATATTCTAATGAGTACATTGTGATGACTGGATTGTGAAAGCATCTTGTAACAGCAGAAGGTTAAATTCCGAGTTCTATGGTATACCAAGAAGAGTAATATTTCTTTGAAACGTGTTTTGAAAAATTGATATCAACCTCTCGATTCTGTACGAGAATTTCCAGAATTCTTTGCCCAGAGTTTTATCTTTATTATACTGTACTTATAAGATCAAGTTGCAATAGTGTCAAAAATATAGGAATATCATACAGTAGACTGTGCAAAAATGTTTTTCCTATGACTAACTGGTTTGTAATGTAGATTGTTATTCTGCTTAAACGACAGCAATCTGTCAAAGGTTTAATTTGTTAAGGAATGATACCAGATATTTTAGCAGTTTAACTTTTAATGTCTGAAACAATGGAATATCTGTAAAACATCCCTGTTAATGCTTACATTAGCAACAATGAACAGTCATTCCCTCACCAGCATAACTCTTTCCTGCTTTTTCAAACAATACCAAGAATCAAAGTGTAAACTCCCCAGTCCTCTGATTTTCCAGTGATGACAAACTTGGGGAAGCACCAATATTATTTTTTTAAAGAACTGTTAGCTGAAACTCTAAAACATGTTAACAGAACCTCATTACATCGGCCACATGGACTTCTTTGGTAAACAGCATTTTTTGGAACTGCTTTTTCTTTATTATAGATTATATGGAATTTCTGTCATATGTGTCTGTGTATAAGCGGTTACTATAGATACAATATGTTAATTGGGACACAATTTATGTATTCTATGGTCTTCCCCAGCACACCTGCTTAAATAGATGAAAGAGATTGCATGTCCAAGGTTAAAATATGAACTGTGTACTGGAAATTTCATACCTAAAGTTAAAGGAATGTATAATTGTAAAGGAACATCACAGAGGTAAACAGTATAATACGACCCTAAATATCCCGTCTGCACCTTTCACATTGATGGTACCTTGAAGAACCGATGCTGTCCAGTATCTTTTTGTTTTTTTACTGACGGTTTAGATTTGTCATAAATTTATGTGTTCTAAGATGAAACATTTGTAACAATTGTAGAATAAATTAGACTTTTAGGACTTTTAATTTTTTTTTTAAAGGACTTTAATTAGGACTTTTAATTTTTGTTAAAAGGACTTTTTTTATTTAGTTTGCCAACTGATACAGCCTGCATATGTGACCAAAAATATTTTGCATGATAAATTAAATATTTAAATAAATTGGCCTGATTTGTTTTCCCTTAAGACCTACACAAAAACAGTTTGTTCCAAATCCCAAGATTGCTGACTTCATCCTTATTTCTAACTTTATGTCTCTCTGTGGATTTCTCATGCACTCATGGTAAGCCCAAGGGACAAAACAGTCCTATTACTTTGGCATTTGCGATGATTTGCATCTGTGTAAACATCCTTTGAATCACAGTGGTCTTATCTAAACACTGAGCTTTTTCCCCACAAGACTTGAATTTAATTTTTTCAAGGTTTTATTTATATATATTTTGCAAATATCTCAAAATGAAAACTATTTATAGACTGTAACATTATTGATTTATTTATTATTATTATTAGTGTTGTTACTTCTGCTAATAAGAGTATGAATATATGAATACTGCGACTTCTAATACTACCGATGACTATTATTATTATTATTATTATTATGTTTACTATTAGCCGTTTATTTGAAGATTAATCAAATCCTGCTTAATATATTCATGCTTTAAGTAATTTATTTGATTTAAAGAGGTAATTTGTATAAAAGTGCAGTAAACAAAAAAGAAAAATTACCATTTATAATGAAATACAGATAGAAATTTCATGTATCAGGATATTGTAAGTGATATAAACTAAATTGCCATATAAGCCATTCCTATCCAGTCAACTAAACTACTCAATTAGATATAGTTTTTCTAAGAAAACAGAATACCCTCAAACAAACATACATTTAAATCTACTTTGCGGCTAGACAAGAACTGTAACCCATGATCCCTACCTGTCTCTCTACCTGTCTGTTTTTTTTTTTTTAGGTCTTCTAATGATCCTGTAGTTCTCGTATGTCTGTTTAGAGCTGAAGCAGAACTTGTAATGATGTCTAGGAGTTCCTGTTATCGGCAGAAAGAGAGCAGCGTGAGAGGAACTTTCCCAGGCCCTCCCACAGGAACCTGGTCAGGAAAAAGGATGGATGTGTTCAAAAATAGCCTGCTTTCTCTTCTGCCTTTACACAAATGTCATCATGGAGAGTTTCAACCCATGGGTCACTTAGCTATGGAGTTATGCTTGGATGTGTTTTGACTCCTCCTGCTCCTTATGATGTCAAGAGTTCAACATTCACCCAGATTTCTCTTTGATTTGTTTAAGTGTGTTTCAGTTTGACAGCCTGCTGTATAAAGCTAACCAGCTAAAGTTTCACTGACAGCTAAAGATTTAAATGGTCTTTTAAGTAACTAGTCAAAGTGGCATTTGGGTGCCAATTATAGCCTTTTTTAGGGGATGAAGGAAGGAAAATGTTTACAATTTGCAGTAAAATTTAGGAGGAGGGTGGAACTTTGGATGGAGTTTTTTTTTTCTTTTATATTACCATTTTAAAACGTACATTACTTGGCAAATTAATTATTCAAATAGTTGTGATAAACAATGAGTTCACTAGCTAAAGTTTCTCAATTTTTTTTTTCAATATTAAGAAAAATGGTCTATACTAATAGATACTGTAGACAGACAGATAGGCAGATATGCATTTCCCTGTATGATCACAAGGTGTCACTTCAGATTACATAAAATGGCCTAGTGCGGTTTGTGAAAATGGCAAAACGAACACCTTGAAGATGTAGATTTAATTCTGGAATACACTTAATTATACACCAAGTAAATATTTAGATACAGTATAATAATGTATGGTATGCAGAACAATCTTTAGACACACTAAATATAATTTCCCCTTATAACATTTCCTAAGTGAAATCAGATAATTAAACTACTGTTTATATGGCTAACATGAGCAAATACATGCAAAGACAATATGTTATGTAGGATGTGATTTAGGTCATGCGATTGGTTTTATATTATGCATATAATTAACAAGCCAAACACACGATTGAGAATTTACTCCTTTTTTTTCCCCCAGTATAATAATCTTACTTTTTAGAGCAGGTCAGAATAGTATTAGCAGTTTTCTTAATTGAGGCATTTTTTGTATTTTTTTTCCATTGACTGTTGTTTGGATTGCTGTAGACCATTTCATATAAATCATCTCAGTAGCCTCAAACTACATTACATTTGTCTAAATATGCTGTAACGTCCAGCATTCGTGTTTTGAACACCGTTTGTCAGTGATTTCATATAGAGAGTGGATTTATTGTTGTGATTTGTCTATAAGCTATGCCTAACAGTGCTGGGTCATGCAACATGTCAATACTTTAATTGGTTGACTGAATAAAGGGCCTATTTGAGGCAACTGCAGAAAGAAAGCCTTTTCTAAAGTCTGTTCAATTGGCAATGAATCATTCTGACAAATGCTTCCCTCTCTGGCGTGTCATTATGAAATGATTTTGATTGCGGGGAACTAGAGGTTGTGCTTCTGTGGAAATGGCAATTTGGAAATAATGATGTGATGTAACAGCAAGTCCACCTCCATAAATAAAAAAAACATATGTGAGTGGTAGCTGTAGATGAGCTATATCTCTTACAGAACTTAAGATTAACAGAATAGAGGAGGCTGTTCAGTCACTGTTCTGTAGTCCACAAGGCTACATCTGGGATGGACAGGCCATGACTGTGCACTAAATTCAGAACTGACCTTTAACGGTGATTGGACACAGGCCCCTGAGGGTGTTGACTTTTTTTTTTCTTTTTCAATTATGACGCTGACAAAGTAGGCTCTAGTGTCGTGATTTCTGTGACCTACACTAGAGTGAGAAGTGAACGTGACGGTGTGAAAACAGTGTTATGTAAGAGCAAGGAAAACATGTGTGATATGAAAGCTGTGGTTAATACATATATAAACAATTATTCCTCCCCAATGTGATCATTATCACAGTATGAGAAACCAGAATAATAATACTTCATGTTTTATTTGTGCATAAGGCCACGATTACAAACATACTCTATCAGCCATGAGAACTCCACTGAGTCTGAGCAGAGATTATATTGATAACTGAATGACCAGTAATACCACAAAATAATATTGTGACCTTGACTTTAATATAAATGTCTCATGGTAGATGTGTTGGGTTTAGGCATCCCTTTACTATATATGGTACTGTTCATTTCTATGTCATTAATACTCATGTCTGTTTAATGTCTTGTTTCAGTTGGAAGGAAGGAAGTTGTTTCATTTCATAATTTACATTACAGAGCAGAGAGGGCTTTAACTGTGACTTTGTTGGAGGTTATAATGCTTTGGGCATTCTGATGGCTAGTTTCTTTGTATAGATATCTACAATTATATAAAAAAGTTATCATCATTGACCACCTAATAAAAAAAAACAAATAATACTCTGATAAAAGTGACTTTTCCAATATTTAAAGTATTAAAAACAACATATACACCCCTAAGCACTCATCTTCAGCAATGACTCCTGGTCAGGGTTGCAGTGGACCTGGAGAATATCCCATCAATAATGAGCTCAAGGTGCGAGACGTTGCCCTGCATGAGCTGCCGTGCACACACATCCAAATGCCCATTTACACTTGGGTAATCTTAGTGCAGCCAATCTGCCTACCTGCTTGTTTTTGGATGCTAACCGTACATCACTGTGCCACACCGGAATGCAAACATTTAAACACACTATGTATCTGATTGATTAATGGCTTCCACTTGCACTTCACTCAGTCAATAAAAATGCTATTCAGAACCATGACCACAGTGTGATGTGCCAAGATATGAGGGGTATTCTTCAACCCTGTAGTAGTGACTGGAAAACTAATATACAGTCAATGGAAATGCTGTTTAATTCACCATGTGAGGTTGCTAGCCAAGGTGCTGAATTCACTAACTTTACAAGACCGATTTACCAATGGTATCATTCAACTATTTACTCATAACTTTTGTGTACTTTAAAGCCAAATTGACTGTATTTTAAGGTACTCAATCCTGCATAATGATGATGAATTAATGAAATTTAAGTCATGTGTGTGTTTGTGTGAGCGTGACATTGCTTTGCATTCATTCACACGACATCTGAGATTTCTTGTTGCTGGAGGCGGTGAATGTCGCTTGTGATAATTGCATGCCAATCCTGTCAGAAGGCCTACAGCTTGGTACAAAAAATATCGACACTAAATGAATCATTGAGCTTCCTAGTTTTATTTGATTTGCTTTTCCACAATGCCAGGTCTCTTCACTTTTTAATGATGGTGAACATTAGGCTGTAATGGTTTTATAGCTTTGCGATGACAAATTCTTCTCTCCTTTCTATCAGGAATTCATAACGCTTTCATAATTACCCTTAGTAATTTTTGGAGATCATCTAGATTTCTGAACACTGCTCTGTCTCTGTGATTCATTTCAGGAGTGATTTCAATGCCATTGTTTAAGAATATTAAAAAGCTATTGTGAGCCATTAAATGGAATTCATTTGACAGCTGCTCTGAGCTTTCACATAAAGTACTATATTTGTAACTGATTTATTCTATGTTTTCAAAGTGTGAGATACTATATCAAAGGGATTAATCTCCCTGAGTTCAAACTAACACATTTATTCTCATATTTTAGTGAAATTTGCAGTATTGAGCTAAATGTTCATTCAACTTCAATGGCTAGTTTGATGTGAGGACAGACTATGCCTGGGATGAGTGAGAAAGCTGTGTTCAGATATACTGGACGCATGTCTCAGGAGGCAGCTGGCACTGGGCCCAAATTAGGTTACAGCCTGAAGGGTGAAAATGCACAGATCATAACAAACATTGTCTGACAAATCTGATTTTCCTCTGGCATCTATACATAGTAATATGAATCTCATGGCTATGAAAGAGAACTGACAAAATGTCAGTCTGAAAACTATCCTCAGACTAATCATAGTATACTAAAGTCTGAGCATGGTACATTTATAGCCTGATAATGCATCAGCAACGACATGATAGTTAGCAGTTATATGACACAAACAAATACCCTTTCCTTGATGTCATCGACCTGTTATCATCAACCCCCACATCAAATTAAGATAATAATGAACATGATCTTAACATATGCTCCATTGTACCCAACCCACTTCAATCCCTAACAGCAATTATTTAGCACAGATCTCTTTTGAAGGTGGGGTGCCATGCCGATGAGAAAGGGAAAGTAATTATTATAAACCTTTTAGGACCTAATTATGTATGAGGCATGGTAGCATTTGCAACATTGAAAGACAGAATTGTTCCTTGGTGCTCACATAATTGCATCATCTGACATTGCTGTTAGTTGTTCTATACTCAAGCACTTTCAGAAACAAATGGGGGTAATAAAGAATCCCTTTCTAGCTGTAGTGATGGTCACAAAGGGACGCACATTGTACTCTTAGTGTGCATCTTTTACCTTTTAATCCTTAAAGGTCTAAGTAGCGTATCAAATCTTTTTTTTTTTTTTTTTAAACATACTACAAAGCCACAGCATGGAGTGGCTACCCCAAGCCCGGATAAATGGGAGGGTTGAGTCAGGAAGTGCATCCGGTGTGCCAAGTTAAATATATGGATTAGATCTGCTGTGGCAACCCCTTGATGAGTAAAAAGAAGAGGAAGAAGAAAAAAAAACATTCTATGTCTGTTTTATATACTAAAATTTCAGGAGATAAGGATACCAACCCAGCAACGAGGCAAGGAACAGTTAATAGTTTTTATTTTTTCTTCTTCCTGAGACTGAGACACTTGATCAAAATATCTATTATTATTTGAACCATCATGAGGTAGACAGGAAAAGCCCTATTATTTCTGCGTGAATTGTAATTATAATAATTGGCCTCTCAAAGATGTGATTTGAAGTGAAGTGTGATAATAAGTTGGGGTGATAATTGGGGTGGCAAGTCTCAATAGAGAGAGAATATGACACAGCCCTTTGTAGTTTTTTATTATTATTTTTTTCTCTATGAAGACACATTGATTTATAATTTTACTATCTTTTTGGCATGTTTTATTTTATTTCTCTGAGGCTGCAGAGTGTAGCATCATCTAGCGTGCGCACTTCGCTTTATAAATCCTCTCCTCTCCTCTCCGTTTAGCCACGCCCCTCCTCTGGGTACCGGGCCCGCTCTGGACCAATAGGATGAGAGCAGCGCCGGGACGGAGGGGAATCCTGAGCGCGCGGAACATCACAAGCGGCGGCACAGAACAGACCTGCAGCGCGCGCTCTGCTTCTCTCGTCGGATTTCTGTAACGCCGAAAAAGACGAGGCTGCTGCATACAGGAATATTGACTGCACTGTTCCCGGGACGAGGGAATTGCATGGCTATCCTCTGAACTCCAAAGTCAGGTAAGTCCTCTTCTTCAGCAGGATGCGCTCCTGAAACGAGTTCCGTTAACCGGTAGATCAGAGTTGTCCTCGCCAGCGCTGGATGATATGGAGCTCAGGTAGCCTGGCTTTCCTGTGCATTGAGGATTTTTATTTATATATATATATATATATATATATTAATGCCGACAGTTTTCTCATGACCCATACAAGACCAAGCGATCTGTACTCCACACAATTCAGCTAAAACATTGGTGCGCATGTGTAGTAGAGGAGTGATCGCTCCGAAATCAGCCTGATACGGACCCTACTGTTAATCCGGACCGGATGTCTTTCTAATTATCATCACAGAAAAAAAAAAAAGAATCAGTTTCCACACTCTCAAGCCTTTCTCCTTTTTACAACATATTTATCAACTAACTATACATTTTTCCATTCCTGTGCTTATGTTTCAAAATATAACAATCATATACAGTAGAAGCTAAATGTTTAGGTTATCAGCAAATTTACTTTGACTGATTTTTTTTTTCTTTTATTCAATGCACACCACAGTTGTACTGGGGTTAAATTAAAGGTGTATAGCCTATTCGTCCTACAGCGTGTCCATGACATAAGGGGAAATGACCAATTTTTAGCAAAATGGATCTGGTTGGAATTTTATTTGTGAACACACACGGACATGTCTCTCCCACTCGTGGTGATCTTGAGTTATTCATGTACAGGTGATTGCACTTAAAATGTATTCTTTTAAAGTATTTTTTTTTTCTTTTCGTGCTGTATTTTTCTCTGCTACACCAAGGCCTTCACGTGCCCCCACAGGTAGAAACCAAGCAGGCTTAAATGTGAGGATCTACTAATTCCCTGCCTTTCACCTCCCAATCTCTAAAGCTCTCTTTTCTCGCTAAGGCTTTTCTTTTCTTTGCTTCTTCTCTTTTTTTGTTTTCCGTCTTTTCCTCTCTATGTGACACCTTCACTCCCTTTCTCCTTTTTCTGCTTCTCTGTGTTCCATTTTTGTCCTATATTCTATCACTGTCTTTCTTTTGCTTTCTATACCTCTGCATCTGTTCCCTTCTACTTTTATCTCTATTGTTTTAAAGGTGTGACTAGACCATGCATAATTCTACAAATCACAAACATTTTAATTAACATTTTTGCCATTTAATTGGTATGCCTAGTTTCTTCTTTTCATGGTTCAGGAATTCCCTAGGTCAGAAATGAGCTTCACCCCCAGCTGAAGCAGAGCTGTTCAAATCAGTGTTTATTTATGAATAAATAAATGGAAGGATTTTTAAGGCAAACTGCTTTAAGTGTATGAAACATTGATATACATAATGCATTAACTTAGGAGTAGATACCATTTCGTAAACAGATAGAATGAAAAACTCAGGGTGACAGAGCAGTAATGAGCATGGTTTATTTTTTATTATTTGCAAAATTAATAGAAGTTTGAAATAACAATATGTTGATAATGAAACGCACTCCTAGCTGGAGTGAATCCCCTGTGAATACTAAAGATTGAAATAATAATAGGTCTCCATCATAGCCACCTCTCAGAGCATTGTGCATGGGCCCATCACCACTTATCCCTCAAAGTAGAACATCTCACTGGCTGCTCTAATTAGCTTTACCATCAAATTGAAAAGCAAATGAGCGAAAAAGTTTGTGACTATTGATGCATGAGCAACTTTTTTTTGAAAGTCTAATCCAAATTACATCATCAACACAGGAAGCATTAAGTGAAACTTACCTCGAACAATTAGCTGTGGGATGCTGAGCAGGCTGTCACTGCTTATCACGTTAACAGCTGTGGCAGATGGCTGAAGTGAAACTCGAATCTAAAAGTACAGAATAGAAAACCGAGCTTAAAATAGTATTCAGCAAATTTAACTAACGATTTGTAGACTGCATGTGTGCAGATATACATAAAGAATTCCATAATTAAATGGGCTTTTTACATGAAAACTACATGTAATGGAAGTTACACATTATAAAACATCCTGATTGAATATGAACTGAAATAATTCCTGTACAGTTCAAGCACCATTAAGAAATGCAAGCTGTACAATGTTTTAAAGGTTAAAAGAAAACGCTATTTTTTTTTAGTTATTTTGTTCATTTTTACTAGATTTAAAAGTAACAATAGATAATAACCCCAAGTACATAAACTGTAAAATGTCAGCACTATATTTAGCTTTTTCTCTGGCTATTCTTGTTAACTCAAGGCATCCAGGTGGCATTGGCATTCTCAATTCAATCATAGATCAACTGTTTATCATGATAAATTTAAATTACTATTGTCCTCAGAGATCGCCTACATGGGTGGACCCACTCAAGGTTGAACCCAAAATGACACTTTTGAATCGTGTTGTGAAAAAAAATCTGTTTAAGTGATGTTGTCATGGTTGACTTGACTCTTAGAGCATTTGCATACAAAATCAGGACTTTTTTTTTTCTTTTAGTCAACATGGGACTGTATGCTCAGTCAATCATCCAGATGAAGGAGTACAAACAGACCCTGACATTGAAAATACTCAAACACACTATCTGAACACACTAGGTGCAAAGGTAACCGAAGAAGGGGGTATTGTGCTGGTAACGAACTGGAGAAATCACTTGTATTGCATCGGAATTTAAATGTCTTTTTCATCTTTCTACATTTTTTTTTTTAGATTTATGATGGCAACAAATAATTTTTCTTCATATTCTGGATTGCATTTGATATGTGGAGCAGATAGAATGGCAGTGTACAAAAAGACATAAATGTAAAGGCTTAGAGCTAAAATGCAGGGGATTTGTGCTCCTTTTTGTGGATCGGTTTCTGAAGTAGGGACTGGACAGCATTCAAGATCAAACAGTTTTACACCTTTTGTGGGGTTGATCCCTTCTTTGGTAGTGTTTGAAAATGAAATGCTTATTGAATATCCCTTTGCATTTACACATTATGCAGGATTGATTTTTACCGTGCCCAGGAACGATTGCACCCCCCTCCTCACTGCCCCCCAGCATTCATATCGTTTTTTTTTTTTTGTTCAACGTTCTTGGGTACTATTGCGCATTGTCACTCTCCGATACAGCAGGTGGCAGTATTCACTTACTTGGTTTGTGAGCCAAAGTTAAATATGAGAAAAAGGGAAAACGAAAGGAAAACGTTCATGCTATACCTAACAATATTGATATCTTGTAAAAAAAAAAAAAATGTCAAGAACAACACTCTTGCGTGCCTTCCTACTTTACCAGCTATGGCTGTGTGCGTCACAATATGAGTTTGGTGCATGCTACAGTACAAGCACACACATTCCGGTGTGACCGATGGCACAGATGACATTGGGTCTAAACAGTGATCTATTTCCATGGTCAGGTACGATTTGCTTTGATGTCTAATTCAATCCAGCCTGAGTACACTGTACTGTGCCCGAGACCACCCCTTAAAGCGTATTCGGGCACGTTTCACGAGCACCGAGCGATAGGTTCTCACTGATCAAGATGAACCAGATTTTGGGGTCAAGCGAAATCAGAAACGATAATGTGAAAACACCCATCTTTCCAGTTGCTTGCTAGTAACTTTGGGAAAACTTATATCAAGTTGTGATGGCCATCTGTTCACATCCTTTAGACCATATAGTGTACCTCTACAGTATATATGATCCTCAGAAATTTATTTCAGTTGTTCTGGATTTGTGGAGCCACACCATCTTTATTGTAATAGTATGTTAGCTGGATATTTTTAAATTCCCAATGATGTTTTAAACAAGTTGCTAAGGAGATCAAATCAGTATTGGCCATTGCCCCGATCAATGTTTGTCATTTAGACTGAAATAGTGGGTGCAAGAACGGGCTGCTCCTTTGAACAGTCCATATATTGAACGAATCAATAAATGACCCCACATGACCCGAGTTCCTGAAAAGACTTAGCAGTTTCAACTCTAGTAATGGCCAACAACAATGTCTAGGGGTAGCCTGATTCCTCATGTCTGTTATTCATACAATGGCAAGTGACAATCTAATTCTTCCAGAGCCTGTGACCAAGTGACCAGTTTAAACACTAAGGTGACATCGGTTTGTAAATTGTTTTTATTAAGAGTCTAGAGATGCTTTTTAGTTACCAGCATTAACAATCCCAGTGATCTGCAGCATTAAACTGGTATGTTTTCCAGTGATTAAATGTCCGTTGCTCTTGATGTAATGCTTATAATATATTTCAGGTAGTCATTAATCTTAAAGCCTTTTATCAGGTCACAACTATAATGCACTTTCAAGTGTGCATCTTTAATGACATTGAGCATTATTGGATAGCTCAATCGCTTGCTGCTTGGGTAGCTATGTATACTCAGAGATTAAGCATTTCATCAACTGTGTTGAGTGGAAGATGCAATTTTACTAAGGCAGTCTTTGTGCCAGCCTGCAGAGTTACACGCTTGCTCATCTCTCTTTGATCACCTGAATACCCTGATGCAGGGCTCTCATCACTCTCCACCAGGGTGGGCTCAGTATTCAACTTTAGAGAATCAAAAGCAGCCAGAGAGAGAGAGAAAGTATTATATAGTCAATGCATGTGTGACAGCTGTACAAAGTTGCAGATCACTGCACTGAGCAGCTGAGCCTGCCATGACAGTGTAGAGAAGGAACTTTTTTTTTTCTTTCCTAGCAGCCCATCAGTTCATTTTGTGCGGCGTCAGAGAACGATAATGAATAGTCAGGAGTATTTACGAAGTCTGGCAGTTTCATGCTTCACTATTGGCATTATGCTTCAATGAAATCAAGGCTCCATAAGAGTTTGTCGAAGATACTCAAGCATCAACATTTTGGGCATTGATCATTGTCCATCATCCAACTTGGGGCATGACTGGGAGAAAACAGCTTGCCATTCTGCATTGGAAAAGTTCAACAGTTCAGAAGTTGTCTATATAAATAAAAGGTTTTGACAGTATATTTGGCAGAACTTGCTCTTTTAATAGTATCTTAACGTTTCATACATAAAACGACCAGAAAACAGTCTCAGAAAATATTCCTTCTGTCTGTATGTCTGTCCAGACAGATTTTGTCAAAGCATCACGCCAAACTAGCTGGACAGAATTTAATGACACTTTGGCAGTACTTTAGAATTTGCCTAAAGTTAAACCTGCACCATAAGTGAAATCAAAATGTTGAATAAAAGCAATGTTACAGATTAGAACTAAGTAAGTCAAGTGATACTCAACCTTACAAAATGTGATTTCTTTTTATTAATAAGTTACACATAGATTTCAGCTGTACAGAAAAGATAGACAGACATGTACAGTATATGGGCTTCACCCTGAAAAAATAAAAAATATCACTGATTACATTAGTTCTGATAAGTTTGTAGAAAAAGTTCAAAGGTTGAAGTTTAAATAAACTCTTTTCCTATGAACGATGAATACTTCCGCTAGCGAATGTATAAAATTCTGAAATTACAGGTAGTCCCTGACTTATGAACATTCGAGTTATGATTTTTCGCAGATATGAAGGGACTGCGGTTCTACGAACATTTGTAGATCAAACAAAATTGCGGAAGAAGCTCATGTGTATTGTACAAACAATTGACACTGCAGTGCACCAGATACCAATATTTACAATTATATACTGTATCCGTGTGCATTTGGGGGCGCGGGAGAAATGGGTTGGCTTCACCAGTTTCACTGAATCAGTCCGGGAGCACAATGATAGAAAATGGCTGTCCTGATAATCCTAATTTCGAGAATCCTCAACGAGACAGAGTTTACAGTCCAATACAGTGGAAAACCCCTTGCGATTTAAAGGTGCAGAGACAACACTTACATTTCACATTTCACTGTGAGATTCAATTCCTTAGGCACGGTTATGGTTTTTGGCCACATGGTGGCAGTGTGGCGAGTGGGGACACAGATTTAATCAAGTGGATTGGTATACTTTACATTGTATATTTGTGTCAAAGGCATATAAGAGTCACTTTGTCGGACTTAAGAACAAATCCGACTTACGAACAAGCTCCCGGGAAAAAAATTGTTTGCGGGTCGGGGACTACATGTAGTTGTTTGCAGTGTGGATACAGTTACACAGCAGTGCAAACATGGACCATGTTTGCTCTAAGGACATACGCATTTGGTACTACTTTTGGTACAACTGACTCTGTGTGCACTTTAATGCAAAGATGTTAACCTCCAAGCCATGTGAACTCCAGGCCATATGGCTTTATTAGGCTTTATCCTAATAAAATGCTCTTAACAATAGGTGCACAATTTGTTTAAATACCTGGTGGATATAAAGTGCTAAAACAACTTGCAATGAAGTCGTGTCTTAGCTCTGACTCAAGTTATTAGTTTAATCTCAGTTTAATCTAAACTCACAGTATTCTCAAATCATTTAATGAGTTTTGTTTCCCCACTGGGCCATTTTGCTCCATCTGCCTTGATCAGTGCATTTTATGACACAAAGGAATATGTAAGGATTCCAACTGTGAAAGGAATCAGATAAGAATAGGCTTACATGACAGTTGTTAAATTGCACTGAGTAAAATGAATTCTAAGTAATTAATTAATCAGACAAAGATTTTATTCAGATTGCCTCGGTCACTTTACTTTGCTGAAGAGGGGGTTTATCCTGAAACTTTCATTTTTTTTTAGTCTAAGCTGTCAATCAGATTAGTTGTATTATATATATATATACTGTATATACAGTAATTGTATTGTATTCCAGGTATGTGCAGCATAACCACAACAATATAAAATCCATTTAAAATATAAATAGTTAATAGCGTGCATGTTATTTTTTTAAACACTTAAAAAAAAAAGATATTAAATCAAATAGATACATTACAAAGTGATAAAAACACTACTTAACCTCACAGCAGATCTGCAGTAAAGTCACTTCTTTCAGAACATTGTTTCAGAATATTATATGATTAACACAGATGATTATATGATTGCCTAATAGTTGCAAACAACTTTATCTTTACTTAGATCATTCACACAAAATTAAAATACAAAAAATTATATCTCGTTCTTTGATTTATTTATTTTTTCAGTGGCAGATGTGTGACCTGAGGCAAGAAATAAAACATTAACTGCTGAAAATCATTTAATTTCTTCTCTCAATACCACTATTTTTTCACCAGTGTAGAATACAATTTGAATACAATGAGACATTCTGGTAAGATCTAAAAACAAAACAAAACAAACAAAAAAAAACACCTAATTGCAGAAATGGCAAATCAGACATGAATAATGTAATCAAGTTGGTGCACCAATCAAAACAGATCTCCCCCTGCCAGATTTGTTGGATGAAAGTGACAGTTTATTATTTTGAGTGACATTTAATTATGGCCACATTTTAACTGTATTATTATTTATTACCACATTAGAAAATATTTGATCATTTCTGTATTTGCTATTAAAAAAACAATATTATTTAATATACTGCAGTATATTCCTGATGAGAACATGTAAGACTGCAGGATGTATTTGGAGCTAGAGACCTTTGGAAAGGCTTCAAAACACATTAAAGCTCTCAAAATGTTATCATATCAAATTATATCAAGACTAAGTCCTCATACTAAAGAGGGACAAAGGTTTCACATACTGTAATCTAAAACCCATCCATTTACCTGGAGGACACCCACGAAGCACATAAAGAACATGCAATCTCCACGCACACAGAGACCAAAGGAGAGATTCGAACCCCAGACCCTGGAGGTGCAAGGTGACAATGCTGACCACCAAGCCACCGTGCCTCCCAGAATCTAAATTCATTTAAAAGCTTCTCCTCTCCCATCATAATACCATCAAAAATCTGTGCTTTTTGTTTTTCTTCAAAAGCCTCTCATGTTTTTGAGAGCCTAAATTGTTTCCTGAAATAGCACACAGAATTCCATTTCCAACCGACCAATCGGTACTCTTGTCACTATTCTCCTCACATGCTTTCAGGTTTACTTAAGTCCTGGGCTCTTTACGAATGAGAATAAGCTGCATGTGATGTTCTTAACATTAGACATTTTTATGCATTAAAATATTAGTCCACCAAGTCCCCCCCATCCAAAGTGAGTGCTAACGGATTTATAACTTCAAAGTGTGCAGAAAAGAGCAGTAAAAGTGTCGGAGCAAAACATTCTTGCCGTTACCATCAGTAGCTAATGATGCAAATCTCTTTCCAACTGAAGCATGACACAAGCTTGCCCAGAATAGCTGTATTTACAGTACTCTGCAAGCAGTTTACTGACATTACTGACAAGCTGTTTTAATGCACTGATATACAGTACATAGTATGCCGCAATGGCCATGTGGCCACTGTCTTCAGTTTGTCCATTCCAGACCACTGGGTGCTCTTGAGTGTGTGTAAAATGTCAGGATATTCACACATAACAAATGATTCCTTTGGATTAAATGATTCGGTTAAATTGTTGAATGAATAAGTGGCAGGATAATGATCAGCTAGAGAAAAGAGTGTGTTGCAGGGTGACTGACTAAGACTGACTTAAAAACGTGTTCAATATGTTGAATATGAGTACTCTGAGTGGAAAATGAAGTAAATTAAGTCATTAAGTAGTCAGAGTTACCTGACTTGATTAAATACCAAGAGAAGAAGGCAAACTAGAAAAGGGTATAAACAAGAAGACTAACCAGTGGATTGGCTAGACAGTGGCTAGACGCTAACTAGTGGGACTTGTAGGAGAAGTAACAGGATCCAATGGCTTAATTGTAAAATGAGTAAACTACTTGTTTGAGTATGTTTGGAAAGCTGACACAGTAAGGTAGTATAGTAACACTGCCATTGGATTAGCCGCCAAGTTAGCCGCTAGATGTCTGACTAGCGGCTAACTTTATGTCAATTAGCCTAATCTGCATGTCTTTGGACGGTGGAGTACCTGGAATAAACCCACCAAGCACACGGAGAACATACATAGTCCGAGGCGGAAATCGAACCCTTGACCCTGGAGTTATAAGACCACAGTGCTAACCACTAAGGCAATGTGCATCCTGTGATTGAGCGCTAACTCTTTTTTTTTTTTTTCTTTTAGAGGAAAACCATTTCGGGTTTGTTAGGCTGTGCCAAATAAAGAGAAGATAGGCCTAACTGTCGCAAAAAGGATTAGCACTAATTGCCTGTGGCTTTTCATCTATAGTCTTTTATTCTCCTGTAAATCTGTGTAATTCTTTTCAATGATATATAAAACTGAAATAAGGAGCGAGATAATCAGGAAACAGTGATCTGTGCATATATCTGAATTATGAATTACTGATGTATCTGAATTCATCGTGAAGTTTTGTGAAGACGGCAGATGTGAGTGCATTCTGTTGTAAATAAAGATTTGCTGACGTAACCTGATTTTGTGAGTAACAGCTAAGCTCCTGCTTCTACTTGGAGTTTCCTGTGTTTCAAAAATGTTTTAAAAAGGACTTGAAATGATGAAAAAAAGAAATGAAAAATTGGAAATCAGATTCTTATTCTTATGTTCAAGTTTACAAGCTGTGGTCTTCTAGTGTATCGTGACATTAGTACTCATAAGGTTTTATCTCTTATTTATGCTTATATTAGATGGATTACAATTCTAAAATATATGCTAAAATGTGTAATAAATAAGCAAGTTTCCTTGATTGTAGCTGACCTGAACTCACAAAGACCAATGGACTCAAGAAGAATCTTAATCATTATCAATCTTTATGAGCACAAAGACAGGTGTGCTGCTGAGCAGATGTTGTAAACGAATATGAATACCTTGCTCATAAAGAACAGAACGGTATAAATACAGATTTATATTTAAATACAGATTTATAACATGGGTCACTGTATGGGGCATTTGCAATATATTCAGTCATCATTAGTAACTATTACTAGAAAATATCAGAAAGTCACATGATCATAATCACTTTTAGCAACTAATGTTGTAACCAATTTGTGTGAATTCTCCCAGAACCAGTCCTTCCCAATCTGAGCCCTGCAATACTGTATGCCTGTACCATCAGGGTGGGAAAAAAATCAATCAATGTGATAATCTGGTCGTTCAGCACATTCATTCAGGTCGTCAGCTGACTTTATTTTATTGCCACATTACGTTGCTGAGCCTAGACCTGAGCAACTGAAGCAACCCCAGATCATAACACTGAGGCTGGTACAGTGGGCACGGATGATGGGTGCATAATTTCATGCACTTCCCTTTTCACACTTGAATAGGGTCAATCTGGACACAACATACCACAAGACATAATTTCATTGCTCCAAAGAACAACCTTAATGCTCCCTAGCAAACTGTATACAGTTTTCCAAATTTGTCTCAGTATCAAGTGTTATCATCTTGTGAATGCTCTTACTTCCACTAGCAAACAAACTGTGATTTAGACAGGTTTTTAAAATATATTTTTTTATGATGTAACATCACCAAATGTTTAAATGGTTTGTTTTTCTAACCACATCACCGATACTTGGTGTGTTGGATGGTTCTTTCAGTAATGGTAACTTTTTGTTTTTGCTTGATGCAGGCCAATTATTTGACCCTTCTGAAACAGAAACCTTTTTTTCCCAAACATTTTGCATATATGAATATTTGAAGCCATTAATATGGATATTAAACATGAATATTTGCACAAACCGAATACAGGTACAAGTTACTCTCCTACTTGATGTGCAAAGATGCTTAACATCATCTATGGTTGAATGCATGCTGAACTCTGATCTGCTGTTCATACTCATGGCTCATTTATGACTATGGTTCCTTCACCGCATTAGCTTAACCAACTCGAGCGTCGGCCCTAATACGGTTCCTACAGCCAGAATCTGTTTGTTTCATGCTGATGGAGAGATCATAGAGCCTTTTTTTATGGTGAAACTATGAATTTACATACTGTGCTTGAGAGGAATGATCCATCCCTAAAACACCACATAAAACCACTTTCCTACTGACACATGATAAACCTCACTGAACATCCTGCAATAAAAAGCCTATTTTGCATATTGTATATCAATAAATGCACTTTATTGAGTCTTTTACAGGGCTTAAGGAAGGAATTGTAAGCTTGGGGATATTTGCGGTTCCACTCAGTGACCATGAAGATGGCCTTGGACTGGGATGATTCGGGCAGTTTTTCTGTGATGGCTTATGCCCGCAGTTGGTCAATAGATTTAGAACTGAAATTGCCACAAACAGTTTTGTACTCGAGCCTCCATCAGTGAAAATGGACTCTCTATCAACTCAAACACCTTTGCTGTTATATAACTGAACTTTCAACCTCATAGCACACAGATACAGCAGGGATTGATTTATGGTTGCGCTATCTGGCAATCGATTACAGCCTGTCCAGGGTGTACCCCACCTCGTGCCCTGAGTCTCCAGGGATAGACTCCAGGCTCCATGCGACCCTGTAACAGGATAAGGTGATGAATGGTGACGACGATGATGAGAGTACAGTATCTGGAAATCACCTAAATGAGGATGGGTTGAGCCTGGTTCCTCTCGAGTTCCTCCTTTTGTCATTGTTTTTCCCTGCCACCTCGTTGTTCATCTGTGACAAACTGATAGTTACAGTATAAGTTATACTTTTTTTTTCTTACATATTTCGAATCCAGAATTTTCCATTTCTGTAATGCTCCTGTAACAATATCCATTGTTCAAAGTGCTGTATAAATAAAAGTCGATACCTCTCATGGATGCAAATATTTTGACTCTAAAGAGATTCCTGAATATGAGCTGGAGCATTGTTTCTACACTTTCATTTTGTATTTAATAGGTAATATAGTTCGGCTCTGTCCGCGACCGACTGCTGCTTTGAAACGTCAGTATTTGGCAGACTTGGTTTGAGTGACAAGCAGTAAATGATAATCTTTTTTTTGATAGCCTGTTGCGAGGGTCTGTTGTGAATGCTAGCAGGAAAATTAATTTGCTTCTTTCAAAAAGCCTCTGAGCTCTGTTCTCAAGAGTATTAAAACAATAAACACCATGTTTACAATACAGGGCAAAAGTCTTGGGCAGTGGGAAAATTCTGTCTGAAACAGTTAGTCTTGATATCTGTTTATTTGTCTGTAATACAAGTGTGTTCATATTTCGCAGCATCATTCCCCTGGTTTTAATTAGAGTTCCATCTTCACTGGCTCAAATTCATTCCCAGGCCATTACTGTACCCTCTCTGTGGTTTCCAGAACTCCTCTAACAAGCATCCAGGTGTTTCACACAAGTTTTTCTTGGATATATTGGTGCCGTATGAAATTAAAATAAAACTGACCAAATATATAGCAAAATTTTTCATTTTCTGCATTTTACTTCATTTGGCCTTCACCCTGGCCTTTCTTTACTTTGTGCCTTCAACAGTACATGTTTTAGGGTTAATGTTTTGCATTAATTAAAAGTTTAGATTAATTTGATGTTCCTTGTTTGTAAATATGCCAATATTTAGTCAATGACTGTTTTTACTTTGAGCTTGCATTGGTTCAATTTTAAACTATCCATAATCATGTCAATTTTGAGATGGCTTGGGATAATTTTTCATTGGGTGTATTTTATCATGCAAACATGGCAACCCCTCTGACAAGTTTAATGTTGATACTAAAGGATCGAACCTGGCCGGAAATTGAACTCGGACCCTGGAGGTGCAAGGCGACAGTGCTAACCACTAAACCACCATGCCGCCTGTCAGGACCAAATAGTGGCTCAGTGGTAGGTGTTTCGTCTGCCATGCGGAAGGCCCGGGTTCGATTCCCAGCCAGTGCCCAAACCCCCCAGCCACTGGATGCAGTGCCGGTCCCAAGTCCGGATAAAATGGGAGGGTTGCATCAGGAAGGGTATCCGGCGTAAAACCTCTGCCAAGTTGTTGTGCGGACTGGATATTCCGCTGTGGCGACCCCTTGCTGGGAGCAGCCGAAAGACTAACAACAACTAAATTTGTCCACTACTCGTCTTGTATGTCTGTCTAATTAAATTGAATAAAATGTGCTGGTTGTGAATATTGAACACGCAGGGGGGAGTGTTCGAGGGGTGTTCAAGTGAAACCCGGACTCGTGATGAAATTTCTTGTAAATGAGATGTAAAGCTGATTGGAATTTACAAGACTTTAAGCAGGGTACCGAGACAAGATTCTTAGGCACGGTAAAATATTTGAATGATGCAAACATGTTAAAGAAGTCCAAACTGGCTTGGAGTCTACTCTTATCATTCTCATGAGCATACAGGGAATGGAATGCTCTCAGATAAAAATGGTCTAGTTTGATCACCAGAGGTGCTCTGTTTTTGCAGGACAATGCATGATCTCAAGCCGCCCACTGCACTGCTGGCACATTACAGGAACTCAGCTGGAAGTTATTGTCGCATCTCTCGTACAGTCCTGACCTGGCTCCAAGCTATTTCTACCTGCTTGGAATTCCTGGGAGGTCAGCAGTCATGATTACTTGAAGCAGGCAAGTCTGATCATGGCTCTGGCGTACTGAAAAATCTTTCTACCTTTATGGTCTCCAAGCACTGGTGAAACTCTGGGATAAGTGCATTAATGTACCAGGAGATTATCTAAAGAAATAAAGTAGTTTTTACCCTTGACTTGGTTTTATTACACTACACACGGTTTGACTTGAACACCCTTTGTGTATATGAGGTGTGAAATGTTGCGTTTTTTTTTCTTTCTTTACAGCTGTATATGTGTATACAGCGATCAGCCATAAAATTAAAACCACCTGCCCACATGTGTACCCCTAGAATCAGCTAAACAAAAGCACAATGGTGTACTGTAATAGCAAATAGTTCTTGCACTAAGTCATCAATTCAAGACTGTCTTGCTGTAAAATATTATGCCAAGATTTGGAAGGTGGCCAAAAAAAATCCAAATTTTGCCAAACACATTGGAACATCTTTCCAAAATGGACTAAGGGCCCAGTGTCTAAATAAACTGTTGTAACTTTACTCATAAAAGCTAAAAGGTTGAGTTTCTGTCTGAGAAAGAATCTCAGTTTGCATTCATCAAACCTCCACAGGATTACTAGACAGAAGCGTGCTGAAAGTGTTTAGTGCTTAAACTGTCAGACTAAACTGGCTTAGTTTACATAACCAAGAATACTGTTTGAACATGATCAGTATTTCTGAATGCATTTCTTGGTTTTCTGTCAGTATCATGGGCTAGTACAGCTGCACCCGTGTTAATGCTTTCTTTCTACTGAATGTATCTTGAACATTTTATACTTATGTTAAAATAGAATATGTACTTATTATTCCTCTTCAAAATTTCATAGAGATTAAATGTCTATAATCACAGTTTTAATATTGAATTTTGAATTATTCATTAAACCTAGCTCAGTGGCTTGTTTAGGAGGTCATTTTACTTGAATCTGTACTTCTGTTTCACATCTGTACGCGTTACAGTTGTGTAGTGTTAAGCACTGTTGCCTTGTACCTCAAGGGTCTGAGTTCGATACCCATCTCTGTGTGCATGTAGTTTGCATGTACTCCCCGTGCTTGGTGGGTTTCCTCCGGGTTCTCTGGTTACCTGAATACAGGATAAAGTGGTATAGACGATGAGTGAGTGAGCTTTGGCCGGCTTTTGTAATTCTAGAAAGAGGCTGAATTTCCTTCACATTAAGTCACCAGGACACTAGGAGTAATGGGCACTCTCATGTATTAGGAATCTTGATGAATTCCCTTTACTTCTATATGCTGAGCCACTGAGGTGGAGGAAAAACGCTTCTTGCATACCCAATCAAGCCCTACACTCTCTCTTCAGCCGTATGCAATAAGTGTGTAAGCTCAGCTGGTTGACCATCTACTGTACCGCCTGAGCACTCATATCAGGATGAGAGAGTGGAGGGATGACAGTAAAGTGACTAGGGAATGAGTGCACTGTAGAGAAAGCCTAACAAGCTCATCAACAGGCTTGTGCAGAGATGAATTAGAAAGAAATATGGCATGATGAAAGCACCAGAAGTGGTTAACTGTGGAGTGAACTATCCTCATTAGCATATATTATTTTACTTATTAATGAAGTGTTGCATGTGTGTTTTTCACCCAACTCTTATCTTCTGCCTTTGTAAATGGTCTGATACATCTCGTGCATTTAATGACTCGCAGCCGAGCTTCTTCACTGCCTAATTTCATTAAGATAATACATGCACTTATTAAGATGCATATCAAAACCTGAGTGATAAATGTTTATCTGATCCCCAAGAAGCCACCATCACCAACACCGCACTTGTTATTAGCGTACTCCGTGAACAAACCCACAGAGATCAGGGAGCATTGTTTCTAATCCTTTTGATCTTTTGAGGTACAGTACAGTAGCCTCTGTGAACATCTTCATCTGTCCCACTTCTGTACAGCTGTTTCCAAGGAGAATTATTGGCAAGAAAGGAAACGTTGAGAACAAAGAGAGATACAAGGGAGGAAAAGGGAGAGAGAGAGGGGGAATGATAGAGAGAGAGAAGGAGAGGCACAGTGATTGCATCAGAGTCTCAGAACGAAGTGATGATGTTCGGGGTTGATGAATGGAGGATTGGAGTGAACAGGAGAGAGGGCATGCTGAGGAGATGGAAAAATGATAGGAACGAACAGACACAAAGTGTTCCTGTTTCAGTATCCCTGTACATTTAATTTCCTGTCTTTTCTCCTGATCTGCATGTCTCTTATCCAGGCCACGGCAGAACCACATGACAGCCCAGAGATGAGTTTCTGTGTGTTTAAATAGATAATGTCAGGTCTGTGCTTGTTTGATGCTGAATTATTGAATAACACTTCAAAGAATTGTTGCGAGGCATCAACGGTGGTATTTGGCATTGAAATGTAATATTTGCTTTTGATATATGAGGCACAGTTATGGCATTAAAATGTAACCACAGTAGATGTACCATTATGGAAGTAGTTTATCTTTGTTACAGATATTAATTCTTGAGGCTGGACTTTTGTTCAGATTTTTGTTTCTTGATGGTCATTTAAATTAATTTCTTCGTTCACTTCATCTAGTGTGAACACAGTAATTGCACTTGGGTGCGGACCAAAATGCAGACCCTATTGGGAGTGCCAAAAAGAGGTGGTCTCGATCCGAAACATCTGGAGAACTCTGGTGCGGTTCTTTTCCTGGTGAAGAACCATACTGGACCAAAACAGGAACATTGTACACACCTGATGGATCTTCTGAAATATTCCCAGCTGATGAACATCGTAGTTCAGCAGGATTAAAGCACACCTCCTCCTCCTCCTCCTGTATTGTCTTGATATGCTCCTTCAGTGACTCCATGGCATTGGTGCGTTATTTTCCAGACGTAGCCGTGATTTGCATAAATGGTACAATGAACAGGAGGGCAGGGGCCAACCGGAATAGGTTAAACTCATGAAACATTGCAAAATTGTCTCTCTCATGTCACAGAATCATGCACTAGTGACACAGGATGATTTTCTGTATTTTTACTTCCCGTGGCAGATACATCTGACGGATAAGCAGAAAAGACTTTATCCTGTGGCTTAAAGTGATGTAGTTTGGTATCCTTGGAGTTTCCTCTGTGTAAAAACAGAAATCGAACCAAGAGGAAAATGCTACAAGTTTACAAACTCATTGTGTGTTTCAGACCAGAGGAAACATAGTACGGCGTGAAAGCACCGTTTCTACAACCTTTTAAAGATGTAATAGAGATTTTCCTTCAGCGGAACTAAGAGGCCCAGACCTGTTTAGGCATAACAATGCCCATGTGCCCAAGCAGGGCCCATAAGTACATAGTTTGCCAAGTTTGGTTCGGAAGCATTCAAGTGGCCTGCACAGAGACTTGACCTCAACCCCAGTGAGCACCTATTGGATTAATCGAAATGCCAACTGCATTTCAGGCCGCCTTGTTCAACATCAGTGCTTAACCTCACTAACGCTCTTGTGGCTGAACAGGCAAATCCCCACAGCCATGCTCCCAAATCTGGCAGGAAGCCTTCCAAGAAGAGTGGAGGCTGTTATATCAGAAAAGTGGGGGATGGGCATTTCTGTGTTAATGCCATGTCTTTGGAATGCTGTGTTCAACAAGATCATATGGGTGTCATTGATTACAAATTGCCCATGGTGCAAAATCCAGAGAAGGTTCAGCTCCAGCTGGATTCTGCTTCATTATGGTTTTGATATACACATGCTGCTCCTGAGCTCCCAGTGATCCAGACTCCCCTCTGCACCTGCTAAATCATCCCTGTGCTGAACTGGACTCCATGTTAACATTAGACAACTTCTGTTATATTGAACTTCCAGCAGGCTTACATGATGTCGTTATATAATTCCTGTTATCCCTTATCACCCAAATGAGGATGGGTTCCCTGTTGAGTCTGGTTCCTCTCAAAGTTTCTTCCTATTGCCATCTCAGGAAGTTTTTCCTTGCCACCATCCCCGTTGCCCTTGGCTTGCTCATCAGGGACAATCTCATTATTACCTAAACACATACACTCTCACTCATACACACTTCCATAAATGTTCTTTTCATTTTGTGAAGCTTGCTTTGAGACAATGACCATTGTTAAAAGTGCTATATAAATAAAATCGAATTGAGTTGAACTTAAATGATTGGGTGTCTAAGTGTGTGTTATTTAAATGTGCTGTTATATAACTAAGAATAGCTTATAACATTGACAGGGTGCAGTCTCCTATAAGAACGTGCTTATTTTTAACATTTATAGAAGTCTCGGGTGTCAGTCTGTAAATTCTCCACCTTGGGAGAATCTAGTGCTTATGGTGTTCTTTGTAACATGTCAAGATGCATCATTGTGTACTTTCTGCCATTCGCTCACAGTGTGTGCTCTGTCATGTTTTATTCTGCACATAGGAAACTAGACTACATGCAGAGAAGTGACGGTAGACTACATGTAGAGAGGTTCTATGCCCTTCTGTTATGCACTATAGAGTATTTTGATGTATGCACTTTGGATAATCTAGTTTAAGCAAGACTAGTTCTGTTTCGATGGAATAAATTGAACCTAAAAACAGCAGTGGCAATTTTTATTATTTAATTTTTTTGTATTTGCCTCCACGCTCAATTAGATGCACATTAATGCTGTATACTTTATGTAATATAGTCTTAATTGCATCTCACATTGCCATGGCAATACACAACAACTACTGTCTATTGCCGATATTATTATTTATGTATACTGTGCAACTCCGATTGTTGTTCTAGGAATGGCACCACACCAATCGTCTCACCAGGCCTATTAGGCTTCTGTTGCTTAAAACGCTGAAAATCAAAAACCAACATGATCTTCCTGTTTTTGAGCGAAGAACCTGTCAGTACCACTATGTGTGACTACAGCAAAGTATGTCAGCCTGCTGCGTAGAGCTGCTCCATACATGATTAATCAGTAATGAACTCAATGGAGACTCTGTTTCAGGAAATTTGTGTTAGATAGGTAGTCTGTTCTGTGAAAAGATAAAGTGAGAGAGAGAGGAAGAGTGTGATAGGGAGGAGCATGGGATGGGGAGAGGAACTTTTGAGCAGTTTTGTCATCATTCTAAATAATAATAATAATAATGCAAAAAATCAGTCAGTCACTTTGTTTTACTCCTATTGATAGATTTAGCTTTTTTGATGCTATTGTGCTTGCCTTTAACTCTGTCATCGCATACTTTTTTTATTGGACTTTCTAAGAGGAGGCCTACGGGGCCACTTTTGCTTGTTTTTGGGCTGCTGGACATTGCTCTTAGATTACATTTAGTGAGTGTTTGGCGCAGTGCTGAAGATAAAGTCTGTGATTTCAGAGATCTAACTGGGGGAAAAAGTATGATGAATCCCCAGACCTCTATCTCATAATAATGGTAGGATGCAGAAATATCAATGCTTTCTTCGCAATCACACACATTCATGAGCGACACAAACCATATCTCTCGGCCTAGTAGATATGAGGAACACATTTTCTCCAAAGGCCGGCATTCTCTTGAATAATGCAGCGTATTTTGCAATGCCATCCTATTTTTTTCCTGCACTGCTCTGAATTTGGAACTTTATCTGTATGAATAATTTCCAGATGGATTTTAAAGTTATGGTATTCACAATAGTCCGTGCTGTGAGAAATTTGTTTTCTTGGCGTTTATTTGATAGGTTTTAAATGAAAAATTTGCTGCACAAGGTTTCTAAGGTAGGAAAGTCTCATAATTTACACTGCTTTGACAGCATGCCTGCCAGCCTTCTGTAAGACTAACGTTATTAAAATTAAGCTCTAAACATTGGTGCGCTAACATCTGCTGTTTTGGTTGCTTATTAATTAAGAAGGTATCTTGTGGTACATTACAGGGCTTTTACATGATTGCAAATTGCAAAAGACATACCGACATAAATCTAACTGAGCAACTCCATCCCTATACTGGCCTCCATCTACTGTAGGTGGACATAATGTAACAAAACAAAAGAGGTATGGTCTGCCGTTTTTGGTTATTTTTGTTTATTTATGTGTAATCATACCATGTGGTGTTTCATGTGCAAGCATGAATGTAAGTGTTTCATTTGATTGTAGTATCCAGTGACCATCCAATAAGCATGCATTTACTCCTCTTACAACCGACATCAACGTTAATGATCAATTATTTATCAGTGAACTTGTGACAGGATCATGGGTGTATATATATGCCTCTGGAGAACAATGGCTAGCATAGTCACAAAAAAGCTCATGCAGCACAACTCGCTGAAAAAAGTAGATGGTGGCCAACAGAACACCCAGTGCACTACAGCCTGTGGCACACTAGGAGGCTTAGGCCGATGACGTGGTCTCCAAATTTCCCAGACCTCAAGTCAGTCATGCAGTAGACAAACAAGTATGATTCATGGAGGCCCAGCCTACAACCCACAGCACCCAAAGAATCTGCCACTAACACAGTCCTAACAAATCCTGGGTGCTCTTAATGTGAATGGTGAATGGCAATGAATTTGGCCCTTGACAGAATAGCTACAGTAACAATATCATATTACAATTGCAATACTACTACTACTACTACTACTACTACAAAAGGGTTTGAGAGACTTTGACAAGGGCCAGATTGTGCAGGCCAGGCGACCGGGTCAAAGCAACTCCAAAACTCTTGTGGGATGTTCCTGGACTGCAGTGGTCAAGACCTACCAATAGAGGTCCAAGAAAATCAATTAAATTCTATTCAATTTACAGCTACATCTATTCAATGTACAGCTCATTTTACAAGGGTCATTAATAATCAGTTTTAATGAATTAAAACAATGCATGGAAAAAGATTGGAAAAAAGTAAGGAAATGTGTATAAATTATAGTTCAGTTTTTCCTGGGATTAATTGGTGGGAAAAACCCAGACACACCAGGGAAACCATCATCGTGCTGTAGTACTCATAATACAAGGTACCGACAAGCAGCCTGCACCCTTTGATATCAGTAGCAGTTCACTCAGGTACCATGGTGCAAGACCTTTTCCAAGCTTTATAGGTCAGTAGTAGTATTTTAAAATCAATGTAAAATTTCATTGGAAGCCAATGCATTGTGGAAAACATGGGGTGATGTGTTCATATGTTCTGGTTTTAGCAAGGACTGCATTCTGGGCTAACTGGAGCTTGTTTATGCACCTATAGAACATCTAGAGAGAAAAGCATTAGAGAAATCCAACCTAGAGTGATATTATACTTCTTATCTTGCTAATATTTCCGAAATGAAGGAATACTATCCTAGTAATATTATGTACGTTATATGTTAGATGTAGATTTATCTACATATCATAACGTTATGACTGATCGGTGAGTGTATACATATACCTTATTTCTCTCAGTTCATTTCTAAATCATCTTTGTTTTAGTCTGTTTTGCAGCCTGTTTTTTTCCTGTTTTTAATCATTTGTGCTCTGCTTTTTTTTTTTTTTTTTACTTTTCTGCCTCACAGAACAGATTAGAGTTCATTTAACAGTACTTGGAAAAATCACAGAATGAGGAAAACGTTAGGTTAATATCTCCAGAAATTATTTTCATGAAGTGTTTTTATCAACCAGTTCAGTGGACATAGTGATATCGCTTTGATGATAATTATAAGAGAATGGTTGATGATGAAATGATTGACAGTTTTGGCCTTCACAGTTTTGACTACATGATAAAAGCTAGCTAAAAAAATCGGGTTGTATTTCGTGTAAATGTTTAACGTTGGTTACCAATTGTTTCTACCAGTACATTACATTAGCATGTTAGCTGCAGCAGCTAGCAAATGGTAGCTCTAGATAAGTCGGTCATGGATGCGTTTGCAGATAAACACTTAATTTACTGTTCACTAGAGCCATGCTATCCACCTATACATACACACACACACACACACACACACACACACTGGTTGGTGTATTTAAATGTATAATTGTAATATATTTGTTTTATGATATAGAGATAATCTAAATAATCTTATTTTTAACCTTTTAAGGACAATTTGCAGGCTATAACACATTTGTCAGATGGGTGTATGTGGTTGAGAGGAGACATAATCAGTATTCCAGAGAGGACAGAGTTTACATAGAGCTGTGTTGGTGGCTGTGGACAATGTGTTATGCTATTCTGTCAAAGCTGAGCCAGTGATTATTAATAGATAAAATATTAATATTAAGGGGTGCCCCGACCGATACAAGTACAGCATCAGGTATTTGTCAAACACTGCGCTAATCTACTTGTACTCACCAATACCACTTCATGGCAGACATTTGTAGTCGCAAACGAAAAAGGAACCACCATAAATGTGAACTGGAATAACAGCAAAATTTTTAGCTTGTTTTCTTCCCTCTAAATTTAATGTCAACAAGTAAAAGTAAGATTTATTTGGTGAGCTAGCTTGCAGTGCATCCCTCTAGTCTGACTGTCTTGCTAACCTAGCTTAGCAGTACATCATCTTGGTCAGTCTGTCTGTGACAAAAGTGAAATTTAAATACAATTCAAGTGTATGCGTGTACTGTTTATTATAACACATGTGTGCAAAAGAGAGTTTTATTAGAGAGGTTAAAGAGCCATTTTCTCCCTTTCTCTCTCTCTCTCTCTGTATCAGCCTGCACTTTGTGTGCACGCGCGTCATTGGACACCGTGCCTCATTAGACGGCATGACCTTTTCCATTGCCCCAAAGTCCATTCTTTTTTCTTCCTAGCAAATCGAAGCCTTTTTTCACTCTTTAATGTGTATTCATGGTAGAGGCGGAAATAGATGCTCTCTTTATGTCTCTCTAGTTGCTAATAATTTATTACTCTCAATCACATCATCAGCTGTTAAGCAGTGTGTCTTGCTGAGACGTTTATAGATAAGCCATCTCCTGATGAGCGCCCAAGGCATGGTTATGTTTGTGAACATTACACATAACCTGTTTTCCTCCTGTGTAGAGCTTTAACGGATGTAAATCACATGATTGTGATTTCCTTCTGTAGCTATAAATTAAATAAAGATGCAAAACATTCACTAGTTTTTTCCATTACTGTTAATTGCGTTGTTATGATGAGTTAAGAATATGTCTATTAAACTGTTTTTGTAAAATCTTACATCTTGAAAATGCACATAGCATGCAATGCAGCAAATACTAGCTAGTGAGGGGAAAAAAAGTCTAGAGACAATCCTAGGTGAGTGAAAATAATACCCAGTATGGTGCTTTTGATCACCTACTGATGATCCTTGAGAAAGAGGGAAGAGAAAACATTAGATTTAGATTCAATTTAGATTTGATTCAATTTTATTGTCATTGTGCAGAGAACATGTACAGAGCCAATGAAATGCAGTTAGCATCTAACCAGAAGTGCATAAGTGGCCTATTTACAATAAATAAATAGAAAGTGTTGTACAAACAGAATAATAGAAATAATAGAGTTATGGTATATATAGTGATATAGTGCAGTGAATGTGGACAGAAGGTGAATTAGGTAAAAAGATGTGGAATATATATATATATATATATATATATATATATTGTATGTGTGTGTGTACATAAGAGTGTCAGCCAAATGTAAATTTTATAACAAGTCCTGGTTTGTCCTTGAACACCCCATGAATTACTATGGCTTCTTTATTATGAAAACAATCAGGTTAAAGAAGCATTTTATTATATTGTTTCAATGTGTGAAGCACCCAAGACTACGCTTTCCTTTTTTCTGAAAAAAGTGTCCTTTTTTCTCTTTCCACCTCATCTCGTACCCAGTATATTGAGTCTTTATGCGCAGTTTAAGACAATGTTTATTTTGAATTGTTGAGGGGCAGATAAGGTTAAGTGATGTGATTTAGTGGTCACTAGTCACTTTCCACATGTACGTTGGATTCAGCATTTCTTGCCACACCTGTGTATTGAAGTCAGCGTTTTTTTGTTCTCCACAACTGTGTCAGCAGAACACCAATATACATTTCTCAGTGCAAACACTCCACATTGCATACAAATAAGTATCTGAAATTCCTGGTGGTTTTGCACTGAATTTCTGTCATTTATTTCGTAATGCTTACTTTTTCAGGCAGAGCTCTCCTTCTTTCTTCCTTGGATCTTCTTAGTTGTGCTCCTTCAGGGGTGTGTGTGGTACCATAGAACATGGCCAGGGGCTGGATTAGCTTAAAGCATTTTTGAAATCTCAAAGGAACTTGAGAAATGATTCAAACAGGCAACCATGTAGAGAGGTATAAGGCAGCAAAGCAAGGACCTTTCCCCGGAATCTACTCTTCTCTCGGAAATATTCTGGACTGCTTGTAGAACCCCAGGCTGCACTTCCCAGTGCCTTAGAAGCAGTGTTTTGTTGATCTTGAACCAGACAAAATAGAAGGTTTTCTGCAGTTATGCATGCAGAGAATGGTGCTGCCTGAGACTGGGTATGTGAGTGTGTCGAACATGCTCAATGGTTTCCACTTAATGAATATCTGACTAGAAACATATGAAGGTAGGGAGCAAGATGAGTAAGCGACATTATGGATCGTTTGGCACCAGGCTCCAATAATGTGAGTGTCTGATAGGACATTGATCCAACACAGCATTATACAATTTGGATAGAGAAGTCATCAGCACCTCCATCAACAGAACATAATCAATCTTTTTTTTTTTTTTAATAAAGGGTATAGACTAAGCTATAGTGGAGAAAATCAGGTCTTATTTAAATTAGAAAAAGCTTTAGTACCTCTTTATGGAACATATGTTTTTACTGTTTTCATTGCATCAAAAAACTATTATCGACCAGTACACTGATATTTTTACCGACGCATAGTTTGCTGTCTGCTTTGCTGATCATTAAGCATGAAAGACAAGACATGAGGCGTATGTCATAAATTGTAATGTCCCAATTATGTATTCCCATGCGGTATGGTTTAGCATTGTCTAGGAGTATGAGTAAATACAGTTACAGTGATGGATGCTTTGAAAAAACACATTATTTCTGTATTATTTTTCTTTAATTTGAGTCAGTAATTTGGATAAACTATCAACCAAACATATAGTGTTAGCAAAGCAGTGGTAGCCACAGTGAAATTCCGAACCTCATTCACAGAGGTGGGTAGAGTAGCCGAAGATTGTACACACGTACTGTAGGACTGGCTGTACTTCAAAATAATATAATTTAAGTAGAAGTAAAAAGTAGTCATCAAGAATAATACTCAAGTAAGAGTAAAAAAGTATTTGGTGAAAAGATACGAATTTCATCGTAATGTCGTTTGTGTTGTAATGGGTTTCATTCAATCGTCATTTTTTTAGAAACTATGTAAGCAATTTCTGACATTTTCAAATAAGAAAATAAATCAAATAAAATAAATGATTAAAAATAAATATTTTTACAAAATAGCAAATTAAGGAACAAGAAACACAATTTCCTAATCTCACTTTTTTTCACAACATAAAGCTTTTGAAATAAATACCTACTGTAGGTAACATATGTATGTTTGAACAATGTAAACTATTTCCAGTGTAAGATATACTGTATATTCAGTTCCCCTCCAAATGGCTCAGCAGATAACACTGAAAAATAACACTGAAACATGTGTACAAGAGGTCACACTCTTCCATAAACTGTGTCCAGTAGAACAAATGTAAGAAATGTACATTTTTAGCCTATAGCTTATTTGCTAATTATATACTGTATGTTTAACAG
>JAOVVB010000030.1:9487048-9497935 GCA_028570985.1 Heterobranchus longifilis
TAACATCATGTGTGTTATGCAGCTGAAAGTTCAATATAACAGAAGTTCTTTAAATTAACATGAAGTCCAGTTCAGCATAGGGATGAGTCAGTAGGTGCAAAGGGCAGATGGGGTCTGGATCACTGGAAGCACAGGAGCAGAATGTGTAGCTCCAACCATCATAAAGCAGAATCCAGCTGAAGCTGGTCCTTCTCTGGATGTCTCAGGAACCTCGCAGGGTTGGCCTTTGTCTACTGAAGCTGGCACAATCTCCAGACGCCTCGGGATGGGTAGAAAAATACAGAACAGATGGAGAGAATTAGCGTATTTATTATAACCTTATTAATTCTCGGCTGAGAGTTTTTGCCACATCTCCCGTCCAGTCCTGACCTCAAACCAAGCCATTTTCAAGTTTGGACCTTTTAACGGGGTTCTTGGGAGGCCAGCGTTTTAGACGTGAAGCAGGCAGTCCAATCATTGTTCTAGTGTACTGAGCAAAATTTCTGCCTTGATGGCTGGGATAAGTGCATTAGTGTAGCAAGGGATTCTATAGAGAAATAAAGGTATATTGTACTCTCATATCGGTGTTCTTATATTCTGCGCAATCAAAAGTCCTAATTTGACTTGAACACCTTTGTATAACATATATACATATGTATTTTGTTATGGTTGATAAATAAAAGGAAAAACTGGTGGCTGTTTTGTGGGTACTGTGCTGGTATGGTTTGGAATGGCTTGCCCTTATAAGGCGTTATATTGATTTAGTGTATGTTTATACCCTGATGGGAGTGGTCTCCTTGAGGATTCTCCTCTACTCTTGGCTTGAGAGCTCACCGAACCAGCACAACAAACTCATTCACCATCAATGTAATCAGAATTTTCTGGTTCTTCTATTAATATTCTATAATTAATATATAACTATTGTGGTTGTCCAGTATAGATTGTCATTATATGGCAGATGTGCTTCAGGGTTGTCTGAGGAAAAACGAGTATTTTATAACACTAGCAACAGCTGGTCCAGTATGTTTAGCATATGTGGATTTCAAACTATCAATGAGCGAGTAATGAAGATCACTGAATGTGCTAAAATGACAAGTCTGACCTTATCTGAGCAAGTCCAGCATTTGTTCTTCTTGCTTTAAGTGTGAGTCATTGTTAAATAACAGTGTTTTTAAAAGACCACAATTTCTGCTAGTCTGGCTGGAAAATTGTTCAGCTTTGTTCACAACCTCTGCAGGCTTGATTCAAGGAACTTTCTTTACTCCAGCTGTGTTCCTCATGAGGATCTCATTTCCTGTGCCCAACTTGTTATTGGGGTTTAGTCTTATAGCTGCTGTCAGCACAGATTAGCAGGTTTGCGGGACATATTACTACCCTAGAGAGAGAGAGAGAGAGAGAGAAAGTGATCAAGCGAGAGAGAGAGAGAGAGAGAGAGAGAGTGAATTGGATGCATGGAAGCAGAGGTTAGTACTAGAAGCTCAAAGCTTCAGCGTAGCTGGGATGGCTCAGGCCATCACCATGGCAACCCCATAAAGACCAGTCCCAGATGCAATTAGAAGCGCTTTGGGTCTGTACTTTAATGGTCGAGGTTGAAAAATAATGAGAGCAAGGAGCGACATAAAACAAAGACATAAAGCAAAACAAAAAGGAGGCCTAACTCGCGTATTTAATAACTGCTCCGAGACAGGATGTCAGGTAGGTAGAAGAGTGGGGGGGGGGGGGTGAGTTGAAATAAGCGTGGATTGGACACGAGGGCGGCAGGAATCTAATGGGAAATGGCGGAGAAGCGCAAACAGTCCACGTAAGCAATACTCAGGCTCCCACTCCAGTGTAGCGCAACACAGACCAGCAGCGGGGATCAATATTAAAAAGCGGGCCATTTGATTTGGAACAGTGCCGAGGGATGAAGGCTAGGCCAAGGAGCAATTAGAATTGCAATTAGAGCACAGCAGAGAGCCATCTTTTGTATATGGGTTGATATAGCAGTGGGCTTCTGCTCTCGCTGGCATTTCAGAGGGAAGGAGGTATCTAGAGGGAGGGGATCCAACCTGTGCTGGTGAGTGGTGCATGCTGCGGCTTATTTCTACCCTCAGTTTAGTTGCTGGCCTTTAAAACAAAGGGCAAGGAGAGTGTCATTAGTGCCCTAACATTTCTAGTGATATCATTAGTTTAACCATTACCTTACCATGCATCCTGCAATAATCATCCACGGATAGAATACAGACTCTCGTGCTTTCTGCTTCACCTTGAATGTCCTATATTGACATATCCATATCGTTGTTACTGCTTCATCATTTCCAATCACGCATCCTCCCTTATATGCTGTTCAGAGGTGCTGCAAATCCAGGAGCACTTTCTTAGCTTTGAGCCTATTCCACAGCTTCTGTGTAACTTAATCTAGAGAGATCCTTATCTCATCAAATCCTGATCTGATTCCAACTTTCAGCTCTCTCTCTCTCTCTCTCTCTCTCTCTCTCTCTCTCTCTCACTCCATCTCAATCTCTCTCTCTCCTTCTGCTTTATTATCTCATGTACTGCCATTACATGTCATTTAATTGCATTAGTTCAAGGGATGTTCGTAAACACATGATTCTTCTTCCCTTAGTGATTATAAATCGTGCCAATTCTATTCATTGTGTTGAAAAATGTAATAACTCTTGTTACAAACTCTAATCTGAATCTTTGGTTTTTTTTTTTAATTGTTCTTGAATAACTGCTGGTATTGAATGATAATGGTGCTCCTGCCGTAGAGCATTGTTTGACCCCCTAGTTGGGTCTCAGACATAGCAATTAATTACATATTTGTCAGGGCTTCAGGAACACCTCATTAGCTGTAAAAAAAAAAAAAAAAAAAGCAGATGAAATCCTAGAAGTGTGTAAGTGAAGACATCAGATGAATCAATACACCTCACTGGCTGTGTTCCGTCTCCCGCTTTAAAGCCCGAAGTGACCAGTGACTGAGAAATAGCCTTCTTTTATGGAAATGAAGCTGGGTGTTTGATTTGAGCTGTGTTGCAATAATTGCGCTCTGAGAAAAAGAAATCAATGGATGTCACTTAAAGGTGCTTACATGCACAATATTTTTTAGATTGAATCAGCTTATTGTTCAAGAAAACGTAAATGCAGTACATCATCATAAAAATAGTTTTAGTTTCATCCAAAAAACATGGTACTGGTGCTAAAAAGTGGTGAAAAAAGTGAATTTTCACATAAATAATTAATCTCTGCAAAAACGATGGCTGAAGTTAGCAACTTGCATTTTTTAGGGAAGCAAGATCGGCCACTTCCATGTTGCAGAAACTTCAGAATTAGCTTCTTTGTCACACACATTTTCTCTTTTATAATTATAACAAAAAAATAAATAAAAATCAGCACCAATACTGTGTTTTGGCCCTTTGTCATTTGTGCCATTCATCTCACTTTGTTGCAATAGTATTTCTATTTTTCTTTTTTTTTTTAAATTAATTCAAAAGCTTTTAATTTTACTATGTATGCATGGGTTTATTAATTAGGCTTGAATACATTATTTTTATGTTATACAGTAAAAATAATCTATAATATACTAGTTAAAACGAATGAGGAAACATGGAACAAATCTAGGTCTGATGGCTCTATATTTATTATTTTTTTTAAATCCTTTTGATTTTTGCTCCATTTTCATATCTACTGTAAGCTTCAAGCAAGCCACCCCCCACTGTCAGGAGCTCTGTTTGCTGCTTGCTATATCCTCCAGCTCCTGTTAAGCAAACTGTTGTCATTAGGGCAGCATTAGAATGACACTAATGATAAGTTTGTGGCATTCCAGCTCTCTACCGGAACAGATTAGTCATCGTAAAGTAGATGTGTGTGCGTGTGTCCTCAAGGATAGGGTTATCTGACTGTTCACTCAGTAATTCTCTACACCCCATATCCTGGACAGGGTCACAGGAGGTATGGAGCCCATCCCAGGAGATTCTAGGTACAAGGGAGGATACACCGTACTGGGTGTCAATCCATTGTATGGCACAAGCAACCACACACTCTCACTACAGGCATTTAGCCTAATCTGCAAGGATTTGGACTGTGGGAGGTGTAGGGGGAGTAGTGGGGCAGAAGTAGGCCCTCAAGCCTCAACTGCTTAGATGTGTACTGACACAAATGTAAGTCGCTCTGGATAAAGGCATCTGACAATTGCCATAAATGTAAATGGGAGGAAACCAGAGCACCCAGAGAAAACCCACGAAACATGGGCAAAACATGACAACTCCACACACACAGACCCTCAACCCACTCGTCCCTGGAGGCACAATGTCCGTCTCCATCGTTCTTGTGAATTTAGCGCATTTGTTCTCCACGCCCATCAATCAATCAGTGCAGTGGTGTCCGGGGTGCAATTTTTTTCCCTTCCCCATTGCATTAGTTTTATTATTTTGCATTTTCATTCTTTTTTTTTTTTTTTTTTTTTTTTTTACAAAACTTCAAACTTTTAGTTTTACTTAAGTAAAACCAAAATTACAGATTTTAGACTTTAAAAAGTTAGAAGTACACAAAAAAATGTACTCAATTACAGTAATGCGAGTAAATGTAATTTGTTACTTTTCACCTCTGTAAAACCCACCAAGCATGTGGAGAACATGCATTATGTATTTTTTTTTATTTTTTTTTTATTCCCAATGTTTTGTTAAAATAAAAAAATAACTTTTAACGGAACATGCAGCATTTTTTATGCATTTTTTTAAAATCATTTTTGAACTTGTTTCATCTTTAACAACCAAACTGTATTGCACTTTTGTTTATTTTACAGAAGCGTCTCTAGAAGCTTTGCCTTGCATTGCTCTGTCACATTGAATCACAAGCTTCATTTTTACTGCTGAACTTTAGGGTTTGTTTGTGTATTCAAGTCATCAGTGCTCCATTTTTCAGCTAGAAATCACGCACATAGATACATCACCTTAATGCATGACATTGCTGTCAGTTTTGAATAATGTTTAGGATGTAATCAGAGGGATTTGTTGTTCATTGAAAAGTTTCTGCCTACTAAATAATGGATATCCCCAAATCGAAATATTTTCATCCTACTGCTTCAATCCAGAATATAATTAGATAAGATTTAGAAAGGCCTTATCTTATGACTGTCTCATGAGTATTATTAAAATGAATAATTATACAGTGGCTTTGAATTCACAATATTAGTGCTTAATTTAAAAAAATATATAATATATGACCAGCTCTGAAAGATAGTGTCAGTCATCTAATCGGAAAACTAGCTTTCTGTTATTTTCAAATTACAGGTAAATTCTTGTCCATATTAATGACATACACCAATCAGTCATATTAACACCACATAACATTAACACATTAACACTGATTGATTATGAATTATATACCAGCAAACTGACGAAAGGTTAATGGGCATAAAAAGACTCAAAACACAGCCCGTCCAGGCTAATCCCACAGAAAAGCCATTGCAGGCCATGATAGAAAGATACCAGGACACTCAGTGCCCCACAGCCCTCCCTACACAGAGTCCAGTAGGCAAAGAGCCCAAGGGTGCTGATCTAGCCCCCAAACTCCCCAGTTCCCAATCTGTCTTAGGACAAGCAAGTCCAATTTATGGAGGCCACATCCCACATCCATTATGACATTTGGCAGACACCCTTATCCAGAGCGACTTACATTTTACATTATACATCTAACAGCTCAAGGGCCCAACCTGGTGGTCGTGGGATTGGAACCTGGGACCTTCTTAACGGTAGTCTAATGCCTTAACCACTGAGCTACCCCTGACCCAAGCATCCAAAAAGCACCCAAACAGCACCAGAGACCAAACCACATTCCCAGAGGTCTTACCAATGTTTTGCATTATAATTGTATGGCTGATCCATGTATTTTATTCATTTCCAGATATAGGCTTGATTTTCCTATTGATGACATTCCAGAGGTTTTTTGGAGTAAATTGCAGTGGTCTCTTATTTTTTCCAAAGCTATATATGTATTATTTATCTAAACATAGGTAGCTAGATCTAATTTCAATTATTTGGTTTATGTTGCTATATATATATATATATATATATAAGGTACTGTATATACGATCTGGTTCACCTAGCTAACTTAAACTGTTCACATTTCAAATGAAGAGATACATATTGGAGATTTGTGGTCACTTGGCAGGAAAATGTTCCCCAAAAAAGTGTCTTTTTAGGTTTTCCGATGGCACATAAAATATGATTAAGGTGCCTTAATGTGTCCCATGATGTTGCGACCCTAATGGCTTGTCTTCAAACATAAAACTGAAACGTGATGAAATACCCTCTATGGTACCACTACATATAAGACAATGTGATGATGTCCCCTATCGGGTGCCCTTCTGGTGAAGACTATGTGGCGGAGTGGCCTGTAGGGTTCCTCTGCATTCAGGGGAAAACAGGATGAAGTGTCTTTATGGGCAGATTAATAATACAGAAAATGAGATACAGTGCATTATTCTGCTTGCATGATGCAAGAAGAAGAGATGATGTGCTCACTTGGTTTTCCTGTATGTAAGAAAATGTACTCTTTAGGGTGCATGTAAAAAAAAAAAAAAAAAAAAAGTGAATGCCCTACAGGGGTATTAGTTGCCCTTTTTATGTGTCTGCCCTTGAGCTTCTCTCACATGTGTAGCAGGGGCTTATACACTTTTCCTAAAATGAAAGCAATAGGAAAGAGCACACACACACAAAACGTATTGCTACTATACACACACACACACACTTTGCTACTATATTGTAGTTCGGTGACCCGCGGAGTGTTTCGTTTATTTTGTTACTAAACAGAATCAGGCGTGATGCTGGTAGCGCTGCATTGTTAATACCCAGGACGACGCACGCATGATCTGTTTGTGTGTGGAGAACGCAGTATGCTCTATAATATCCATATCATTACAATGCGGGCTGTGGCGAGCTGCGTGTCAGTGGGCGTAGTGAGGGTCAAGTCTGCAATTAACCCACACAGAGCCGGAGCTTCTGTTTCACCTTCACCTCTGAAACAGCCTACACTCAAGGCCGTGACCTACAAGCCCGGCACCTACCGACCGCTCCAACACTTATTCATGTGATTACCCACGGTGAACTCCCAGGTTGCATCTGACTCAAGCCTGTCATCCACATGGGGGTTGGATGAGATTGTAAATGATTTACAATGCAGATCTGACACAGCCATAACTCAGACTCAGCTCCATTATGAAAGCAGAGAAGACAGTGTGTAAAAAATTGATGTGGCCTATTTTACCAGGCATGCAAGAGAGACGGAAGGATCAAGAGGGAGAGAGACAAGTGAAGGAGAAAGGAGTGTTGAGTGCTTTCCAAAAAAAAAAAGAAAGCAGATGACGTTTGTGAAATGTTGATAGCACTGACTTGTGTAAAGTGTGTACAGTATACTTCTTCTTTTTTTTTTTATGTATTCTTCATTTCCATCCGCATGCTTGAATATTTGTTTCCTGTCTGCTTGCTGTCTCCAGGCTTGAGACAAATGAGTTCTGTTTGTTAGATGTATACGTCTGCTTCTGTTCATTTTGCATGTATGCCTGCCAGGCCTCGCATCAGGCTCAGAGCTTCTGCTGTCCAATTAAACTGGAGGCATTACTGAGTTAGCTGGGGGAAGGAGAACACGAGCGAGCAGCATGGCTTCTGTGTTACCTTAGCTTTATTACTGTAAAGTCCTGCCAGCCCCAAGAGGCCCACTCACCCAAATCACCTCCACACACACACACACACACACACACACACACACACACACACACACACACACAATGACCTTGCTTTCATTAGTTCCAGTCCACACTGCAAAACTGCAGCAAACAGCTTTTTTCCCCCCAAGAATCCTTCTCTAGGGCAGGGATTCTTAAAGTTTTTGTAGCTAGGGACCCCTTTAACACTAAATGGACCTCCTCAGAACAGATTTATTAAACGTTACCATTACTTAAATGTGCATAATACTGTTTTCACGATTTGGTAGCGCCTAAGAGTTTTTTTATGGTTGGAAATTCCACAAGCAGGACACAACAAGTGTTGAGTAACCAAACCCTATGTGGTTTGGAGTTATTGGTATTTGGAAACAAAACTAAGTAACTAGATTAATCTAGAAATTTTAACGCATTGCATTTTTGTTTTTTTACGCAAATTCATCATATGACCAATTTTGACCCCAATGGCTTCCCATAATTGCAGTGCGGTTACCTGGCTGTGTGTGATAACAGCATGTTTAGCGCGGATAATAAGATGACTGAGGAAACATCACCAGGTGTGCTGACCAGCCAGTCTCATTATAAAAAGCTTCTACATGGACGTTTGGATAAAACCAAAGTTGTGTCCTCGAGCTACCTTCAAAGGGAACTATTTTTACAAAAATACATGGGCTGTAAGGCGTGGTAGTGGTGGCTAAGGTGGTAGGTTGTAAGTTTTTGGATCTCAAGATCTGGGTTTGAGACACACCCCATACTACCCAGCCACGGCAATCAGTGCCGATCCCATTTAAGAGGTTTTAATTTAACATTTGTTAAATGTTTGACGTAATCTGTTTTCTCTGAACAGTTTGTCATCATTACCTTATTCCAACATTGCACATTTATAATACAAGTTAATTTGAGTATTTTACAATTTTGATTAATCGTGATTAATCAGACTATGACTGATTAAATTACAAAATCAACCAAATTAAATTAATCAAATTAATCGATTGACAGCACTAGTTTAAACTTATTTCAACTGAGTTAGCAAAAATCCATTAAAAATTGTAGATAAGTAAATATATAATAGCTTTCATAATGGTGTGTTGTGTTTTCCAGCAGTGGTTCTCAACCCTGGTCTCCTGGAGGACCACCTGCCCCGCACATTGTCGTGTTTTCTCAGCTCCTAGAACATCTGATTTAACTAATTGGCTAATTAACAGCCTTTTCTGAATTGAAACGGGTATGATGGAGCAGGGAAAACACTAAAATGTGCAGGGCAGGTGGTCCTCCAGGACCAAGGTTGAGAAACACTGGTCTGATTTATACCACTGTTCCAAATATGCTTCTGAGCCAGCAATTAACTATGGAATTCCATGTACTGTAAGTAGGTGTGTGTGCATGGACTCTATTAATCATGAGATCTGAATAAATGAACATTTTAAAAGAACGAGAGGGAGGTGTGAACCTTTGACAATCTGCTCCATAGGTAAATATTAGCCCTGTAAACACTTGACCTGATTGCTTTTCTCTTATTGTACAGTAATACATTTATTTATTTTTGTCCATGTTTGTCTCACATGGTGGTAACATTAGACGATGTGACAACTTTCCAGGACGGAGGTCCAGATTTTATTCCTGATTGCTAAACTCTCTCCTACATGTCTTCACTTTGGTTTTTTTCTGTCTTGCCATTTCATATGCAGTAAAGCATCTAACCAATCAGAGATGAGACTGAATTTTGGGTAACCAATCACAGTGCAGATGGTGGGATTTATCAGAAAAGATAAATCCTAACCTTATTGTTAAAAAAATATATATACTTATTTCTTTAATTATTTTCTTATATTTAATGTCTCATGGCAAGCCAAACCACATTGCGCATGTTAAAATATAGTTACATTCGGAATAAATTCTTGTAGACGCACATCTTTTTGGATCAGTGTCCATTAAACAGTTAACTTGTAATTTTTTATCAGTATGATTTTAAGTGGATTGAACAAAATATTGTCCATGAAAACGTAGCTAGTGTGTTAAAAAAAAAAATCCTTGGCTACATATTAGCTCCTCCTCCTAATTATTATTAGTATTATTTTAGAAATGGCCCCACTGTGGGTTAAATCTATCTTATCTTATATTCTTGTTGTTGTTATTATTATTATTATTATTATTATTGCTTAGCTTTGATTTCTTAATAAATTAGTTTTTCCCCCTGTGATGATTAATTCCTCACTTATAACACTATATCCTTGTGTTATTGATTACCATTATTTAATATTTAGCACTCCTTGTTCTCCAGCAGCCCCGACTTATTTGCTCTGGCTTTTAGGCCTTGACACTCGTGACAGCTCCATCAGTTGTGAATGAAAGTACCAGAGGTTGAGTTAAAAGTAATTATATACTTTAATAAATCATATCAGTTGGTAATTTCTTCAACAAAAAGTCTTTACACGGATTCAGACACAATGTAACAAGGTTATCATAAGGCTCAAGAGAATGATAGTAAGGACTATAATAATAATAAAAAGCAGAATTAATTGGTATCGTCTGATTTGAGCGTGGATATCTGCAGGAATTTTCACTTTAATAATTCACCAATTAGATCAGTTCTCTGTCTGTAGGGGCCGGGTTATGTAGTCCAAAATTCTGTATTGGTTTATGGACTTCTTATAGCTTTTCCAGGAATTTATTCAAAAGGCTTTTTAAAGCATTTGATGTACAGGATACTTATTTACACCTCAGTGTCATTGCTTTCACTGAGGCATGAACATATCTAAGCCTGCTTCCTGCATCTCTTGACACCATCATTCCATCACTGATGATAGTCAATTCACCATTCCCCTTTAGGTTTGTTTTTAATTGTGTTTTGTTTTTCACTCTGGATATTATTAATTGTGACTTCACATATTACCTGGTGATGTATCCCTTCGACTGCAAGACTGCAGAGCTTTGCAGAGGGTGTTTATCGCCTGGGGTTCATGCCAAACATGAATAATGACATTAAAGCATCTGAACATGCATGCTGTGGAGTCATGCTGCAGTTGATGAGTAGTTGTGTGTGTTGTCGATGGTGCATACCCAGGCATGAAATTAAAGCAGAGCTGAATCTGTCTGTGTGTCTGTTTTAGGAAACCAAAAAAAAAAAAAAAATAAATAAATAAATAATAATAATAATAATAGATAGTTTATGCGCATCATCACAATTGATACAATCATGAATTCACATA
>JAOVVB010000030.1:9505973-9519537 GCA_028570985.1 Heterobranchus longifilis
ATATAAAATTAATGTGGCAAACTGATTTTTAGGTTTAACTTACTGTTTTATGGTGATGGTAATCTAAAATACCTAGTCAACTGTCTAATATAAATATTAGACATAAATATCTAACTAATATAAAAATCAAATAAATTGTTTCCTTGTAATGATCTGTTTAAGCCTCATTTTCTGATAATCAGGACACTTCAACAAGCTTGATTGCATATTATATATACCTATATACCTTTGCTCAGGATACAATACACAGATCAGCCATAACATCAACTACACTGATCACGAACTAACATTCAGCACTCAAGGCTCTCCCATGCCTGTGGTCACCAAAAACCAGCCCATCTAGTTCAATCCCACAGAAAAGCCAATGCAGCAAAAAAATGACAAAACTAAAAAGTCTGGTCACAATAGAAACCTACCAGAAGACCCAGTGCACCACAGTCCATCATACAAGGGGCCAGGCAGGGAAAGATCCCAAAGCCACTGACCTAGCCTCCAAATTCTTTAGATCCGACAGCACCCAAGGATACACTGCCAACGTCCTGGTGTCAGACACCACCGCACACCCATAGAAGCTGTGCAGAGCCATGCGGGGCCAGATCTGCCCAGGTCGCACAAGGGACACACCTAGGGGTTTATAATGTTAATGGTTTTAATGCTGTGTATGTTTTGCTTAATTACAACCATGTTATCTAAACTGTCAAATTAATCATAATAATAATATGGCGGCACTGTCGCCATGCGCCTCCAGGTCCTGTGTTCGATTCCCGCGTTGGGTCTGTGTGCATGGAGTTTGAATGTTCTGCCTGTGTTTCGTGGGTTTGAAAGACATGCAGATTAGTCTAATTGGCGTTACCAAATAGCCCGTATTATGTGATTGCATGTTTGAGTGTTGTCCAGAGGTTCTACCACGGTCATATAAAATGGGAATAAATGGTCCCTATTGGTCTCTACGGTCCCTAGTTGGACTATAGAGGTTCCTAGATGGATGGATGGAATAATACAAATAATACTAATAGTAATATTCTTGTTCTCAAGAGGCTATTATTAATATTATTATATAATTATATTGTATTATATTATAATGCAGTTGCCATTTCATTGCACTGTATTCTATAAATAATTCTGCCATTAAAATGAATAACAATTAATGTTTTACAGTTCTTAATCTGTAGTCAATAATTAAAAAGGTAAGGAATATCAGAGATTAATCTAAAAAGCAATAAACCTGTCTTTGGTGCACGGTATAAACAATATTGGGTGTTGACTTGCATTTATCTATTTTTTTGTTTGTTTGTTTGTTTGTTTTTTTGCTATTTGCAGTAATTCAATACTTTCACCCATTTTGGTCATAATCATTATAGAAAGTACAGAATGTTTTTTGTTATCTTTCTCTGTCATCTCTGTAAGGGTTATGTTAGAGAGAGAGAGAGGAGAGAATTTTTTACTTGCAGAAGGAAGGTGGTTTAAATGTTTTTTTTAATGCATTTCAATTAAATTAAAACACAAATTAGAATACATTATGTTTTTGGGCATTTCATTTAGCAGCATAGTAGTAAATTCAACAGTGTACCGTAATTTATAGACCTAGCATAAAGTCTGCTTACTGTCAAGGTTATATTTCAACATCTTCAATGTGACTATTCAATGTGGTTTAATAGAAAATTCCCCAACAGCCAACGTGGAATTCACTGCTTTTCGAAGAGCATTCATCATTTTTGACAACATTCTTGTTGCTCAATATGCAGATAAATAATGTGGTTTTGACCAGTCTGCTTTTTAAAAAAAAATTTTTTTCATGTTAGCGTATAGTGCCTAATGGACAGTTGGTTTTCATACCTGGTCTGATTTGCTGACGCCGAATCGCATGTGAAAAGTCTGAATGAGTGTGTATATCAGCGTGCATGATGGCATTTGATGGACTGGTGTTACACCTAATGTTGTAATCCCACATCACATTTTTTTCTGGAATAAGCTCTGGATTCACAGTGACCCTGACCAGGGTAAAGCACTTACTGAAGATAAATGAGTAAAAGCCTTAGCGTCACCCTGCCAGCCACCTAAATGCTAGCCTTGTTCATTTGTTAACCTAAGCTTGACATCAATAATGTACCAGTTTCCTAGCAACCTTTCTTCTTACTATTAGAAATTTCAGTGGCAAGCCTATTGTGTTCATCATTCTCCATGTTAAAGCATAAACTCCTAGGTACCGTTAAATGCACTGACGTTATCAGTACAGTAGTTCGGATACTGAACTGTGATGAGGTTTTTATCAGAATCAGTTTTAACTAAACTGAAAGTTAAACGCACACTACTGTACCCTGCAAAAACGCAAAATGATAAAAAGAGATTTTTTTTAATAAACTATAAATGTATCATGTAAGATGAATCAAATGAATAAAAGAAGAAAGAGATGCAGAGTTTCTTTTTTCTGTCATCCAACCCATTATATACACTAAAACAAGTATGCTAGTGATCAAGTCTAACTTTCTCAGAGTTTTATTCGGAGAATTTGAAAAGGCTGCCAGTGAAGGAATAATGAAAAGGAGAGAAAACAGACCAATTTTGGCTCTGCAGTATCCCGCAGTGCCTGTCATCCATACTGATTGCTGAGGTATCAATCTGCACTAACTAAGGCAGAAGTGAAAGAAGAATCGCAGAGTGTGACAGGCCATGTACACAGAAGTAGGAAGAGTAAATACAGCACTGTAACAGGCTGAAACTAACAGACTGTGGAGAGCAGATGGTCTCTGCACTCACGCCTAAAGGCAGTCTAAAGAGGGAGAGAGATGAGTGAGAAACAGTGCACAGGCACTATTAACTAGGTTTGAAAAGAACTGACGGAGAGAGGAATATGAAAGCAAAAATGGCTTGATGCATCAGAGATCAGACTGATTTGCCAGTGATCAAAGAAATTTTAAGGATTTTTAAACAGAGAGCTTGTTCACGCTGATCAATTGATGGTGGATAAAAAAAAAAAAAATACAACAATTTAAAAGGAATTGTGCTTGGTCTAGACAAGAATTTACTGAATATAGACTTACTTGTTATTTCAAGGCTGTCTCAATCTTAGTCAAAACGGAAACCGATTTGTGGTTTATAATTTTTTTTCCAAGATGTTTTTTTTTTTTTTTTTTGCTGACAAAACTGGACTGTAAAAATAGTTTTAATAAAAAAAGGCCCAGATATTAAATGCACATCCTGTAGCTTGCTCAATATAGCTTTTATAGTTATAGAACAGATTCAGGCTACATTTACATTATAAGCCACATTGTTCAATTCTGATTTATTTTTTATTTTTTTGGTCAGATCAGATTTGCATGCCATGACAGTTCACGTTCATAATCACAAGTGACTTGTGTCTGACTCTAACGTGGATGCATCTGTCCTCTGAAATGCACATCGATACGTTATTGCTCACATTATCCAGGGTAGCCCTTAAAAACCAAGGGATTTTAAGCTATTTTTTGCATTACTGAACTACTGTTTATTTATTAAATAAAGTATATCCAGGAGGTCAGGATTGTGCAACATAGAGTGACGTATGCTTTTTATCAGCTCAACGGAAAAAAAAAATTAAAAACGAGTTACTCAGGAAAAGAAATAGCGTCACTATATATATATGATCCTGAGATTTTCGTTTTGATGTGTTTCTATGACCAAAATGTATAAGAATATGAGCAATTTACAATGTCAAATGTGTACATAGTCTAAAGGATGATGTTGCAAGCAGCTTTCTCCTATGTCGTGATCCACTTGTTCTTTTAGAGAGAAAATTGTAACAACAAACATAGGGAAATTGTAACTAATTACAACGCATTACCTGTTAACTCAGTTTAATGCATTCAGGTCCACATTCCTTCCATTCATCCATCCATCCATCCAGCCAGCCATCCAGCCAGCCATATTGCTTATTCTACAGTATGTAGGATCCAGGTAGGGAACAGGCAGGGTACACCATGATGCACTTACACACGCAATCTTGAACAAAGATGCAATTTACTGTAGTTAACACTTTGAATAGTGGGAGGAAACCGGAGTACCCGGAAAACCCATCGAGCCTAGGGAAAACATGCAAACTCCATGCACATGGAGAGGCAAGAGGCAAGACTTGAACCCCCAAAGTGGGTGCAAGAGGTGCAAGAGGTACAGTGCTAAGCCTGTGATGCCTCCCTGTGACATACAGACTTAAATAAATAAAAAGAAAAAAAAGAAAAAAAAAATTATGTATGTATGTAAAAAATAAAAATTCAAAAAATATAATTAACTAATTACTAATACTGCATATGAAAATTGTCTAGGCAGTGACAGTAAGTCAAAAGTTGCTGAGGGGAAACATTGTAAATGGCAACTCTGGTTATACGCCATATGGATCCATCCTCCAGTTGCACTGGTTCTGCTCTTTGGGGATTATTACGGTGGCATTCTTGGCTGTTCCCCAACAGTGCCTTCATCCAAATTGCTTGGCAACAGAAATCCCAGCAAATGACATCTCTGTTTATCATATCAGCTAACACCTGCAGCTTAATGACCGATGATCAGTTACTTCAGCACACTATAATAAGTAGGTAAAAATGTCTCTAAATGCATGGTTAGATGCGACAGTTCATGTGGACTTGGCTGCAATTCCCCATGTGTTCTCTCTTTGATTATTCAGTAACCGACTGACAATATTTCGCTGAGAGCAAGAGAGGAGAGCAAGATGGAATGATGAAAAAAGCAAGAGAGAGCATGATGAAGTTTGAGAAAGAAAAAGAGGTAATTTAGACAGAATCAGAGGGGTCAGGAGCATAGATCATTCTTAATGGATGATGCAAAATGAAAGTAAATGTTCAGAGATGGTGGAATTTGTGCTGCCAGAATGTTGAGAGGGTAAAAAATAATTGTACAGAGTAATATACGTGGATGTGGATGTCAGTGGGCTATAATGTAGATGGCCCCTGCCTCTCTGCCTTTCCTAAATGTCTTGTTTGATGACATGCATTACAGTATGTCAGTGGTGTTCTTCAGGTCAAAGTCCAAAATCGGAAACATTTGCATGCTATGCCTTTCTTCATCTTTGCTCTATGCTCTAGTCTGATCATAGTCTCTCAAACATGCATGAAATTGATTTGTTCCAGTTTGAAAGGTTCTGATCTCTCTTACTGCAATGTACTGTATAACGGACATGGCCTAAACAAAACCATTACGGCTTCACTCGCCGTCTAATACAAGGGCTCAACTAATAACTTCACCGTGTGACACTTTTCTACGAATCTCATTATCCCACAATTCAAACCAGTACCCCAGCAGGTCATGCTGTTATCATTAGATCATCCATTAATGATTCTAGTTCCTGACCATGTCAGTCCAGACTGTAAGAGAAAACAACACCGAGAACCGCTGCCATCTAATGAGTGGCATTAACATGCAGAGAGACAGAGGGGGGTGAGAATGAGCCGAGAATTTGTCTAATTGGGTGAGTAATGTGTTTTCATAGCTTAGAAATTCAGAAAGTCATGCTTGGGCTATGTATTACTTGAACAGTAAGCCACACAAATACTGTAAGCTTTAGATAGGCAGTAATTAAAAGGTTGCATGTGGGCTGAGTGGGTGCTTCGCTCTTTAGTCTGTCTGTGATATGATCCTATGTGTTAGGCTATAAGAAAAAAGTATGGGATTTGCTTGGTATTCTTTAGATACACAGAATTATAAGGTTACAGTGCATTCTTAGGACAACCAAGGTTAAATCCAGAATATTGCAGAGCTGCTAAATAAACCATGAACTATTACATGAACTAAAAACATTTTTAAGAAACCCTTTTTTCAGAATAGGGCAGATGGATAGAGACCAGCATTCTGTAAGACTCAGCTTGAAGATTTGTTCTAGTGATGTGTCGTTCATAAGCATAGTGGTGGGTCCAGCTAGTCCTTCTATGTCTACTAACGAGATCAAAGATTCAGTGAGAGTATGTGAGGTGGATGATGAAAAAGAATGCAAACTTTGTCCATGGAGACAGGAATGTACAATAGTACATTGTATTTTAATCTAACTGAATAACAGAGCCTACCCTTTTTACAGCCAAATTACAGTAGTTAATTTGATTTTATTCTTTAATAATACGTTGCCAGGTGATGTTTTTAATAAAATGTTGTTTTTATATGGTGATGGTGATACCCTATAGCACCATATAGTATATGATATGGTGATAAATATATATGTATGTATATATCATATCACCATATCATATACTATACTATATTTTTTTTCCTGATAAAAATATAAATGTGTATGCATATTTACAAAAAACAAAGCATGGATGGGGAGATAAGAAGCATTAAGTATTATGAAAAATTATGTTATATGATCCTATCCCAGGCCTTTGATCCATCTGAAATGGGTGGCCATGATTCTGTTTAGTATACAATCTGGTATGCAATATATAATCTGGTATATAATCATCATAATGTTATTGTTATAGGCATCCAAAATATGCATTAATCCTTTGACCAGATATTGAGATGTGTCTGCTACTTATGATCTGTAAAACCTCCATAATTGCTGTTAATTGCAACTCTACATGATGTTCTCCTGGGAGAAGCCAGTTTCATCATAGTGCTTGATGGGTTTTGCAAACGCACTTGATAATACTGTTCTTAAAAGTTAAAATTGTAAAAGTTGCCGAAACAACATTTTTTCCACATTCTGATGTTTGATGTTAGAGCTTCATTAGCTGAAGCTCTTGACCTGTATCTGCATGATTTTCTGCACTGTGCTGTTGCTACATGGTTGGCTGATTGGGTAATTTCATTACTGTGCAGGTGTACAGATATTCCTAACAAAGTAAACAGTGAGTTTATGTAATACATGTTTTTGTGGTTTGTCCATATGATAAGGTTTGTCAGGATTGTGCGTCTGTATGCTGTTTGCATATGTGGCCACAGCGACAGACGTCAATCCTTTGCCTATTCCAGCTCCCATGGTTCTTGTCCCCATTCTGTCTTTGCTTCATCAATCAGTATAAAATGTTACAAAGTGAACGCAGTTTATTATTGACCAGCACACTTCATACTCTGATGAGTTCAAACTGGTGTTCAGTGTGGGAAGTATGATTTTCCTAAAAATACATTTTATAGTGAAGTTGTAACACACATTGTTCTTTCTTGAAGGTCAAGTGCATTTAAATTGAAGAGCATTTAGCAAGCGATACAATCTCATTTTAAGCTGATTTGCATGAGTGTATGTGTGTGTGAGAATATACTGTATGGCTGTGTTATTTGAGGAGAAGGGTAGCATCTGTGCTCCATTAAAAATGACCGCTCTGGGATCTCCAACTCCTATCTATTCCCTTTTCCGGTGTCGTTTTTGCGTTCGCCATCTTCGGTGTCTGTTCTGCGGGAATGTGTGAATGCAGGAAGCAGCAATCTAAAATTTAATAGGAACACTTTTTTCCAATCTTTCACTATGCAGTTTCACTAAACCTGTGCCCAGTACGGCTTCGAATTCCCGCTCTTGGCTTACAGGAGAGGGATCAGGTGTGGTCTTCGGTGTGCTCTTCTTTGTTCATCACAGTTAGTGTGTTTATTTGAGTTACTGTAGCCAACAGAACTGCCACTCATTGATTTTCTTTTTTCTTTTTTCATGTTTGTTTTGGGTTTTTTTTATTTATTTTTTTTGCACCATCTGTGTAAACTCTAAAAACTGTTGTTTGTGTACATCACAGGAGATTATCAGTTTCTGAAATGCTCAGTTAGCCAATCTGGCATCGACAATCATGCCATGGTCAGTGAGATCACATACCCATTACGAAGTTTGGTGTGAACGTTAACAGAAGCTCTTGACCTTTCATTATGAGTGTACTCGTAAGTGATACATTTCTTGTGAGTATGATTTGATATGCCAGAACAGTGAATTAATTCAGGATACATATTAAACATCTTCCCTAGTGCTGAATCAATGGTTACATGTAAACAGAGCCTAACCTGGCATGCAAGGGTTAGGGTTAGGGTTAGGGTAAGGCACATGATAGCGGCTGCAGATCTGCCCAACCAAAAACCAGTGGTTTATCTGTCTGTGGGTTTGCCTATCTCCAAAAACATGTGTGTAGGTATAATTTTTAGAAATCGTGAAGATGGTAAATGCAAAAAAAAAAAAAATAAAATAAAATAAAAAATGAATAGCCATGGTCAGGGAATGCCACCTGGCACCACCATGGTGTGGATCTGACTTATTTGCCTATGGGTCCATGTTGGTTAACTTGTTTAGCTTCATTTGTTGATGCAAACAAATGTTGTACTGTACTTTTTCATGCAATGTTAGTAGTGGTAAAGAATGAAGATTCTTTTATTGCTATTATTTCTATTCCTGTTCTTATTGCAAATCAGCTGTGTTTTACTTCGCAATTACAGTGTTGCCTTCCACCATATATCAACATGATTTTATGGCATCTGTATATTTTTATATAAAAAAATATAAAGTTTACAGTTTTTTCATGATTTAAGTTAATTAGGGTCTGTTTATGAAAGTTGGGCGGCATGGTGGCTTAGTGGTTAGTCTCTTTGCACCTCGGTTCGGTTCCCCTGTGCTTGGTGGGTTTCCTCCGGGTTCCTCTCACACTCCAAAGACATGCAGAATTAGGCTAATTGGCATTCCCAAATTGCTCGAAGTGTGTGTGTACGTGTGTGAATGTTGACTGGAGGTCTTACCACAGTCGTTCAAATGGGAATAAATACAATGGCCACCATTGGCCTTTACGGCCTTTAGTTGGACTACAGAGGTTCCTGGATGGATGGATGGATGGATGGATATGAGTGCTGAATGCCATTCAGATCCACAGGTCTATATAGAAATGGAAAATGGAAGAAGCATCATCCAGGATAGCATCTTGTTTGGGCAAAAGTAATTATTTGTGTGTGTCAGTCTACGGTGCAGTTTGAAGATATTCTAAGCTTCTAATTATCATTAGCCAGCAATGATTTTTAATCCTTGGCTCCACCACATCCCCAATGCCCTTTGGGACAATTGTGTATATAATAGTAAAACTGTAATAGAATAGAATACTATAATGACATGTGAAAAGTATTTCTTTACTCTAACTGAATGATGTTCTATTTTGAATTCGGCTCCAAATGCGACCAAAATTGTACCTAGTCCAAAAGAAAGAGGTGGAAGTAAAGAGGAAAAAGTACAGGAAAAAGAAAAAAGAAAACCTACAGGAGCTCTCCTTCCTACCCCAAAATATGACAGACAGCAGAATAAATAACAGGTCTGATAGCCATACCGGCAGACACACAGACGCATGGCCCAGTGCTATAAGACATAAAAGGAATGTGGGGTGAGAATAGGGTGGACGGACTTCAAATTGAAAACTTAATATTAAAGTGGAAATTGTTATGCATCTAAAAAGAAAAGCACAGAAAGAAAATAAAGTAGAAGTGGAGTAATAACTCACTTTCTAAACTTTGCTGTCAGCAGGTCATTTTGGAAGTCAGCTTGTGGCAGTTTTTCATTTACATTTACCGAAGAAACAATCTTCAAGGTTGATGACCTGTATGGTATTCAGTATGGATGGGAATCACAACGGACTACTGGATACGACATATCATGATACCTGGTGCTGATTTGATTTGTATTGTCATTCATCACGATTGTATAAATAAACTGTTTTTTTTTGTTGCGATTTAGTTAAAATTTGAAAAACCTTCACAAACCTGCCTGCCAATGTGTGAAAAGTTTAGAGCCCCCTATAGGATTATAGAGGAACAACATTTTATGCCTATGATGAAAATTACAGGCCTCTCTCATCTTTTTAAGTGGGAGAACTTGCACAATTGGTGGCTGACTAAATACTTTTTTGCCCTATTGTAGCTATTGCGTCGTAGTTTGGCGGTAGCTTTCGGCGCGGCTGTCTAAATCAAGCTTAAACGCCCCTTTATGCTTTATTGGAGTCCCTGAGTATATGCAGATAACAGCTGGGGGGTATTTCTGCATGCCGCTTTTTTTTTTCTCCTGTGAAATCTCTTTGCTTGACGTCAGCACTATAAGGGGTTGCGATCAAGATTATATCTTAACTCCTGAACTAGCTCGAGGCCATCTGTGAAAATCACAGGTTTATCTTTGTGTAAAATAAAGTACACGCAACCACACACACACACACAATTTGAGAGTGTTAAGAACCAGCTTAGTTTCCATAGAAGAGGAGGTTATTTATCATTTAACGTTCCTGGAAGGAGTCTCCAGTTTCAGCGCTTTCGTAAAGCAAAGATTAAACCATTTAGTTTTTTCCGCTATGGGAATGTCTTCAGGACAAACTGCTTTGAAGGGAGGAAAAAAAAAACTGTGAAGTGTCAGTAATCCTGCATCACATCATGCTGTCATTGATTATTTTTCTCTAACAGCACATGATCAGTGTATTTATTAATTTTTTTTACCTCATATAGCAGGTAAGGTTGAATATCGCTTTCGTTGTGGTGGTGATACAGAACATAGTGGTTCATTTTTAACAAAAGTAGAGCAGTAAGTCATCCAGAAAGTGTTTTGGCTCTGCCAGAACATAATAAGTGTTGCTGCTTTGTGTATAACGATGTCATTACTGAGGAAAAACGACAGCTATACCTGCAGCTACTGTGCACAGTGAAACCGAAGCAGCAGTTTTGGGGTATTTCTCTTTCTCTCTCTCTCTCTCTTTTTGCACAGTTTCTACTGTTTGTGTAAGGAAGTGATTGGGTGGTGCCGGTGTGTACGTGCCACGCCATGTGAGCACACGGCAGAGATCGCAGCACACACTGCTACAGTAGAGTCTCTCTCTCTCTCTCTGACCTTCTAATCCCTCATAGAAACCAAGACTCCTATACCTTTCTCTTTCACATGCTCGTGTCATATTTGCGATCACAACACAAGTGTACTAATAGAATACAATGCAATAACATATTTTTAGCAAAAATGAGAAAACAATACTACATTTACTGAGCTCCATCATCCTGGCACTTATCCATCCTGAAGACTCAAATATTTAAAAAACCTGGAACCCCCCCCCCCCCCAAAAAAAAATTCACACTATTCACACTAATATTTTGATGAATCTGTTTTAGCTTTTGATTTTGGCAAACATTTCTCTTGATTGGTTCATGCAGCGTCACGATATTTCGTCCTTATTTCTGTCCGGAGACTGTACTTTGATTTATGTCCAACGTCTCGTATTGATGACCGAGAAGTCTAATCACTGTCTCGGTCTTCTCCAGCATATCCGAAAGACTTTCGATAGGTCAGGATTCTGTGGTAGCCAATTCATGTTTGAGGTTTCCTCGTGCTCAGTGCCCAGAGCCACTCTTTCACAATTTGAGAAAAAGTATTGTCATTCAGTACATTCAGGTCATCAGCTGACTTCATTTTTTGCCACAAAAAACACTCCTGAGTCTAGACGTGAGCAACTGAAGTAACCCCAGGTCATAACCCTGTCTCCAGAGTCTTGTACAGTGGACACTATGCATGATTGGTGCATCTCTTCATGCGCTTCCCTTCTTACCCTGACACGCCCATCAATCTGGAATAGGGACTCATCAGACCACATGACCTTTTTCCAATCTTTGTGCTCCCTAACAAACTAAAGTCTTTTTTTTTTCATAAATACTGACTAACAAGTGATTTTCTTATGGCCACGCAGCTGTTTAGTCCCAATCCTGTGCGTTCACGTCACATTGCTTGCATATGGAAATAATAATTTGACACTTTTAAAACGTCTTTTCCAGGACCATGGGATACTGTATGTCTTCCGGTAAAGATGTTTAAGACATGCGAAGTTAATCATCGCATCCGTTAGGGTTAAAACATTGTGTCTCTTTATATTTGCTTTTGTGTATTTCCTTCTGGTTTTTAAAGTTCTGACACTGGGGACTTGGGGACAATGGGAAGCGTAGCTCTCTGGCAGTGTGACGGAGAGTGTAGTTGCTGCAAGTGTTGCAGTGCAAACTATGCTGCATGTTGCTAATTTACCGCTGTTGAACCTTTTGAAGCGCTACAATTTAGCCACATGATTTAAAGCTTGTCAGGCAGAAAAGGCGATTTACTGAAAAGGAAAAGATTTTCGACTTGAAGTTCTGTGAACCGTTTATTTAAAAAAAAGAGGGAGAAAGAAAAACCTTGTTGATGAGGCCGTGTCTCTGCTCACGACGCCACTGAAGAACACTACTGCTTTTATAGTAAAATCTGGGGCTTTTTTTTCCCCTCTCAACATTGTTTTCTGGACCGGTTCATCTTTTTTCCATCCAGAGACTTTTAAGAAACTCTTCTCGTTATTGTTATTGTTCAGTCCGCTCACTTCTTCCAAGAACAGATAATGATCCGTGTTCTTGAATAAAAACAGGGTTGTCTCTTATTTCGCGGTTTCGCTCCTCTCTCAGAACGAGAGCGCGGGAGTGAGAAGGAAACGCGGCATTCGGTTGCTGACAGCGTACGGTCTGCTAACGTGCTTTAACAAGAGCGATTTCCACCGTGGGTGTGACCCTGTGACTTGTTAAAGATGGAAAGTAAGATGACTCTGGAGAAAAATGAGTCATTATTCTCGTTCAGGCCGTATGTCGTGGTGGTGTTGAAAATTAGATGCATAATTGAGACATGTGTTAGGTACATGGGATTGAGTTTATATAGCATTTAGCTTTTTAAGATTTAAAGAATTTTGATTTTTAATTTTTTTTAAATTAGAGTCTCTGGTTCTTGTGCAGGAATACGGTCTGTTTCCGGCTCCTACTGATTTTATTCTTCTCTTGCAAATTGGAAACAGATTGTTTCTCGTATGCCTTCCAGCCACGTTCTGCCTCTGGGAGCTGAACTTAACAACTCTATACCCCTTCAAGTTTCAACGTAGGCCAGAAGATTTTTTTTTCTTCTTCTTCTTTTTAAAAGAAAATTGTTTTGACGGTTTTATCAACAGAGAGCCACTTGGAGAGGCAACGCAAAGAGTCTCCGGGGAGGAGTTAAAACTTTACCGCGTGCGCCGCGTTTCTGCTGAAGGCATCAAAAAGACTCCAGCTCGGAGACGCACTGAAGTTCATTTGTTGCACAATATCATAAAACGATTAGCCGCTGCGTTTACACACAAGTACCTAGTGATTAGCAGCTGGGGTTGGACAAGGCTTCTGCTCGCCAGCAGTTATGGTCCTTAAATCATGCGAGGAAACAAATTTATGTAGGGCACTGCGAGGAATGCGGAACGTTCAGGAAAACTCAGAGGATTTTGCTTCCAGAATTTGTCCTTCTCCTCGCAGCATGGTTTAAAGGGGGGAAAAAAAATCCCATTCGGGATGAAGAAATAGAAATGTATTAATGAAACACTTTTTGTTCTATTCGTGTACAGACGGTTGGTCTTAAAAACAGTCTACTCTTGCAGCTTTAAAGAGACCACAGAGACCACAGGTCTAAAATATACCTGCTGTGGTAGCGGGCCAGCATTACCAGCAAGCACAGCAAGTGCTCTACTACATATAACAAACAAATACATATCACCTTCCATACAATATTTAGATTTATTTGATATTTTTGTTTATATCACATTTAAAAACATTAGGAACTATACATTATTTGCATTACGAT
>JAOVVB010000030.1:9526445-9543852 GCA_028570985.1 Heterobranchus longifilis
GAGGCAGAGTTGGAGGTAGCAGAGCTGAAGATGTTGAGGTTCTCCTTGGGAGTGACAAGGATGGATAGGATCAAGAACGAGTTCATCAGAGGGACAACCCATGTTAGATGTTTTGGAGATAAAGTCAGAGAGGCCAGATTGAAGTGGTTGAAACTGCCAGGAAGGAGGTCTAACCCTAACCTGAGGAAGCAGAGGATAGGGTTAGATGGAGGCAGATGATAGGGTAAGGTGGAGGCAGATGATTCCCTGTAGCAACCCCTGAAAGGGACTAGCTGAAAGACATAGAAGAAGAAGACAAAAGGGTATAAAGAGAGTAGCATTTCAATTAGGAAAATAAGTATTTGATCCCCAAGCAAAACATGACTTAGCACTTAGTGGAGAAACCCTTGTTGGCAAGCACAGAGGTAAGACGTTTCATGATTTGGTTCCACAATTCTTTACAGATCTTCTAAAATGTTTAAGTTTCTTGCCTGTCATTTGGCAATTCAAAGCTTCAACTCCCTCCATAAATTTACTATAGAGTTTAAGGCCATGAAGTGGCCTAGCTAGTCTCCAGATCTTATGTGCTTCTTCTTGATCCACTTTTTTGTTGCTATGGTGGGGATATTTTTGGGTAATGGTCATTCTGGAAGACCCATCCACAACCTTCTTCAGGAGGATCTCATCCAAGATTTCTCATACAATACAGGAGGTTCTCATCCAAGATTTCTCATACAATATATGGCCCGTTTATTGGCCCCTAATGCGGCCTGTACCTTTAGCCGAGAAACCGCCCCAATGATTCAAGCATGATGCAAGCACCTCTGAGCTTGACTGTTGGGATGGTGGTCTTAGGGTCATAGTCAGCATTTTACTTCCTCCAAATACTCATAGTGGTGAGGTTTGAATAGAAGATAGAGATTTTGTAGACAGGTATCTTTTATACACATAAGTTGTTGTTGTTGTTAGGAGCACCTTCTTAAATTAATGTGTCTACCACATGATTACACAACCATTCTGTGGGTGCCAAAATAATTGTTGGTTGGTAGGGGATCAAATACTTATTATTTATATAAATACTAATTACATGCAACTTTATTATTTTTGCTCAATTTATAACCTTTGGATCATGTGCTTTTCCAGGATTTTTGGTTGATCTTTTGTCTCTATCCTTTAAAAATTTACAAAATCATGGGATCAAATAATTATTTTCCCCACTGTGATTATAACTCCTGATCATAAATGGTTGTGGCATTGTTGAAATTTGAACATGACAGCATTATGTTTTGTGTTTAAGATGCAACAATATTCAGTACAAAAGTATTTTATTTACTACAGTACAATTAATACAGTATGAATGCTGTGGGAAAAAAGTATTTGCCCCCTTCCTGAGTTTTTTTTTTTTTTTTGCATATTTGCCACACTTGAGATCATCAAACAAATTTTAATTGCAATAACTGGCAATGATTCTTTCACATCACTTTGGATGAATTTTGGCCCACTCTTTTTTGCAGAATTGTTTTAATTTAGTCACATTGGGGGGTTCTTAAGCATGAGTGATCTAAAGTCCAGACTTTAACAAGCCACTCTAAAACCCTATTTTTTTATTTTTTTATTTTTTTATTTTTTTTTAAGCTATTCACAGGTGGACATGCAAGTGTGTTTCAGATCATTGTCCAGCTGCTTAACCCAAGTGCACTTGAGCTTGAGGTCACAAACTGATGGCCCGACGTTCTGGTAGAGCACAGCATTCATGGATCCATTACTTATTGCAGGTTGTCCAGGTTCTGAAGCTGAAACGCAGCCACAGGCAATTACTTTTTGACATAGGGCCAGGTAGGCTTGGACAGCTTTTTTCATTAATAATTGAAATCCTCATTTAAAAACTGCATTTTGTATTTACTCAGGTTATCTTTGTGTGATATAAAAAATTGTTTTATGATCTCAATCAGTGTGACAAATATGCAAAAAAATTAGGAATGGGAAAAATACTTTTTTCAGGCCCTGTACACAGTAGTGTCCACTTCATAACATTAGTACATTTCCATGTATAATGTCTGTAAGCACACTAAGAGCTCAACAACTAATTCAAGTTCCTTGTATACTCAAGTATACTTGGTCAATAAAGCATAATTCTGACAAGGCAGCTTTAAAGAAAGCTGCTTGTAGATTTAAATTCATAATGAGCAGCCAGATGCGACAGTGCTAAGGAAAAAAAATAATACTCCCTAAGGCGACACAAGGAAGGAAGTCATGAGGAACCAGACTCAAAAGAGAACCCTTTAGGGTGACACGAGATAGTGAGATTATAACTCATTACGATCTCTATTAATTTTGTTGAAAATATATTTGGTATAAGATTATTGTGAATAAGTATAGGAGGAGTATAGAAGGAAAACAGGATGGTGGTTTTGATTAGAGAAGCATGAATGTTCATTTTAAGAGCTATGAATTTTTTTTTTTTTTTTGATTATGCTTTATTTGTTTTACTCACAATTTTTTTGGTGCTACCACTAGTTAGGTTTTACCTTTCCGGCACTAGCTGGGTGGCATCATTTCCGCCACTTTTAACTCACCTTTAGGCAAAGGTTCAACACATTCACGCAGAACATCTATTTAATATATGAGAGGTGTTCAAAACAACCTGGGTCTTGTGATTCAATTTCTCGCGAATGAAGCCATAAAACTGATTTTCCTATCTGACATTTAAACCGACATTTACAGTACAGCCCTTCAAGAACAGTACAGTGATGCGACTTACTCAAAGTAAAACATTTAGAATTGTATAACCATTTTAAAGAAGGCTGTACTGTACGTCTGTAAATGACAATCCTGGCCGAGGGGTTCAGAGCCACTGCAGTCATTCCCGTGAACAGTCAGCAAGTGGAAGGGCCCGGTTTGACCATCAAAGGTGTTCTGCTTTTGCAGGACAAAGCACAAAATCATACAGCCAACCTCACAACTTACAGGAATTCAGCAGGAGTTATTGCCACATCCCTTGTACGGTCCTGACCATGCTTCAACACTGGGATGATTGCATTAGTGTAGCAGGGGAGAAATAAAGGGAATTTAAACTTTCATAACTGTGTTCTGTTATTCTGCACAATCAAAAGTCCTGGTTTAACTTGAACGCCCCTCATTTATATACTCACCATATGTAATATAACATGTTGACATATGAAATGCACTGTATTATTAACACATTTTATAGTTGAAAAATTGTTGGGGTTTAAAGGAATACACTCACTCACCGTCAATACCGCAAAGTCCATGACCACAGACCTGAGGTGAAAATAGAACCTCTGACCCTCGAGGTGCAAGACAACAGTGCTAACCACTAAGCCACCAAGCTGCCTTAAAAGGAATATAATACTTTTTTTTTCTTAAGTTTTTAAGCATTATTTATGTTACACACCATAGATTGTTTCTGTAATGTCATGTTGTCTTTATTTTTAAAAAATTGCCCTTAAAAAGTCATTATACAAAATACATATTTTAATAGCCTTGCATTATTCTTTGTCTGTAAATGGATATCTATTACATTTTCAAGTTGGAGTATTATTAAATAGAAAACAAACTTTTTTTTAATACTAAAAAACATTTTAACATCTTTAGTGTGAAAGAGAGAGAGAGAGAGAGAGAGAGAGAGAGAGAAAGAGAGCGGTATAGAATTGTGATTGGACAGAAACTGTGTTCACAGAATGATGTGGTAGGAAGATTTTGTTCTTTGCACTTTTAATTAGACTTGACAGGAATTAAGAATAACTGTGAGGTGTTGTTTTGAGGTGTCGTGCTGTTAGGTTACATCCTTGTTATCATGTAATGCACCCTTTCAACCCAAGATTATGTAACTCAGTGTTTAGAATGTATAGATTCTGATAGCTTGTCATATACTGGTCCAGGGTGTCGATTGATTGCATTTCTCCTCATTAGCGTTACATTTATTTATGTCAGATGCTTTTAATCAAAGTGATTTACCAATCTAGCTAGCAACACTAAATGTCGAAACACAAATGTCAATTGATCAACCTAACAATGGTTAGCATTGCACCTCCAGGTCCTGGGATCGATTCCCGTGTTGAGTCTGTGTGAATAGAGGTTGCATGTTCTTCCCGTGCTTGGTGGGTTTCCTCCCATAGACATGCAGATTAGGCTAATTGGCATTCCCAAATACAAAATGGGGAATAAATACAGTACAATGGTCACCACTGGCCTCCACGGTCCCTACTTGGACTACAGAGGTTCCTAGTATTTGATTAATGGGGGATCCTTCTAAGTTGACTATCACTTACTGACATGTGAAACAAGAATATTCTTTGTCATAATAACCTGTTAGAATGCATTGGCAATGTTCGTAAAAACAAAAGCAAACCTGTTCTAGCACACGTTATGTTGATAAGGCTCATTTGGAACCTCTGACATGAGGTTGATGTTGTGCCTCCTCTCCATCCATTTTAGATACTGGTCATTTAATTACACTGCCAGTCCCCCAAAAAACTCGGCATTTTAGAAGTGTTGAATTATTGGGCTGCATCAAGCAAAGAAGACAACTAAGCAGATTTGAAATTACTGGAACCGGGTTAAGAACATTTCAACACATCACAGCAAAGATAGTGCTGAACCGGCAACTTTGTGGAAGAAATGAAAAAATCCTGAATGGCCATCACATAAACACTTTGTGCAAGTTGCATGGTAGAAAATTAATAAATAAATAAATAACAGTAAAAAAAAAAACAGAGCTATGTTTATTAGTGCTGTAATTAAATTTGAAGATGACTGTATGAAATCTTAGAGGCATCCTGACGTGGAGCCTAATTGAACAAATCATACATTTCCTTAACAAGGTATACAAAATCTCTTTCAAAACGAATCTGGAGGTACTTAAGCTGAAGCGCAATCTCAGTAAAGCCGAACTGTTGTTCATCCTTGGTGACTTATCCCCCGGTCAAGACCTTGTGATCTCCCTGGACAACAATCAGATCACTCCTTCAGCCGCTGCCCGCAATCTTGGGGTAAATTTGGACAAATCTACTGTCATTTTCTCCACACATTGCTAACCTTACTCGCTCCTGTCGATTTCTTCTTTACAACATCAGAAGAATCCGTCCATTTCTTTCTTCACAGGCCATTCACGCGCTTGTTCAGCCCCTTATTTCAAGGCTGGGCTACTGCAACTCACTCCACTGTACTTCCCCATTTGTACTTTGAAGCTGATCCAGAACACAGCTGTTTCGTTTACAACCTTCCCAAGTTCTCCCACACCACCCCACTTCTCTGCTCTCTGCACCGGCTTCCTGTAGTTGCCCTACACCTCGCACCTCACCGCGGGCCCTCCGATCCTTCAGCACTGCTCGGCTGGTCCCAATATCTCTCAGGGATCTAGGAAGACGTGCATCTTGACTGCAATCTTTAAATTACAAATTAAGACATATCTGTTTTTTCAGTACTTGGGCTAATCCCCCAACTTCCCAACAGTTTTTGACTGATAATACTTTATAAGTTATATAAGATAAGTTATAACCTAGTAACCCAGTGTAAGGATCTATCCTATGACAGAAACTACAAAGCACTGTTTAAGTCACTCTGGATAAGAGAGTGAGATGCCTAAATGTAAATGTAAATGTAAATTAAAGAAGCTATGACTTAAACACATAATTCAAACACTGATGATGCACAATTGTTGTTTATCTTTCGGCTGCTCCCATCGAGGGGTCGTCACAGGGGACCATCCTGTCCGTACACTCCGCACGCAACAATCCCATTTTATCAGGGCGTGGAACTGGTGCTGCATGCAGTGGCTGGGCTTTGGGCATTGGGTGTGAATTGAAACTGGGCCCTCTGCATGGTAGGTGAGAAACCTACCACTGAGCCACTAATGCCCATTAATGATGCACAATATTAACATTAAATTGTTAATGAATTGATGTAATATCAGTAACTGCTAGTAATATGGATCATTAATCAACTCAAATGATAAGCTCAACATTAAAAGCAAACAAAAAGCTTGATTATGTTAAATACAATAGTTCGAGATATATGGTTATCTATGAAAATACATCATATTCAAATCCTGATTTAAATTCCGGAACACCAGTGTATGCATCCGTATCTACTGTATGTGCCCTGCCGTCTTTCAAAATAAGATTTAGATAATTCCAGGAAGTCCGGGTGTATTACTTTTAAATCTGAATTGAGTGTCTTATTTGATTTATATGGGCTTCCTGTTACATTTTACATTTACTACAAGGTCTTGCATTTGGCATTTATACCCCTTAACGGCCTACTTATGGCATATCTTCCTGATCTCTTGAGGCATTACATCACATCCAGACTACTTCACTCAGCCAAGACAGGCTTACACCTAATCCTGAGGATTAGTTTTCTCATATACTGCCTAATAGCCTTCTGTAAAATATTATGAATGTGAGCTGTATTGGTGCTCTTATAAATACAGACTAAAAACTTCTTATTCTGCTTGTCCTGCAGTTTTATTTCTATAGTAACATTTAATGCTTTTTAATATGCTTTATGCAACATTTTGCAGTGTGTGTAACCAGAAGAGGTGCAAGTGGAATTTAAGCCGATAGCAAAAGTACCATGGAGCGCTGGTGAAAAAAAAAAAAAGATGTACCTGGTGGAAAAAGGCAATGGACTTCTTTCTAGCAATTCCTAGACATGTTCTCTGATATGTTTCTTTTTAGTTATGTTCTTGACAGAACTGGACACTTTCTTAGGAATACCTGTACCCCTAAATATAGATCCAATTATCCAATCAACATGTGGCACCACTAAAGTACAATACAGATCATGTTGGTGCCAGACAGGCTGGTTTGAGTATTTTAAAAACAGATGAACTTTTGGGATTTCCACATACGAGAGTCTCTAGAGTTTACGCAGAAACATCCAATAAGCCTCTGTCTTACAGGGAGAAATGCTATGTTGATGTGATAGAAGTGGGTAGAAGGGATGGCCAGAGTGGTACTGTATAAACTGACACAAAGGCTATACTTAATGTTAAAGTTTTCTGATATTTCCCTAAACTATCTTAACTTTTGTATGCTTCCCTTGCTTTCTTCCTTATATGGCAATACTTCCTATGGTTAATCCCCCTGTTTGTTTTCCTGGATTTCGAGAGAACATGCGAATGGCTCATACGAATGGCTTGGGTGGAAATGCATGGTGCATATTTGCTTTGGTGTTTACTCGAGAAGTTGGTATAGTACTTATAAAAGTGTTTTCCCTGTGAATAAATCAAAGCGCCTTCCAATGCTCTATCGTGTGTGTGTGTGTGTGTGTGTGTGTGCGTCTCCCAATCGACAAGCGATCGACAAGATGTTGGAGCACACTCAAATAACCATTTTTTAAATGACTGTAATTAAATAACCACTCTTTTTCAACTGTAATGAGGAAAGAAAGTATTTCAGATTGCACAATGCACCGAACCCTGAGAAAAAACATTCTGACTGAGATCACATTTTCTCCCCATTCTGATGTTTGATTTGAGCGCTACCTGAAGCTCTAGACAGCTGTGTACATGATGTTTATGCTTTGTGCTACAGCCACATGATTGTTTGATTAAATAATTGCACGATTTTGCAGGTGTCCTCATTGAAGAGGCCAGTAAGTGCATTTAATGGGTTTCAAAACATAATAAATGCCGCTTTTAGACTTTCACTCATTCTGGTGAATTGCAGGTCCACAGGAGACATGGGCTACCAGAATAAGGTGCTATCGTCAAGTACTGAGCTAAAACTACAGTATGTCCTGGTAAAGGAGGAGGCTGCTGATGAATTGTAAACTTCACTTGTTTTTGTTTATATCGCTACACATTACACACAGCACTAATTTTGACAAAACTAAGAAAGTTGGATTTGTAGCTTTTTGCTAAGCAATATAAATATCACACAATTGATTCTCGACGTTTGTGACTTTTAGCACCCTTGAGACTCGATGGAACCATGTCCATATGCATAAATATATATACTAGATGTGCCCGAGACCTTGTTCACGTGGAATTTAATTGCACCATGTTTTAAAAAATGTACAGCGCCATCTGTTGAAATTTGGAAGCTTTTTATGTGTTACTGTGAAGTGCGCGGAATGAAGGTGAGATTGCGTTTATTAGGGAGATTTCAATTGCACACTCATAAGTGCATATTAAAAGACGAACAGTGCCATCTGTTGAATTTTGAGATGAACCAATGATTTTTCCAAGGTTGATTTTTTTGTTTATTTATTTTCATGATATAAGTGCATTTTCCATTAAAATTTAAAGTAGTATATTTTCTGTTCCCATCGGCCAATTGCGATGACTGTTACCTCAAGCTCGGCCAAAGACACCCGAAAACACCATAAAAATGTATTAAATAGTTTTTATGTAATTCGTGCACAAACAGACAGACAGACAGAGAGACAAAAAATCCCAAAACCATCCTGATGTGTTCTATTACACATCTTATGCCCCCGCCCATTATTATTTCGCAAATATTTTCTTTCTAAATATGTAAACTTTTTGCAAAACTGCCAGAATTAATTTATCTTGTTTTGCACTGAAACCCTGGTGTAGTGGTTAGCACTGTCGTCTTGCACCTCTAGGTCCTGAGTTGGGTTTCCGCGTTGGGTCTGTGTGTATGGAGTTTGCATGTTCTCCCGTGCTTGGTGGGTTCCCTCTGGGTTTTCCCGTTTCCTCCCACAGTCCAAAGGCTGTGGATTAGGCTAATTGCTGTTCACAAATTGTCCATGGTGTGTGAACGTGTGTGTGAATGTTCGCCAGAGGTCCTACCATGGTCGTACAAATGAGAATAACTATGGTCACCATTGGCCTCCACAGTCCCTAGGTTCCTACAGTAGATGGATGGATGGATGGCAGTGAAAGCCCTCTCTCTTTGTCAGTAGAACATCATCCTCTGAACATTCCTCTTGGATAGCTATGTCGAACTGATAATGTGATGGTTGCCTTGATGTTATTTATAAACACCTATAACCATGCAGCGGAAAACTGCATCACACATTAATTAAGCCCCGTTAGCAAAGAGCCAGGTCACGTCATGGCATTTTCTTTGGTTTAAGTCCAGGAAGTTCAGTGATGGGGTCACATCTTTCCTTTGCACTAATTAACATTGAATAAAATTAGATTTTTCTATACCTCCAGTCCAGCATTATGTATTTCTTTGATGTAGGAAGGCCAATAAGATCAAGATAATTGTAGAGTGAAAAAAAGTACAACACTACGTGATGCAAAGGAATCACAAAGTAATTGACAGCTGTGTTTCATACAGTAATACCTAGTTTTTTAATAAGGCCGTTTAGCCTTCTTTAGCTATTTAGCTGCCGGATGTGACTGTCTGATCAAGTAGTAGTTCTCATTCATGTCTGATGCTGCAATACAGTATTTGCTCATTCAGTGGTTTCATAAATCTTTGAACAATTTTACAGTTACTCTGTACTCCATCAGTGTAAAATGCTAAGTACAGCAGCGACCTTCGCACTGGTAATAGCACTGCTTTTAAAAGCATGATGCTATGTTTTCAATGGAGATAATAAAGCATTCAAAAATTTCACTTGGAATAAGAAATTCTATGCTGGTTTGACAGCTACGTTGTTGCTTCATCTTGTACCTTTATGGACTATACAGTAGCTCATCTGTTCCATAGATGTTTTGTGTAAATTGTTCTCTACAGTATCAGTCTCTGTGTTTGACCGCAGTATTGCTGTGAGCTGGAATTGTTGTTGGAATTGGCAGACTGTTCATAACTAATTTTCTATTCTATGCCTGCTTTTTTAGAAGAAAAAACATAAGATGCTTGAGTGAATATTTAATTTTGCCCTTTGCAGTGAGTTGCCTCACTATTTTGCTTTATCCTCTGGTCTTATGGTTGACGGGCTGAGGCGTAATGGCCCTGAAGGGGGTAATCCATCCCGAGTGTTCTTGCTTATAGCCTAGTTGATGAGGCTCTGGCTCCGGATCTGCCAGCACACACACACACGCACACACAGACTGCTGACGCCCAGTAAGAAGTCCTCGTACATTCAGTAATCAAGATCTTTTTACGAGAGCTCAAAAAAATAATATCATAGAAAAAAATAGAAATCTTTAAAATAATTATGGATTCTAAGAACAGTTTTATATGCAAAGTAATTTGTGATACTATAAATTATATTTAGTTTATATTTAAATGAAGTGATATGGAGATGCTGTTTTAAACAGCATCAGATTTCTTCCTGGACATCATTATTATTTTTTTATAGTCATTAAACATAGCATCCCGAAGCTCTGCTGCAGTACTATGCTTCCATTTCTCCTTGTTGGAAGCCATTTCAGAGCTTTTGATGCACGTTTTGTAGTGCAAGGCAGGTCAGGTCATTAAATCCCCTTTTGTCCTTTGCACAGATAAAGATGTACATGCTGAAGTAATTGACCTATTCCAGCATTACAACAACCCAATTACTCCCCAAACCCTGATGGATAGCTAGAAACGTTTCTTTGTATTTGGCGGCGGGTCTTTAACTGATGCACCCACATATTTTAGTGGAATGAAACATCCATGCATCCATCCATTATCTACACCACTTATCCTTTCCAGGACACCATGTGGAACTCATGACACTAGGCAGGGCACACCCTGGACAGGATGAACAACCCAACACAGGGCACAAGCCCATGCAAAATCACACACCCACTAAGAACATTGTCTTTGGATTGTTGGAGAAAGCTGGAATTTCTTAAAGAAACCTATCAAGCATGGGGAGAACTCAACATACACAATTGTAGGAGGTGAGATTTGACCCTCAACCATACTGTAGAGATACAAGGTGCTGACCATTAAGCCAGTGAAATGAAACAAGCACTTGGAATTATATGGGTTCTACCACAATATTTTCATGTGTATATATAAACACTGGTTTTAATTTAGTGACTTTCGTATCTTAAACCGGCGGTATGGTGGCTTAATGGTTAGCACTGTCGCCTTGCACCTTCAGGGTCTGCGTCCAATTCCTAGTTAGGTTGATCCCCGCTTCTGCATGGTTGGAGTTTACATGTTCTCCGCATACTTGGTGGGTTTTCTCCGGATACTCCGGTTTCCTCCTACAGTACAAAGACATGCAGATTAGGCTAATTGGCGTTCCCAAATTGCCCGTTCTGCGTGTGTGTATGTGTTTGTGTCCTGCGATGGATTGGCACTCTGTCCAGGGTGTACATCGCCTCATGCCCTAAGTCTACTGGGACACACGCCAGGTCCCTGCAACCCTTGTTAACATGATAGGGCCAGAAACTAACTAAAAATGTGTTTGTTTTTGTTAACACATTCTGGTCTGATTAGTGAAATGGAAGCATAACTGGAGATGAACGGATGGAGAAGTATACATTTAATCTCAGTTTAGAGCTCCAAACAAATGTGATTCATCTCTTCAGAGTAGAGGTGTATGCTGGCACAGAAAAGACCACAGGAGTAGGAATTCTCACACACACACACACACCTGTCAAGACCACTGCAAAACAAAACATAACCATTTAAAATTGTAGTTAAGGACTAATTATTAATTGTTTTAAAAACATTTAACTTCTGTTGCTATTCAGTTATGTTGATTGCTTATCCATGCATCCGTATGTAAGGAATTATACACACCTGGACTGTTAACAGTTTAAATTGAATATTCCTGCATCTCCCTATGAACAGTGATCAGCCATAACATTAAAACCTTAAGCCCAGTATTGTGTATTAGGTTCCTCTTGTGCCAGCAAAACAGCTCTGACGCCCCCTCTGAAATGGGATATGACTCCACAAAACCTCTTAATGGAACCTGCTACAATGGAATCTATCGCCAACATGTTCAAGTGCTATAAATTACAAAGTGGAGCCTCCATGGAAGAGACTTGATTGTCCAGCACATCCTATGGATGCTCAGTCAAATTAAGATCTTAAAAAGTTAGAGATATTTACATTTAGGCATTTGTCAGATACCCTTATCCAGAGCAATTTACATTTCATCTTATTATACATCTGAGCAGTTGAGGGCCTTGCTCAAGGGTCCAACAGGGACAACTTGGTGGTCATGGGATTTGAACCTGGGACCCTCTGGACCAATGCCTTATGACCAATGCCCAATGCCACTGAGCTACATCTTGAAATCAGATCACTCTTTGGATGCTAAGCCCCATATGCAGCAGGCTGTGATGCACTGAGTGTTCTAATACCTTTCTGTCATAATCAGCATTGGCTTTTTTCATTTTCGTTTCTGCTACTGGCATTTCTATGGAATTAGAAAATATAGGCTGGCCTTTAGTCACTACCGACATGTGCCTGTCACCAGTTTACTGGTATATAATTTCTAATTGGTGCTAATGTGATGTGGTGTTATTGTTGTGGCTGATCGAATTTCATAGTATTTCTGCATTTCATTGTGTTTTAATTAATACAATTAATTAAGTATGGTTGTTTTGCTTCTAGTGTTTCTAGCACCAGCTTTAAAGTGATGTAGCTAACACAAAGTGATGTGTTTAGAGTAAATAATTCCGAAATTTAATCAGTTCTTTCCAAAAGCCAAGATTAGTCACACTGTAATTAGCCACACAAACATATGCAAATATACAAATCAGAGAGGAGCAGGCTGGGCAGCCTTCAGTGGAGCATGACAGATTTTCAGGTAGAGCGCTAGAAGGGGACAGCTGTAGGAGTTTGAATGAGCATGCTGGCAGGCTTTACATAAATAAACTTCTCTAATGTGACAAACGGAAGTCAAAGACTGTACAATGCATGCACGCTTTATTAGAGCGATTTGATGCATCAGTGTTTAAGCTGGATGAATTGTTGGAAATAGACAACGAGAAAGCGCAGGAACATGAGCATGAAAGTAGGGCTCTTGTAAACCAGCAATGAATCAAAGGTAGCGACAGCATATGGGATTTTGGAGCATACAATCAGAAATAATATTTATGAAAACAAACAATTTATGTAGCTAACAAGACAAAGATTTACTGTATAGTGAGCACTGTTGGGGCTGTGGTGGCTCAGTGTGGTGAGGTTCTGAGTTACTGATCGGAAGGTTGACTGTTCAAGCCCCAGCTCCTCCAGGTTGCCGCCGTATAATGTCCGACCTGAGCTTTTCTAGCTAACAAAAAACATGGGACATGCAAAGAATAAAGAATTTCACAATGCATTTTGAAATGGAATTTCTTTATAATATTGAGCACAGCGGGTTGAGTGGGTGGAAACAGTGTTCAGATTTCTTAGCATCCTTCAAATTTTCCACAAGTTCCTAATAATAATAATAATAATAATAATAATAATAAAAAACATGGTGGTGGTGGTGGATTTCTAACAAAAGATCTGGGATATGCAAAGAATGAAGAATTTCACAGTGCAGTAATGTATACAGTATGTAATGAATGAAGGCTGAACTTTTTTTTATACTATAATATTGAGCACAAAGTTGAGTGGGTGGAGCTTAAGATCCTAGACTTATAAGGAATAAAGGAAATTTTGTTCAGATTTCTTAACATCCTTTACATTTACTGTAAGTGATATAATAATAATAATAATAATAATAACAATAATAATAACAATAATAATCATTATAATAATAACAACAATAATAATAATAATAATAATAATAAAAGCAATGGCTGCTCTAGCTGGTGGTGGATTTCAGAGACAGGACAGCTTTTCATAGGAAATAAACTTCTCATGATATGTGATATTTCATAGCTTTTTAAATAATGCCACGTTTTCATCTCTCATTTCTATACAAGAAATCATTTCTGTCTTCAGTGCTTTGTTTTAATTTTTTTTTCCTTTGGAATTTTGTGATTATTTTTTTCTAGGCACTGGCTACAAAAAATTAAACAGTGAGAGCTTTAGTTTAACTAAATGCACCTTAATAGTACATTAGTCCAGCCAATGACCCAATAAAAGTCAAGGATGGACGCTTTCTACCCATAGCTCCTCCGTGTCACAATCTATTTCCGACTTCACTTGTAAAAAATTAGCAGGGTTGAGAGAGTGCACTAAAGATTATATGTAATTTTAGACTTCTTCAACCCATTAACCCCTTGCAGCATGGCAAGTCGAGCTCTCGACAGCTCAGAGCATTTATGTCAGATTTACAACATCACTTAGACATCTGCTGCTAATGTGCGTGCGATCCGTTTCTTAAATAACCACGCAGACATCTGGTGTAATGACTACTATCATCATCCCTGAATCACATGCAAAGAAACTTGAGCTTGTAATGAATGAACTTGTTTATTTCTAAACGGTGTACTGGTATGTAGCTGTGGCCATCTGAAGATCCTAAATGAGTTTCAGAAATGTGATTTTTGTCACTGCGATCTGAGCAAGTGGCTTATTTTAGGAGCAAATTCAGTGTGTTGGTTTCTGCAATTCAGTCTCTACTTAAAAATTTAATTCACATGAAACAGCCATTTTTACTCAGTGCAGAGCTACAGTCAGTGGTGGGAAGAGAAATTAATAAATCTCTGCTTTGTCATTTCTACAGTTGCCTGCCTCAGAACTCAATAGCAGCAGAAGGAGATTTCAAAAGCAGAATGAATTATGGTTTTGATTAATTTTGCTTTTCTTTTTTTTTCTTTTCTTTTTTTTTTACAGGCACCAATTTTGTCCTTTTTTTTCACAGTCACCTTGCAAATAACAATATTGTTTAACAAAGTGCTTGATGATTCACTTGCCTTGGTGAGCAGCTGGGCAGACGGAAATCATGACAAAGTAATGCAGGCCAGCGAGAGGGAGGAAGCGGGTGCAGTCAGCTATAGTTAAACTGATAAGGAAAACAAAGCTGTGTTAATAAAGGTAACACGGTACGTGCTTGTCTGCAGATGCATTTATTCAAATGTAGTAATTCCTCTGTGGCTATGTATACTGTCTACACTGCAAGTTTCTAAGTGACCAAACGCTTTACATTACCACATAATCTCATTACCGCAAAGTGCCTGCAGAATACGGAGGAACATGCACAAAATTTATGACAGATTAAAAAGGGCATGTGTGTCGGATATGAAACATCAATCTACGTCATAAGCCTGGACTGCTCTGTAAGACTTAAAAATGGCACACTTCTATACTCTGTACTCTATACTGTACACTACATGCTTCATTTTGTGCTAGCATTCAGGGTGGTATGCAAGTCATGTGACTACACAGTATATACAGTGTATATACAGTACAATGTGTTTGCATGCATGCATGTATGTATGTATGTATGCATGTATGCATGTATGCATGTATGTATGTATGTATGATTTTTTTTTTTCAGCAGTTTGTGCTGCATTGGCTTTTCTGTTTGACAACACGGGTTACCCTTTGGTTCCCTTGAGCATAGATGGGCCTTGGATGCACATGGTCCTGTAACCAGTTTACTGGTATATAATTGATAATCAATGTTTTTCCATTCAATTGGTGTCAATGTTATGGCACATTGGTGTATGCTCAACATGTTATAATATGTGTAGCCTACTTATTAAAGCCATACATAAGGGTTTCATAGTACAAATATATCTGAACAGAGATTGTGTTATCTTAAGATTTTTAAATTGAAAAAAAATAATAATAATAATTCTGCTAAAGTTCCATTTTTCCAGGGCAAAAAAAAAAAAATTCTGCTACCCTCATCCTCTTTCCCCAAAGAACCAAATTAATGCAAGCATGCCAAAAACACAATGCATTTAATAATGCAAAAATACAATGCACTATTTGATCACTTGGTGACACAGAATGACATATAATGACTATATGACTATAATTCGTCTCAATATGAGCTTAATATCTCAGTACGTTTTAGTGATGCCTCAGGTATACACATCAGCAGCCACGGTACACACTCAGTCATGGGTGTAATGAACCTGAAAGAAGTGGAGAATTTATCCTGCTGTTATTGATCCTTTTTTTTTTTTTTTCAAAAATGCATTTTGAGGAGAAACTAAAAGTATATACACTAAGCAAACATCATGTAGTTGTTATTGTTGTTATTATTATTATTATTATTATTATTATTATTATGATTAGTAGTAGTAGTGGTAGTGGTAGTAGGAGTCTTGCTATTGCTGAAGATCCCAGGAAATAATGTTTTGGCTCAATCTTGTGGTTTAATTGTTGAGCTACTGATAGATTTAAGAATTAATTTATTCCTTCCACATAATAAAATTTTTAGACATGGTCCAAATCTAGTTTGAACTTTCCATTAGTTAGTTTCTTACTATGAAACATAAATCATGAAAACATCTCCAGGTCTAAAATCATGAAAACATAATATGCGTAAAATCTCAGGATATTATATTTGTGTCCTACTTTAAGCACTTAGTTACTCACTCATCATCTATACTGCTAAATCCTGTATACAGGGGCGTGGGGGTACATCTTGGACGGGGTTCAATCCATCGCAGGGCACACACACTCACACTACGGGCAATTTGGGAATGGCAGTTAGCCAATCCTCATGTCTTTGGACTGTGGAAGGAAACCTACCAAGCACAGGGAGAACATGCAAACTCCATGCACTAAGTGGCGGGAATCGAACCCAGACCCTGGAGGTGCAAGGCGACAGTGTTAACCGTTAAGCCACTGTATTGCCCTATTTTAAGCAACATCTAGAAAACTTTTCTTTTTTCCTGATTGTTTGGTAAGATCCAGTAATTTTTGGAGACCCTGGAAAATACATAATACATGTTAATATTATAATATATATATTATATATAAATATATATATAAATCTGGGTGGTGTTGCTCAGTGTCTGCATCTTGTTTGTTAAGAAAGTCTTGTTGATATTCATGTGGCTTTGTCCAGCTTATTGCTAAGCGATCGCATCTAATCAATTGTAAACCTCAGTGCCCTTTTTCTGCATATAGGTGCAATTTGTGCAACATCATAACCTCTAACAAGAAGGTCTATGACTTTTTTTTCCTGGACACTGTGACCCTGCTGTTTAAAACAAGGTCGTAAAGCTGAATGGTCGATAGTGCACAGAGCTCATGCATTATAGAAATAAAGTGATTTCTTCCAGGTCTGTCATCATAAACTGTTCGTTTTATTCATACACATGCATGCAAGGTCAATTAGGGTGTGCGTGTGTGCATGTGTGCGTGTGTGTGTGTGTGTGTGTGTGGTGTAAGGGGAATTAATTGTGGTAATGATATACATCCCAGAATACATGTAAGGTGAACTGGCTCTGTGTGGGTTAAGGCTTCCCTTAGAACTTAGCAGGTTTTGTGGGAAATCCCAGTAGCGTAACTGCCCCCTAATTAGCAGCTCTGCAGTTCCTGATTAGAGCCCCTTCACCTTGCAAAATGGAAAGAAAAACAGGGCTGAAGAAAAAGCTGGGTTATCGATCATATTCGCATAAAGTGCTGCGGTGGTTCCATGGCGAGATTCGCGCTGCTTCTGTTACCTGACCTGAATTGAGCAAGAGTGTGTAAGA
>JAOVVB010000030.1:9583854-9597758 GCA_028570985.1 Heterobranchus longifilis
GTAATTTGAAATGCCGTGTGAATGTTCTTGAATGTAACATTTGGATAACATTTGCATACTATTAAATTGTTGAATGGCTTGTTAAAACCATTAACACACATATATACGCACACATACACAGAACTGCACCTATATAATTGGAATCTGAACCTGTTATTCTCTGTGTTGTAGATGCAGGTCTGTGCTTGTATTCTAGCAACAGCTGAACATTTCATTTTTAGTATATGTGGGAAGACTTGAGGATTTCTATGAAGATACACTTTCCAATTGCATCATTTGATTTTCATACAGTACATGTGTATGTTTCTGCATATTGGTCTAGTTGTTTGCAATCAAGCAATAATTACCTGCATTACTCGTAAAGCACACAGTCTGGTTACTGTATACGAGAAACCAAAACTTTAAGGAAAAACTGTTTTTTCATTTTAATAGTTAGACATGCAACCTTCAAGGTATGTCAGTGTTTTAACAGTGTATATTACGTGCAGAAATGCGCTTTCTAACAGCCCTTTTATGATTTTCTCTTAAAGCTTTTAAATAGTTCTGTTAAATTTCAGAGTTCTCCAATTTCCTTGAAATGCTGAATGAGTAACGTGTGTAATAAAGATCTTATTATCTTTTAATTAGGCCCCAGGTTTGTTCTATTGGTGAAGAGTGTAAAGAAATTTCTTCACTGCTCTCACTGTGCTCTAATGCAGGCCACCAATTATATATTCTTTTTAAGAATTTAATTCACTCATATTTTGAAACTGGCTAACCTCTATCAATGTTCATTGCCTGTCTAATTGAATAAGGGTGATATTTTTAAAAAGGCTTTTAGTATCAGTACAATAGACAGGATTACTTTCATTGACTCGGTCCTAAAATGAGTGCAGTCTCATTGTAAAAACGTGCCACAATAAAGCGACAGAAGCACGGCATCAATGCCACCAGTAAAAATGACAGAATAACTATCAATTATTTTTGCTGCATTCGGGACAGAAGCTATAGCTTATCTTACCCTGTCTTAGCCCTCAAGGTTGGTTCAAGTAACGTGGATAAATTGTAATGAGTTAATGAGTTGGTGCCAGGTTCGATTTTCGTCCATGTGTGCATGGGGTTTGAATGTTCTCCCCGTGCTTGGTGGGTGGGCTATCCAGGGTGTACCCCGCCTTATGTCCTAAGTCACCTGGGATAACCCCCAGGCCCCCCGCGACCGTGAATACAAGATTAAGCATTATAGACGATGAATGAGTGAGAGTTAATGGGTAAAAAAAAAAAAAAAAAAAAATGTGTAGCTTCAGGAGTGTTATTTATTCCTAACTACGGGTTTCTACATAGGAATTAAAATTATATACAGCATAGGTCAAACAAAACAGCTACAATGTAGGTTTTCAATGCAATAACATAACAGGGCTTCAGACCTGTATTTCCAAAGGGGAATATATCATCTGTGTCTATACTTTTGTTTGTTTTTGTTTTTTTTTATTGTCTCTGACGTAATAGGTTGATAATGCTCATTAATAACATTAAAGAACACACATTTCTATTGCTGGAATCCTCATCTACAGTATATACAGGAAGGAAATGAAATTTTCAAGAATGAAAGTCAAAAATCGTAATCACATAGTCGGCAGATAGAATCTCCTTATTCTATATGATGTCTAGATATTCTTGAATATATCCTTGGTATATTGGTTTACCTGCAAAGAAACTGGTCCAGGCGGAGTCCTTGATTGAGTCCTCAAAGCATGCTCATCTACTGAGATCTACCTGCTTGTTTCAAAAAGTCAGTAATGGTACCTGTCCCCAAAGACAGGTATGTGCCAGCATGTGACATGTCTAAATGACCGTCTTACCATTACACTTACTCACATCATCAGTATGCTTCGAGAGACACATCAAGAACATGATGCTTCATGCTCCCAACTACATTAGACGAAGTGCCTACTGCCAAAATAGATCTAGACATGATGCAATTTCTGCTGCATTACACACCATTGTCAGTCATTTAGAACAGAGGGAGTATGTGAGAATGCAGTTTGTTGATTACAGGTCACTATTTAATACCATGGTTTTCTTAAAACTGAAGAGTAAATTCAGTAAACACTGGGCTGACTAGCAGCAGGTTGGAGAGAATGGGCCCCAATTGTTTCTCTCCATTAAATATCAGTACTGGGGGGCTTGACAGGGATGTGTGTGCTTAAACCCATTCCACTACTGTTTGTATACTACTGTGCAGCTACACGTGATTCCAACACCATCATTAAATTTCATTCATAGGCCTGATCTCAAACAACTATGAAACAGCGTACAGGGAGAACCTAACCCTTAACATCAAGAAAACAAAGGAACTTGATATACAGTAGACTGCTGAAAGTAAGCAAGCACACATTATGTACTCAGGGTTCACATCTCTGCATATATTATCTGATCCATACGTACTGGAAGGTTCAACATGAACCCCTCAGTCCCTAAGTCATTCTATGGTTCCACTGAAAACATCCTGACCGACAAGATCACTTGTTGGTTTGGGAACTGCACTACTTTTAAGTGCAGAGCTCTGCAAAGTGTTGTCCATACAGAGCATAATTCAAGACCCAAAACTTTAAGACCCAAGTCTCTCCTTATTGCTACATTCATGGAGATCTAGTGCTCTAGACTTACTAGATCACACACAAATAGACTCAAGGACAGTTTTATCCCACAGGCAATTTGGCTGTTGAATATTAACCATTCACGCCAGTAAAGATTTCTACTCAACGTTAAGCACTTCTACAGAGCGTGTTTCTTTTCACTTGGGAGGCACAGAGATGGAATTGGGGTCATTGTTTTGGAGAGATAAACAGAACAGAAAAACAGTAAACTGTTAGTATCTCTCCATACTGGAATGAAAAGAAATGAGTGGAACATTTGGAAATGGCAGCAAATTGAGGAGATAGCCATGTTCAGGAGCACTGATACCCAAGGATGGTAAAGGATGTTATTGTTTATTATTGTTTCTAAAGCGTTGTACCCCAGGTATTTCCAATGCATTTTTATATGTCACACTAGATGCCAATGCGGTTATATTACATGTCACACCACCTTTGGACAGGGTGCCAATCCATCACAGGGCACACACATGCACACTCTACGGGCAATTTGGGAACACCAATTAGCCTAATCTACATGTCTTTGGACTGTGGGAGAAAACCGGAGTAAACCAGGGGAAGCCCACAAAGCACATGAAGAACATGTACACAGAGGCAGGAATCAAACCTGTCCGAGAATCGAACCCAGACCCTGGAGGAGCAAAGGGACAGGGCTAACGATCTGCTTAAGTTCAAACTAAGCATCAGAATGGAAGAAGAATGGTGATTTTAAGTGATTTTGAATGTCTCATGTTTGTTGGTGCCAGACGGTTGGGTCTAAGTATTTCTGAAACTCCTGATCTACTTGTTCTTTAAAATGATCAGATTGAATTTGGCTCTGTTCAGACTGGCAGCCCAAATCTGTCACATTGTTGACCTATCTGCATTGGTTGCCGTGGTAACGGCAATGGGTAGCATGGGTACACTGTAGCATGCATGATGTGACATCAAATGCTGGGAATAATAACCAGACTTCATCAGCCCAATAATTATTCAACCATGGATTCATGTCCAAACTATGTGACTATGTGGACTTAAATGTAAACTTGACATAATGGACAGTTTGAAATCCGATTTATGCAGGCAGAACAACCAAATTGAAACAGCTTTTTAATCCAATTTGAAACCAACTCTGGATGTGCAAAAAATCAGATTCTGCGTCTTTTTTTTTTTTCTTGTTTAGACTCCATGAAAGCATTCTGATTCCAAATTGATTAAAAAATCAGACTGAATAGGTCTTAAGTGATGCATTTAGGAGATGTTCCTACTGTATATTGGGTGATGTAAATAGTGTCAATAATAAGATTATTGAAATTGAACAGGACTAGTATGCTGTTGGACTTTCGGCAAAACTTGGCATAGGTTTTATGCCCGTTCTGAGACAACCCCCATTTTATCTGGGCTTGGGATTTATCGGCTGGGGTTTGGGCATTGGGTGAGAATTGAACCCGGGCCTTCCGCACGGCAGCTGAGAAACCTTCCACTGGGGCACCAATGCCCCGACCGAACACGAACTGAGTATATCAATCAAAAATATGGAAGTTTAGACTTTCTTTAGGATCTGCTTTCAAAACTAGGTCTCAGCAGGCACTAACCTTAGCATCATTTTGGAGAAAAATGAGTTATGCTAGTTGTATAATTCCTACCTTATTTTTTTTTTTAGCACAAACTGTAAACTTTTATGATTTTTGATTGTGAATAACATATTCCTATTTATGATTGCAGAAAATTGCTAAAATATTGCTGTCAAACATCCTCATGCTGAATAAGAACAGAATATTTATTATTATTATAGAAATTCCATGTATTTTATTTAATTACAGAGCGTTAAAAATGTTTGTCTTCAGTCTGTTGTGAGAAAATTTATATTTGTCAAGTAGATGCAGATAACTGTCAGCTAATTAATCTTAATTATTTATCACTGGAATCTAACCTTCAGTAACCAAAAACAAACCTATTTTATAAAAGCCGTTGTTTTAAATAACACCAGTACACTGATACCTCCATCCATGTTAGACAGAGAGTAACCAGTTAATGTACCCATGGTTGGTATGCTCTATTCCTCAGTGAAGGTTAAACCTGAAACAAGCACGTCATGGTCAGTCACTCTGAATAATGTGGAATGCCGGAGATGCGCCATGACGCCCTGACTCCAGTGCTCTCCTGAGTGTTTATTCCTGTGTAATCAGAGAGGCTAATGTCATTATTATTTTGATTGCCATTAATTAGATTATTATGAATGCGTGGTGACAAGCTGTTTGGTCTGATTAGAAACCACTTTCTCATGAAAGGCAGAACTAACATCTCTGAGATCCAAAGCCGGGCCAAAAGTAGACATTTTCCACCGCCTCTCACAGTCCCCGCTTGTCTCCCAGCGCTTTTCCGCATTCTCTGCATTAAGATGCAGCTCAGCACACCTCCCTGCTGGAAGGTACTATGTCGTTTTGACCCGTAGCAATCTCCGGTAATTTTGCTGCTCTCTGATCAATGCAATCATTGCTTCTTAAATAGAGTTTCAAACTAATCCAGTGCAGTAAATGCCAAAGATTAATTTGAGTAATCAAAGGTTTGATTTGGTCATGCTGCAATACAAATCTGTTTCTGTTTTGGATTACACTGAGCACTAAGGATCTTCCCGCCTGCAGTGCAGAGAGGGTTTTTTTTCCCTACACTGATTGATCAGTGCAGTTGACACAGATCTATAAGACAGAGCAACTAGACACAGTGACACTGACACAAAAGATGTGGCCTGCTGTTCCAACACTAATACTCACATAAACGTCTATGAACAGTGTACTGTGTATTCACTCACAAGCTCCCATTTTTTTCTTTCTTTTCAGTTTTCTGTCTCCCACTCTGTGATGTTCCCATACATGGATTAAGTGACTATCATATTGCAAATTACTGGAACATACTGTTTACATGTTTTTTCACTGACAACTGGTGCAAGAGGTAATCAAAGCACAAATTAAAGGAAGGATTAGGAACACACACACACACACACACACACACACACAGTCTTAATATACATGCAAAAAGAATAGCAAAAATACACCTTAAAAACACCCATTAGAAAATATTTATATGTAGGCATGTAAATCCAACCCTTCCATTTCTATTTATTGTAAGGGGGTGTTCAAGTCAAACCAGGACTTTTGATTGTGCAGAATAACAGAACGCAGTTACAAGAGTAAACGCTATCTTTATTTCTCTATATAATCTCCTGCTACACTAATGCATTTATCCTAGAATTTCACTAGTGCTTAGATACCATCATGGTACACCAGAGCCATGATCAGACTACTTCTATCATGTCTGAAACACTAGCCTCCCAGGAACTCCTTTAATGGCCCAAACATGTGGAAATGGTTTGTAGCGAGGTCCGGACCGTGCAGGGGATGTGGCAATGACTCCCAGCCGAGTCCCTTAATATGCAGGTGATGTTGGTGAATGATTGTGTGTACATTTCTCACAGACAGATGAGTCTCTTCCATAAGTTGGTGTCAAGTTGTCCATCGATTTTCAAGAAATGGGTGTTGTAATCACTAAACGTTCACGGGAACGACTGCAGTGGGCACAGAGCCATCTCGGCTGGGATCGTCATTGACCATTCAATCGGTCATCACCACCGTTTTCACCATTCAAATGTTTTACTGCAGCTAAGAGTCTCATCACTGTACTGTGCTTGAAGTCTTGAAATGTCATTCAATTTTTATTCCTTTATTCATGAGAAATTTCAGCACAAGTCCCAGTTTAATTCATACATCACTTAGCTTTTGGAGGTCGCCCAAAGTGCCGCCTGAAATTTAGTTAAGTGTAAAGTAGCATCAGTTGTGTTGACCAGAGCTTTTATGGCATGTCAGCAGTGTTGCCAACTCCTCAGTAAGAAATGTAGTCAAATTTTCTTTTCATTTTTGTGAAGCTGCTTTGAAACAATGACCATTGTTAAAAGCAGTATATAAATAAAATTGAATTGAATTGAATTGAATTATATTGATTGCTTTGGGACACGGGAGGGGCTCACGGCAGCACCTGCTGCTTGTTGTCTCCAAAAGTTCTAAAAAGTCTCCAATAACACCAGAAAAAGTCGCTAGATTTGTCGTTAGTCGCTTTTGCCTGGAAAGTCATCAGAGCAGGGCGGTGGTGGATACAGGGTCTACCCCAGGAACACTGGGCTTAAAGCAGATACTCCATTAATGGGACTTAAATGCACGTACAGGGAATTTAGAGGTGATGGTTGGAAATTATAGAAAACTAACAGGGGTACTGAGAAAGTAGATGAAACACAGATAGTAACCCGAACAAAGGATCACACTCGGGACCCTGAAATGTGCTCCTCGCTTGTTCTGACACAAGTCTTCTTTTAATTAAAATCTAATTTAGCACATTACTAAAACTTGCATTTCCTCCATAGTATTGAGACTTTTTGACGACTCTGTGGTTGACTGTTTCCTCTCTTTCACAGCAGCTTTTAAACAGTTTGTGCCTTCTGCAGAGCACATTCAGTAGGTGGTCCCAAGTGCATATGGCATAATGAGCTACAGCCGCAGCAAAGTGAATGTTAATGTCAGACATATTGCAAGTGTATTTTACCTCCTCATCAAGTCACATTTTAGATCTTTAGCTCCTCTCATTTGCCCCAAGGTCTTTATAGATAAACAAGTTAACAATTTTCAATTGGGCTCCCCGCACAGAATAAATCCCTAATATTTTTTTGAAGATGCTCTCTTTGTGTGCTCTTCCTGTTTATTCTCTAAGCTTATAGGCTACTCGTGACTGCTGCCATCACATCATCACATGCTTTTAACACTGGTAGCACCTATCTGTTACTGCACATGACGAATAGTCTGGTGCATCCGGAGGGTTTGAGCCGCATGTCTCTGCAGACTGAGTGCAATAATGAGAAATCTCCCGGGTGCTCTCATGTTTCATCATTAAACTCATTACCATTCAGGCAGAATATCATGTAGCTACTGATTAAGGCCAGAAATGAGAAAATGGGGACTGGCTGAAATGCTGCAGGTTAAATTTTTTTTCTTCCTTTTATTTTTGTATAAACAGCGGTGAACAATAGTGTTTTAATCCCGACACTTCTCCTTGAATGTCCTTTGTGCCTCCATGCTTCAGGCCTTGCTGATTAATAGATTAGTGTGTGTGTGTGTGAGAGAGAGAGAGAGAGAGAGAGAGTGTGTAGGTATGCGTGTGAAGGCAAATAATCACACAGACATGGAGAGGTGTAAGTAGAAGAGAAGAAAAAGTGGAGCATGGAGAGCCATTACACACAAATTCAGACTTGAGTGTGACAGACACTGTGACCTAGTTCTTCTTCTAAAAAAAAAAAAAAAAAATGGCTTGGTTGGGAATGAGTGTGTATGTGTATGTATTTGCATACGTTCTGTTCATTTGTGTTCAATCAGAACTAGAACCAGACAGACTTTTTTTTGCTTGTGGTAATGTCTAAAAGCAGTTAGGATACCCACGGAGTGTCTGATGTCCACTTAATTAGTCACATTTATAAGAATCACATTGCATCCCTGTGTACAACCCACTGATCATACTAGCAGTCCAAAAAGAATGACGGGGAATTAAATACAAATTGGCGAAGTGGAAAATAAATAAATAAATAAAGATCATACACCATATGGTCATCACACGCAGGTGTTGTTCTTCCCCAAACTTTCCAACAAAGTTGGAAGCACATGACTGTGTAGGATGTCATATAAAAAAAATAATAAATAATTCAATTATTTGTCCCATGTACAACACAGTGGAATGATTTTTTTTTCATATATCCCAGTTAGGAAGCTGGGGTCAGAGCGCAGGGTCAGCCTGAAGTTAAGGTTAAGGGCCTTGCTCAAGGGCTCAACAGCGACAAATTGGCAGTGCTGGGGCTTGAACCCACAACCTTCTGATCAGTAACCTACAGTCTTAACTGTAAGAGCCAACACTGTCCATGCTGTAGCATTGCAATTTCCTTTCACCTGACACAAAGAAACCCAAACACACTAAGCAAAGTCTGTGAATACATGATTTGCCAAGGTTGAAACGGAAGAACTGAAATGGCCTGCACAGAATTTATTTTTATTTATCTTTATATAGCTAAACTTCATTTAGCTATATAAAGACTTTGCTTTTTGTTTTTGAGCTACTTAGTTCCAGGTGTAGTGAAATTGTAAAGCTACAGCATATGGCTCAAACGATTAAGGGTGTAGGTTACTGGGTTTCTGATCGTAAGGTGTCGGGCTTGGTCAAGGCATAACCCTATCTGCTCCAGGGGGTGCTCTATCCTGGCTGACCCTGTTCATAAGTGTCTAGACCAGAGCTGACAAACTGTTTTTAATCCCTTGTTTTAAGACACATCATGGATAGATTTAATCATTTTATCATTTAGGAATCATCATATATAACCTGTTTTTTTTTTTTTTTTTGCAGTGAAGCAACACATCCCAATGATTATCTCCAATTAATCCTCTGACCAATCCTATAATGTGTTTGGTCTGATATTTTTGTTTTGATTTTTACCTGCGGTAGGATTGCATTTACTGTTTGGCACACTTAAATTTTATCCTGTCAGATATAAATGCATTAGGAATAAAAGTGAATATCACGGTTTCCTTTGATGAATCTACTGTACAAATGTGCAAAAGAAACTAGTCTGAAATCTAACATAACTGATGTAAATGCAAACTCTTCTGTCTACATTGATTGTTGGGCAATGCACACCATCAGTTAATACTGGTACAAGTCATTACAATCCCAGAAGAGATTACAAGCAACAAGAGCAACATCATATTAGTGTGTCTCAGCATCGTCAACCACGCTCACCACAAACATCACATACCTAATTTCCATGCAACACTTTATTTCCCAACAGCATATAAACTCTACCACATGACCAGTCACATGATTCATTTCTCAAACGGCAATGACGAGACTTATGCAGCACACAAATGCAATCACTCACACCCTTTACTGTACATAGAAAAGGCTTGAATTTAGGCAGGAAAATAGAATTTACTAGATGCAATGCTCAATGCTAGTTATGATCTCTAGAAATGATGTTCCTTGTTTCAGTTTAGCTTTTATTTAGGTTTTTTTGCTAATTGTGTGTACAAATGATTGAATGAAACTTACATTTTCTTGTTCAAGGCTTTTCAAGAATTAGAAGAGGGTCAGATGCAAGGGCAGATAGACGAGCATCAAGAAAGGACACAATTATTTATGCAAGTTATGAAGAGAATGTTTGACGTTGTTGCACCATTATTACATCAGTGTACACATCCCTACTCCATCTCCACCATATGTGCGTGCTGCTCAAGATCATTCGACATGTTCACACCAGCTGCCTTATGCCACTCATCACCTTTACTCCAATACTGTTTTTGATTGCTCTTTAGTTTCGTTTTTTGACAGAAGGAAATAATGTAGCTTAGGTCTACTCCTGTACACCTTTGACAAATCCGGTTCAAATTCATGCACAACATTCCTACAGTAAAAGAATGAATAAAGTGCTTCAGTAGCATGTAACATGTCAGTAACATGTCTAACCATTTTGTGATGTCTCATCAGCATATCCCAAAGACTTTCAAAAGGGGTTAAGGTCAGGACAAAATGTGTAAAAATGATTCCTCATGCTGCCAGAACCACATTTTCGCAAATTAAACCAGATAAATCTTGCCATTGTTCTCCTGGAATATGCCCTTGCCTGTCAGTAGAGGGGGAAAAAATCAATTTCAAAAAAGAAAATCAATTTCAAATTGTTTCCATGAAATATGTCTCAGTTTCGCACAAGTTTTATAATGCATACTTTCAAAATTGGAAATACAATCTAAACTGACCAGAAGGTGCATGTCAACACAGTTCAAGAGCCAATGTATGTGTCTGTTTCAAGAAATTACATTGCATATAGCCAAACCCTGGAATCAGAGCCAGACAGCCCTGCGGGAGCAGTAATCAGGTCAACATACGTTCTCTCCTCCTCAAGTTTGATGTCAGCAAATAACACTAAGGTTAATTTGATGCACTCGCTTGCAGTACATCTCGCTCTAGTCTGTAAATCTCTTGGTCTGTTTGCGTCTTGCTTACTTGCCAGCCACTTCAGTGTCTGTTCTGTGACCTTATGCCTAAGGAAAAAAAGGGAGCGAAAAACAACTTTTTAAACACAAATGAGCAAAGATGTCTATAAACTCTCGCTCAGAAAAGCTAAGTATGTTGTGTGTTCACACACGTTCAGATGCGCATGCACAAAATGAAAGTCATGCTTTCTGTAGAGACTAGTCCAGACTATACTGTATATGGGTGTGATGAAACTCCTCATAGGGACAAGTCATAAGGCTTGGACACATAAGTGACAAAAAAACAAAGTGCATATCTAGTGCGTTAGTCAGGGTTTAGTTAAAACTCTGGACAAATGCAAGAAGGAAAGCAATTATTTGAAAGTGACTATCGATTTACCACTGAATTTCTGTCAATCGATTAAAAATGTCATCTAGTTAATCACAGTCATAGGTTGCGATTGATCACAATTAATAACAATTTTAAAATACTTAGATTTACTTGTATTATAAATGTGAAATGTTGGAATAAAGAAATGCATGACAAACTGGTTAGAGGAAACACGTTATGCAGTTTTATAATATCTCAAACATTAACATTGAACAAATGTTAAATTAAAAACTTTTATATGGGAAACTCCTTGCAGCAGTAATCATATTGTAAGCCTTGGCTGTTCCTATAGTGGTGACCATGTCCATTTTCTCCTTTTCAACTTGGCTAACTCCTTCTCATGTCTTTCTTCTGTTTTTAATACGCCCAGAGTGAATGAGTGCAGTTGCCATTTGTCATTGACTAGATGTTCTGTTATGCTGAGGTGGGTATGGTTACTTACTAGAGACCACAGGACATCAGTAAGTGCAATAAAAGTAGCTTTTATTTAAGGTTGCTCGAGCACAAACTTTTGGTTTTATCCAAACTTCCATCTAGAAGCTTTGATGGATGGTTCATTATGAAACTAGCAGTTCAGTACACCTGGTAACGTTTCCTTGGCTATCTTATTATCCACGTTAAACAAGCCGTTATCACCCACAGCAGGGTAGCTGTGTTGCAATTATGGGAAGCCATTAGGGTCAAACTTGGTCATATGATTCATTTGGGTAAAAACATAGTAACCCTTTAAAATTTGTAGATTAATCACATGCGTTAACATGTTAATATTAACAGCCCTAATTTAAACCATATACAGTATATATATACTGCAGGTCCAGCTTGACTCAAGTAAACTTCAACAATGAAGGTTTTATTGTATACTGTACACTGTCTGTCACACCTTGCAACATGACTGAGTGGAAACCTTTACAGTAATCAGCAGAACTTCAGGTGGAACCACAATCCCAGTGTACGTGCCACCACATCACATTAGGGAAAGTGCAACAATCACAAAAACCTTGGATAATGCCCCTCAACTCATTTGTGAATGGGGTTTTGGGGAAGCAATCTCTAAGGAATAACTGATTACAATGTTCTGTTATCATGCTAGTATTAGACACTGCAATTTCCTAATAAATGGGAGATGGAGCTATGTTCCAGATTTGTGGCTAATCTCCAAATGCATGTTGCTACATTTTGCTCTACAGGTATGGCTTTCCGCAGCAGGGGATTTGTCTTGTCCGCGGATGTCACACAGCTGCATCATAAATTTCAGCCCACATCATTGAAACTAGCCACTAGCTACCTGTCCGGCTGGTCAACAAAACCCTGATTTCCACCACACAATAGATCACTGACGGACCCAGATTCTCCACTATAAAGTAATCTCAGTTAAAATGTGAAATTACTGTATTATTAACACTTTTGAAAACATTAACAATCTTAAAAAGAGTGTCTATAATGGCAATTCATGCGTTTTGTATCTAAAACACATTTCAGGAAATAATTGCAGTTAGCCATACAGTTTGCTCACCCTAAGAGTTTGCATGTATGTACATTCTGCAAGCAAAACTGTAAATGGATTGTACATTGCTTTCTGTCTTCTCAAAATCCTTCCTTTTTGCATCATTGCCTAGTGACACAGGTTGAGGTAAACAGACCAGGTTTTGCGAAAAAAAAATATATATATATTTGTAAGAGGAGACCAACAGATGGAGGAGTGAATAAACACACTCTTGTTTGGATCAGCAAAACAGGCCAAGTATAGAAACAGCCTAAATGTTAGTGCAGAAATCAAGACATGTTATTTGATTCCTGTGTGACTGAATCTCAGTTGTTGGTTAGTTACAGTGTTAAAACGTAAAATATTACAGTATATTACAGTATATTCTGCCATAACACACTATGCTGATATTTTATTAAGTGAATTGTATTGAGTTCCTGTTAGTATTATAATTGAGTTCCTAAAGGTTTTTTTTTTTTTAAGTGATGGTTCTTGACTTTGTAAAGAAAATCGAAGAACCTACTCGGGTTCTTATTTATTTATTACATTTTTAAGACTGCACACCCTTTGGGAAATTTCCTTTAGGATCTATCTATCTATCTGTCTATCCATCCACCTATCCCCAATTGCACTCCTACAGTATATTCATCTATACAGCAGACTTAAAAAAATAAAATAAAATTATTTAATGTCTGCTGGTCCAATTGCATCACTAGGCTGCAGCGTTCCAGATCATACACCTCTGTGGTGAAGTCAGGAAGGATGCGGAATGATTCCTAATGCACTACCAAACTCCTGCGTACGATGCCAGAGCGTAGCCCATCCCTGCTGATTAATAACCCAGCATGCTTACAATGGTCATTTGGAGCTCTGGCTGTTAGCTAATTTAACTAATTGTCATGAATTTATTTATTTTCATTTTGATGGAAAACCAAGCTCTACAGTCACAGATGTTTTATGAAATATTCGTATTTTATACACTTAAATATCCATCTGCACAGGAGAGGGTGGCTCCCTCTGTTTTTGTTGTTGCTGTGTAGTGGGCATATTCATCTCTTTACCAAGGGTCCACCATGGGGTTGCAATTAGCTCAGCGAATAAGGAAATCACACAAAACACACACATCCACACACACACACATACACACAAAGGAGTGTACACAATAATAATAATAATAATATAATAATAATAATAATAATAATAATAATAATAATAATAATAATAATAATAATATGTGACGTATACATCTGTTTAGTTTTTAAGTCTATATCTGGATTCGGTTTTAAACCTGAAATGGGTGTGGCCTAAACTAGAAGAGCTGTATTATTTGTTTATTAATTTTTTTATATAAAATATGGCACTGG
>JAOVVB010000030.1:9614990-9627448 GCA_028570985.1 Heterobranchus longifilis
CTAACCCGCAGTGCTACCACCTGCTAATGGCTACCAATACGCATTTCAAAAATTCCCATTATTCTGTGTCACCTTGTGTGTATGTGTATATATACACACTGTATATTCAACGTAGGTGAAAAGTAACTAGGCATAAAAAATTGGTAAAGTACATATTTCAAATATAAATTTATTGAAACAAAATGCACATGTACTTTCTCACATAGGAGAATGAAAGCAAATCTTTAAATTTCAATGTAGGAACCGATGGCGTCAAGCAGTTTTCTCAAAAGGCCAGAGATGGAACACACAGTCTTCTGCGATAGGAAGTCATTTGGGATACTGCTGAGAACCTCCTGAATCTGGGCCTCCAGGTCCTCCAGTGTGTGAGGCTTTCCTCCTCCTTTGCGTAGCCCCAAAGGGGAAAAAAAAAAACATGGAGTGAGATCTGGACTTCTTGGAGGCCATTCATGAGGACTGCATCGTCCCAGCCAACGTCCTGGAAAATGCTGGTATAACATTAGCAAGAGCAAAATGCGGTAGTGCACCATCCTGATTAAAAATAAGGTTGCCAATGTTCTATAGCCATTAAATATTGCCTAGTTAATTTTCACCCACCTTGTAGTGCATCTCAAAAAGTTGCATATTATTAATTTCTTTTTTTTTTTTGTAATTTAGTTCCTAAAGTGAAACTGTCATATCTAGATTTATTACATGTAAAGTAAAATATTTTAAAGTATAATATAATATAATTTTAAGTCATTTGCTTTAATTTTAATTTTGTAAATTTCATCTTACAGCTCATGAAATCCAAAATATTTAAGTAAGATCAACCAAAAAAGGATTAACAACATTGAGATGTCCAACTTCTGAAAAATATGTCTGGTCCGAGTTTCACATAAATTGCAAATGGAAAAAAAATAATAATAAATAAATAAAAAGGCTTTACTTTTGTCTTCATTTTATTTTTCTCATTTTCAAATTTTATGAGGACAATTTATACAACAGATTGGGCAAGACGTATTCCATGAGGATTGGAATAAGTTTGGCTGAGACTCTTCTAAAGTTGAGAAATAAACAGAAATTTTTTGAAAAAGTTTTAAAGTTTACAACTTTTTAAATTTAAACCTACTTTTACTCATGGTATCTACACCAACTGTCGGTCGAGAGGTCAACACTGGTTCTGCTAATCTGCTAAAGTACATGTGTTGGTGGAGCAAAATAACTGGTTAAACAAACAATTCATAATCTGTTGATAAAGGGCATTTGTAGATGCGCCTTCGTGCTACAGCCGTGTGATAATCAGTACAACAGCACTCCATCATATGTGATTTTGCTTAATTATAACCCATTGTTTGGAGGCTGTGATTAATGAAACTAACTTACTAATAATAGATAAATTAGTGAAGAAGATTTTTTTTTTATGCATAAAATTTCCTGTATTATTATTAAACATGAATTCAGCAACGGACCAACTAAGGTGGTAAGGTGGATTTTGTTTTGTCTGTGCCTGAACAGAAGAACTTCGTACTTTACTTTAAAGATAGTGTGCTGTGCAGTCTAGAAAGTCTACAGACCTTAGACCTTAGACTTCAAATTCAAGAAATTTTTAACTTATGTAACCCATAACCCTTTAGCAGTCTGTAGCCATTCACTATGAGTAATCCATATCCCTTACCTTGAGTAATCCATATCCCTTTACCTTGAGTAATCCATATCCCTTTACCTTGAGTAATCCGACAAAAGGTGAGCATGTGAACATCTCTATAAACATAATTTCAGTTATTTGCAACCATAGTTTTAATCTCGTCAATGCTTTACAGTACCATGTTTTTGATTTCAGTAATTATAGTGACATTCAGCTGTGCACTGAGTAAACCGATGGTGGACGCCATGTTGCTGTAACTTTGCTAAGCATGTACTGTAAGCAAAGCACACTGAGCATGCAATAGAGAATAATAGAGTACCACAAAGAGGCAATGTATTTCTTATTATTGCATATTTTGGATGCCTTCAGCATTGTTTTGGAAAGAAATAAAAATCAGGAAAGGAATTAGAAGTTTTGTCCAAACTTCCAACTGGTAGTGTATATAACAATGCCCCGTGGTGTCTTCTTGACGCGGTTTGCTGTACTGTTGTAAATATCATCATAGTCTTATAAATCAGGTCAACTATCAGTATGTACACTAAAATATATTTGATTACATTGGCGTGGGAGAAATTTTCACCTGAAAGTCAATCAGAGAGAGAGAGTCTAACTGTGCAGTTCATCATCTTAAAACTCATTTCCTCCTCAATTTGGTAACCTGCCAATTTCCATACAACAGCCAGCTCACCCCTATTACACAACGTACCAACCAGGTGGGTGGAGGTTAACACACATGAGACATGTCAAGCCAGCCAACTGAATCTTTTTGAACTGCTGAGTGACATGGCAGCATAACGCACTTAGAGACAAGTATTGTCTGCCCTCTTGAGCATAAATCAACCTGCAGATGCCTGCAATAGGCTAGGGTAACTCAGGACAGATTAACACAGGACAGAGTACAGCAGAAAGTGGCCAGTTTACTGCTTTAGCTTCCAGGCCTGTTTAAATTGTAATTTGCTATCTCCGATAATAGCACAAATGTTTTTCTACTGCATCGCTTGGGAGCCATGGAAGAAAAAGCTGTCCTGATAATAGATGCAGATGCAAAAATCAGGCTGGGATGTTGGACGCAGCAAAAGCAGTACATTGAAACTCTGTCTCAAAGCATTTCAGGGTTGGCTGAGTGCGTCAGCCATACAGTATCACAAATTCACACGTCAACAGTGGTTAGGGGTTGGTCCAGAGAAGTTGATCTATTATTGAATGTGTTTTACATCCAGGATAGAAACAGATGTTTTGAGGCAGGAGTCATTGATGCAGAACTAAATATATCTATGTATGCAGTTCTACTGCTGTCATTACACATTTCTCATATCAGTGTTTTAGATTTTTAGTCAAACAGGCCATAGTTCCACCTGTTCATGCTACTCACCAGTCCTCATCTCAAAAGACCAAATCTGCTGTCCCAGAAGATTGGGTCACTGTGGTACAACAGACCACCCACCTTCAAATTATAGGTTTGACCCCTGTGAGCAATGCCAGCATACTTCTATTTAATGGCTTAGCACAGAAACAAGCAAAAGGAACTAGATTAGGCAGTGGTGGCTCAATTGGTTAAGGCTGTGGGTTACCCCTCTATTGATCAGAAGGTTGGAGGTTCAAGTCCCAGCGCCATCAAACTTTCACTGTTGAGCCCTTAAGCAAGGCCCTTAATCTTTTGATTCAAGCGTGCTGTTTTCTGGCCGACACTGCACTCTGACCTCCCTTCTTCCTGACTGAGATGTGCAAAAAGGTCATTTAAATGTGCTGTAAGGCAGTGGACCCCAACCACCAGGCCGTGGATGATTTGGTACCGGGCCGCACAGAAAGAATGGAAAATATATATTTGATTTTATTTCCATTTTACTTACTATTGGAGTCTGCAGTGTGATCAGATCGTCTCCCATTCAATTCCTTCTGCACATTGCAACATGTAATTCACATGCTACAATGTATAATACATGCAGCATTAAAAGTGTGTTTGAAGCAACTTCAACTCTGCTGAATATACGCTGTTATATTTATTATGCATTTTATTATGCTTTGTTATGATGCTTTGTAAAACTGGTCCATGGTGCAAAAAAAAAAGGTTAGAGACCACTGCTTTAAGATACATGTTACAAAAGATTGAATTATAATTATAAGCGCCTAGAAGTGACAATTTGCTTAAGTAACTAACAATCAGCTTAACTACTGAGCAACGATTGTACCTTTTGTCAGTTTTGGTACCTGTGTTATATCAATGTCACGCTATTATGGTATACATTATTTTTACAATTCCATTAAAAACATGATGGAAGAAATGTGCACACCAGTTCTCAATACGCTTACTAGCCAGCTTGACATGCTTGCCGAACCGGGATAAAGGGACAATCTCACACACACACACACACACACACACACACACACACACACACACAAAGAGCATGCATGATGTGTCTGAATGTTCATTCTGGTTTATTCACAGAAAAGTATATAAGCACCAATATTCTCTCATAACCTAAACCTCTTTAAAAAAAAATGTTAAATACTCATAAAATTCCAAAAATCGAAGGGGGAAAAAACCCCACAAAACTCATTTCCCTTTTGAATTAGTCATTTCTGGAATTCTCTAAACACATTTTACTTGAGTTTACTCTCATTAAAGTGTTTTACCTCTAAACACCTGTTTTAAGATTAACTAATTTTGTAATAAAGATCTTTCTCGTCATTGCTTGGACAGAAAAAAAAAAAATCATGTTTGCTGGGGAAATTTTCATCTCATTGCTTTTTTTCAGTATTATCCAGCTGTATTGGTCACCTCTTTTTTTTTTTAGATAATATTATTATGTTCAGTGATTGTTTATATGAAAGTTATATATAGGGCAAGCCAACCATTCAACATGATATGATGTAAATCGTAAGCTGTTTGCGATAAAGTACAATAGCATGTGCTGCCATATTCGTGTTTTGTTTTTCTAGATCACTCCGTATGGTGTTCGTGCTCAGGTGGAGCAAACCAGCTCCAAACTCCAATGATGTGAGCATGAGCAAGGAGAGCAGACAGAATTATAACTGTAAACGTTTAAAATGGACGAGAGACATACGGTTGTTCAGACAGACGCTCCAGAAACACCATCAGGCTTCCTCATAAACCGGAGTGAAAGAAGTAGGTCAGAAGCAATCTAGATCTAGGAATAGTTAAGAGACAGAGAAACAGACTGGAAGAGGAGAAGAACAGAGGACACATCGGGAGACTTTTGAAAGACGTACTTGAAGTACCGGAGATGTCTTTGAGATGCATTTGATCTCTTTGCTATTTCATGCCACTCTCTAGTTAATCTCTATTTCCATCCTTTCCTTGAGTGACTAAGGTGTGATGCTATGTGACAAGGAGTGTCATGGACAAGTGGCACTTGAAAAAATGCTGAGAGACAGTGACTGACAGCAGCCTCTTCTAAATTACATACACATCGCACGCTGTTATTTATCCGTGATGCCTGGCAGCACTGTTCCGCTTCTCCTCTCTCCTTCTCTCGGACACGTCATGTGACTTTACACAGTACTACACATCTAATGACACACCCCTTAGTGTACACCTCTCATGCACATACATGAACAGAGCACTTAAAATAGGGATGATCTTTGAAACAGCATATGTGATGAAGCTGTCTTGTAGCGGCAGCTGCAATCTATAACCGGCTGCGCACTATTTACCAATCTCATTCGGTTATTTCACCTCTTAAATCAACATGACCTGTCGCTTGAAGGAGATGTTGCGTCACCGATGAGCCGCAACCACAAAGCAGATCTCATTCTCCTGACTGTCTTCCTTTGAGGTGCTGATCTCATCAAGATTAACGCAACCCAAGCATTGACAGAGTAAAGAAAATGTGTAGGAATTGTGTGTGATGGGCATGAAATGGGTTATTGGATGAATTAGTGGAAACTAATTTGCTCTTCTAAATGAGTTTCTGAATCAGTTATTGTGGATGCGGGATGACTCACTGTCGCAGATAAGTGAATGGAGCTCAGATGTGATGAGAGATGGGATATGCACGTAGTTACTGTAGCTGTTCTCAGAGTCAACCGCTTCTTTACTAATGCATGTAATTTAAGTGAGGTTGGCTCACCTCCTTGAACAAACCACCCATTATACAATAACGTATTTATGAAATCTCTCTGAAGATTTTTTTTATATATAGTGCATCTTTCACTGAACAAATAAAAGCAATTTGTATCTCAGTATGTCTACACTCAGGATGTCTGGTGGGTGTGATCCTGACAGCACCCTCACAAAATACACACACACAGAGATGGAATAGTCTAGGGAGCAAGAAACAAGAAACTGTATAAAGTCAACCACAAGGTGTTATTTACAACAGAAAGTTTGTATCAGTAAGAAAAAGATGTTGGAGAAGATACAGGAATGAAATTATCGCTGGAGTTGGTATTTTATTATGAATCTATTACATAAAAAATTAGCATTTGAAGATAAATAAAAAAAGATTTTCTAATCATGTTCTTTCTCTTCTGTTTTTTTTTGTTTTTTTTGTGATACAGCTGACTCCAGCGCAGCCCTGTCGCGCCCACAGCGCCCGCTCTCGGCCCGGGCGGCTCACCATGGCCCAGCTATGAAGGGCTACCAGGTGAGCCGCAGCCTGTCGCAACACTCGTCCGGGCCATGCCATTGCACACCTGAGGATTTCGAAGCCACGCGTGAATACTTACGCCATGCAGACCATCAATACTACCCACCTGGTGGACCACCTGAGCCTTTGGCACTGCCCCCTTCTGGTGGAGGAACTTTCCCACGCTCTCATTCCACTCAGCAGCAGCCGTATGACTCATGCGAAGAATGCTTGTCTTCAGCTGGGCATGGACACGTGCATGGACACGGGCATGGGCATGGGCATCCAAAGATGCACCGCATTCCTCCTAACCTGCTGGATCAGTTTGAGAAACAACTACCATTGCACCCAGATGGCTTCCATACTCTACAGTACCAACGATCAGCCAGTGGGGAGCAGCGCAGTGAGAGTCCTAGCCGCATCCGTCACCTGGTGAACTCTGTTCAACGCCTGTTTGCCAAATCGCATTCACTCGAGGCACCATCCAAGCGTGAGCTTAATGGATGCAGAGATCGTGACCGAGAGCGAGGTCAGCGAGGTCCAGGTGAAGATGGCACAGGACACCACCACCCAGGTACACATCAGTCACGTTCGACCCGTCGCAACAAGAGTCGGGAGCGCAGCAAGAGCGGAGACTCGCGCCATGATTCCCGACACTCCTCACGCCACCGTAGCAAGACAGCTGGTTGGTGGAGCTCCGATGACAACCTGGATAGTGACAGTAGCTTCCTGGTGGGTGGAGGCAGAGGAGCAGGAAAGGCATACCCACCAGGTCACGAGACCCTGGACTCAGCCATCCAGGAGCTAACCTTGAAAAAGGTGAAAGGTCCTGCTCCTGGGGAGTGTCTAGCATGCAGCACCATGGCCAGGGTAGGAGATAGTGGCCATTCTCTTAAGAGGGGTACCTGGTCAGCCATGACAGTCAACCAAGCCAGAGAAGCATATCCTGGCTCTCGAGGAGCAGGATCAGGTTACGATAAAGCCCTGGTGCCTTTGGATGCCAAGTTAAAGGAGCGCAATCTCCATTACCTACAGGTACGTTTGTGTGTGTATCTTGAGGAATGAGATACTTTTACAGCCTTTTTAAGCAAGATACTTATGACACTCATAAGCCGTATGGTTTCAGCTAGTGTTTATATTCAATTTGGCTACCACTAAGCACTCAGCAGTAAAACGTTATGTGCATCACAGTTCAGCTCCTTGACAAAATGGAGTAGTGATTACACTGGCACAGTCGTGCACCGAGGTGTTAGAAAATTCGATTAGCTATCTTATGCAAGGATTTGGTGTATTGTATCATTCAAGGCAAGGATTTGATTCGATATGCCTGGAAAATGAACAATACATTCAAAAGACTGCAAAAAATAAAAAATAAAGTAGGCTATTTGACATTAAATACCATTTATTTGCTACCTCTCTCTCTGAAATCAGAGAAGGCTACAAAAAATACATACAGTAGGCATTCTAGTGAACTAGCATACAAACTGGTACTAATACAATTACCTGGACAAACAAGATGGACACTCTACCTCAGTGTTTCTTAGCTAACTGAATCTGAGTTGACGAAACCAGAATGGTAATTGGATAGATCGTAGCTGTAAAGATGAGACTATTATAGTGATACTATAGTGAAGCAGAAAACAACACACAATTAAAGCCATGTTCAGACTACCGGCAAATCCGATTTGTTTCACAAATCTGATCTTTAGGAGCGACCGTCCACAATGCTTTTTTTTTTTTTTTTTTAAAGTGCTCAGATCGGATGTGGCTCTGTTCAGACTCGCAGCCCATATCTAACACATTATCGACCTACAGTATCTGCATTGGTTGCTATGGTAACGATGCCAGAGGCATGCAGGCAACATGATGTTTCTTCATATATTGCCCATTTTTTTGTACATTCCCTTTGGCTTTGCCTGTACTGATGCCCCGCCACAACATGTTGTCAGACAGTTCACTTCATCCTCTGTCCAGGGACTATTATTCTCCATTTCCATACTGCAGTTGAGCTAGCTGCTCTGAAAACAACGGTTACTTTAGCTGCACAGAAGATTCAAAGGTGCGGCTTGTACTTAGCAGTATTAGTGCCAAAAGTGAAAAAAAAAAGCCCCTCTGTGATTTAACCTTCTATAAATTACAATTATTTATTTGATCTCCATGTCTTCCATCATTTTCCCACCCATTTTTCAACCATGGATCTTTATCCCATACCACGTGATCGTGTGGACTTGAATATGTGCTTTGTGTTCCAGGTGACATAATGGACAGTTTAAAATCGGTTTAAAGAGACACATCTTTTGGAATCCGATTTGAATCTGATTTCAAACCACCTCTGGATTAAAAAAAAAAAAAAAACATTCAGGAAAAAAATAACATTCAGCGTGTTTTTTTAGTGCTGTCACTCGAAAATTTAACCTAGTTAATCACAGTAATAGACAGCGATTAATTGTAGACTGTGATTAATCACGATTAATTAAAAATAAAAATCATGATTTTAAAATACTCAGATTTACTTGTATTATAAATGAGTGATGTTGGAATAAAAACATGCATGACAAACCGGTTAGAGGAAACGGATTATGCAGTTTTATAATATCTCAATCATTAACATTTAACAAATTGTTAAAAGAATGGTAAACTCCTTGCAGCAGCAATCATATTGTGAGCTCTGTCTGTTCCTACAGTGGTGACGATGTCCGTTCTCCTTTTCTACTTGACTAGCGCAATTGGCTAACACAGGGTTCGCCAAAATGTCTTCCTTCTGTTTTTAACACGCCCAGAGTGAATGAGTGCAGTTGGCAACACACGGAGGTTGTCATGGTTAATTACTGATGTCCAGTGGTCTGCAGGAAGTGCAGTGAAAGTAACTTCCTTTATAAACGTAGTAACAAAAGTAGTAACCTTTTTGAATGTCTTACATTTAATATATTCTTGTAAAAACAATTATTTGGTTTTATCCAAACTTCCATCTAGAAACTTTTTATAATGAAACTTGCAGTTTAGCACACTCAATCATCTTATTATGGGTGTTAAACATGCCATATTCACACACAGCTGTGTAACCGTGCTGCGATTATGGAAAGCCATTAGGGTCAAAATTGTTAAGTGCATTAAAGTTTCTACATAAATCACATGCATTAATATTGACACCCCTAGGTATTTTTTGTTTTGTTTTGTTTTGTTTTACTGTTCAGACTACGTGAAAGCGATCTGATTCCAAACTTATTTTAACTAGGATTTGCCAAAAATCAGATTTGGGCTAGCTGTCTGACCAAGGACAGTTTTTTGTTTTTTGTTTTTTTTTTCCTTCTAATTGTGGTTGATTGAAAACAAGATTGCAGGTAAAAGAATAGTGATGGCTAATGCATTAACCTTTTTGGATTTTATGTTGAATTTTGTGGATCGTTCCACCGCTACTGTCTTGTAGTGTGTAGGCTTATGAACTGATTTCCTGAACTAACGTCAACAGCATGACATGTTGTATGGACAGAACACATTGAAGCTACAGCACCCTTCCGTTTGTATCTTACAGTGACTGACAGGATTGGGAAAATGTCAGGAGATAGACACCGCTTTTATAGCCAGGCTGAGTGCGAGTATCTCACAGGGGAGCAGCAACCTCCATGCATTCACATGGAAAGATTAAAGATATGAGGAAAAACAAAGCTTTCCAAACACTACTGGCAATATGCAATAGACAAAACAGATAATTGAGATCGTACTTCACATAAGGTGTAAGCACCCTTATCATGGAAGGCCAAACCAACAAATTATTTTGTATAGTGTGAACAAATCATGGGCTTTGGGTGTACATTATATGCAATTTAAACATGCAATGTGGGCCAGATTAATAATAATTTTAAAAAATGGATTAAAAAAAAAGTACAGTGTATCAATGTAGCCTCAGTCAAAGCAGGAAGCTCTGCTCAGCTCCAGCTGTTTGAATATTCATGCTAAAACCAATACATGCAGGCAGACAGTCACACAGTCGCTCTCATTGACTTGCAGATTCACCTTCCTGATAAAAGGAATTAAGCAATGTTCAGAAACTGTTTATTTGAACTGGACTGACTGACAGTTCTTCACTGTGAAATAAAAATGATGTGCTGATTATATTTATCAGTTATTACTTTGAGGTGTTGAGACTGATGCCTTTATCTGGCCTGTATGATAAATTGTCAAACAGCAGAAATATACACAACAAAGAATTTATATGAAACTGTGACTATAGCTCATACTGAAATGGAGAGCATGCATTGATACACTTAACAGACACTGTTTGTTGATTACAATAATTATACGATCATTCCATAAACAAAAAGGTGTTGATTAATTTTCTGTAGCACCATGTATCTAAATATTTACATCTGCATCATAAATTATATACATATTAATGAATGTGCTCATTCTAATGTTATTTTTCTACACAAGACATTAATGGCAGATGCTCCATATATGTACTATTTAATGAATAATGAACTGATGACAAAATTTAATCTTATATAACAAAGAAAATCATATAATTGTCAATTAGGTGATTTTTTTTTTTTTCATTTAACATTTATGGAAGGAGTATCAGCATTTTGTAAGAGTCAGTAATTTTCCCATCATGGGAGTTAGTTCTGGTCATCAGTTATGTTATACTGAAAAATAAAGTACATTATTTAAAACATTATACAAGATCTTCTACAATTTTAAATGTAACTATGAAGTTATAGGGAATAATCTGTCATTCATAAATAAATTCTAATTTCTCCTACAAAAGGTCTCCAAGAATCCAGTTGTAAGCTTAACCTCCATCACTGACAGCTAAATATCCATTAATAAATTTGTAGTCAGTATGTTGTAGCAATTTTCTTTTTCACTTTGCTTTGTAGCTACTTGTATAATAATGTGTAAAATGTAAAAATCTAAATGATTTTTCATACAGCATTCAGCACTAACCCACTACTGAGTTTTTATCCATTCGCAACAATTATCAAACATATAATTATGGCAACTATCTTGAGTTACATAGCTGCCGATTTATAGGTGCCCAATATATAGAGACACAAACAAGCACACGCCCTTTGCCCAGACCTGTAGAGAGCAGCATGGATACCCCAAGGGCAGGCTAAATTAGAGGTCTCTGGAAGGTCCCACCTTCTTCCATAACCGCCATTTCCGGTACTGATGCAGGCTGAGTGTTTCTATGGCAACATCAGGTAGTGCTGTATGCACTTCCTCTTTTACCTCTCCAACAGCGAACCACAGCATAACTCTTTTCTTCATGGATAAAGATGCATTAAAGGGGAATACAACCATAACAATAAAACACCTGCCTTATATTGTGTAGGTCTTCCTTGTGCTGGCAAAATAAATCCAGTGAGGCATCGACTCCACTTCTACTCCAATTCTGCAGGCAATTTATCACTTCTGTTTTTCCAGTATTCAGTATTTTGATAATTATCTGAACTAAGAATAGTGTAGAGGTAATGCTACTTCATTGTGGGTTTTTACTTTACTTTAGGTTGCTTGGAAAAGCAACTGTTTTGAATAGTAATTATCCTAATATTGTGCAAACTGACAAATTAAAGTTTGGTCCCAACATTTTCATAGATATAATTGTTTTCAGAGTGGTTCTTACAGGCAAAGAAATATTTGTTCATTTACTACACTGTTAGTATAAGCATAGCATATGTTAATGAGGCATATCATATGTTTTTATGAAAAAAAAATTTATTAAGGATTTTCAGATAGTACAAACACAATCAAGCAGACAGACAAACAAACAAACAAACAAACAAACAAACTAACTAACCAACCCACCCACAGCGCTGAAAATGTATAACTATATGCAATGTACATGAAAATATAAATCTCTGCCTGCTGAAGTTAAGCAGGACATGATAGGAAAGTAAAAAACCTCTATTAAAATAAACATTCAGATTTTTTTGCAAAAAACAGTGGAGAGGTTTCCAGAGTTTCCAAAATTTGTCCGACCTGTGATTAAGATCATAAGTTAGTTTCTCCAGGGGAAGGAAAGATGACAGCTGGGATATCCACATAGTGACAGTTGGAACCTGGAGTGTGGACCACTTCAACAAAATGCATTTTTTTGCCAAAAATAAAAGGGTTGTAAGCAAGGGCTTGGAGTCCAAGTCAAAAAGATCTTCAGGAATATGATTCAACAAATACAGTGCAGGAGATAAAATAAAATGTTTTCCCGTTATCTCCTGAGTTACAGAGTGAACCCCCTTCCA
>JAOVVB010000030.1:9628555-9643270 GCA_028570985.1 Heterobranchus longifilis
AGATTTTATTTCTGCTAGAATTTGATCTGTAGTTGCCATACCAGATGGATCTGAGGTAACGTTACTGGTTCCGCCGTGCTGGTCCTTGTTGGTGGAGCATGCGATCCCCCCAGTGTATGAGCCAGACGAAGAAAAGATAGGAAATTCTTTGTCACACTGTGGCTTTGGCATATTTGAGACAAAATTTGACCGATAATATGATATTTACTTGAAGAGAACGAGACAATAAACCGTAGTTTGGAGAGGACCAAGTCTCAAGCGTCCATCTTGCTCCGGGTCAAGTGTATGTTTTGATTGAGAAATATGAATTATTTGTGACATCCTAGCAAAGTAATTCTAACTTTCAAAACCAACTTAATACCAACAGTCTTCCAATATCCAGAAACCAATTATCAATTAATTATTTCAAGGCTACAATGTACAAGGCAAAGAAAACAAATATAAAGTCTTAAAAGCAGACACAAATATACAGATATTAAATAATAGAAACACTCACAAACTCATCGTCTTTACCGCTATGTCAGGGTATGTATTCAGGGTCGCGGGGGGCTTGGAGCCTATCCCAGGAGGCTTAGGGCACACTGGAGGGTACACCCTGGACAGGGTGCCATCCATCGCAGGCCACACACACATACACTTACACTCATTTACACACTACGGGTAATTTGGGAATGCTGATCAGCCTAATCTGCATGTCTTTGGACTGTGGGAGGAAAACCGGAGTACCCGGAGGAAACCCACCAAGGCAAGGCAACACAAGGCAAAGCTAACCACTATGTTACCATGCCAGTATAATAAAAACAGAAGAGGGAAATACAGTTTCCTTATCATTAATTAGACATGATTGTTGCAAACATAAATTTGTTGAAAATGGGTAGTTTGGTGTTTCCCTGCCCAGTATGCCACAGCTTGATTTAGGACAGGATGCAATGGGAAACAACCTCTCTTTGGTTTAATGTCATTACAGTTTATCACCTTACTTCTCCATAAGAGCTATGTTAGACTATTGACTGATATCAGACCCCAGCTGCTGTTATGTAGGTCAAGCTGCTGAAAATGGAGGACAAAGTCATTGAGCTATTGCCGACACAAGAAGATCGACGGTTTCAGTTTTGAGGATCAGGAGAGCAAGGCCTGTAGAGTGCATTACAACACGGGTTCTCAACCTTTTTTTTTGGCCATTTAAGAGTCCACAGTTCGTGTGTTCAATAATTTATAACTTGTGCATTAGAATGTAAGAGGAGCAGTGTTGAAAGTGTTAGCTGAACAATCATTGTAGCAAATATGGTATAAAGTATGGTACAAACAGTATCTATAGTTTCTAATTGAAAATTTCCACAAGAAAACCTGGCATTTCCACAAGAAAAGCTGCCACACTTGTGAAAGTGCTGAAAGCTTGACCAAAGTGATGGCAGATGGCAACAGTTGCTAGGCAGTGAAAAGCGAGCCAAGAAAATACAGCAGCCCCTTTAATTACATTAGTAGACTGGCTAACTACCCAACTAGTCTTTATAGAGGGGGGGAAATTTCCCAACAGTGTTTGACTGATGTTACTTCTGGTCAGTAACCTAGTGAACTATCTTCTATACCACATTATCCTGTATACAGGATCACGGGAGGCCTGGAGCCTATTCCAGGACACTTTGGGCACTAGGTGGGGTACACCCTGGATAGGATGCCAATCCCTCATAGGGCAGACACATAGACACTCATACACTCATTCACACACTATGGGCAATTTGAGGAAAGCCAATTAGCCTAATCTGCATGTCTTTGGACTGTGGGACAAAACCGGATTACCCGGAGGACACCCACCAAGCATGGGGCCTAGTAAACGAGTGTAAGGGTTAAAGACTTCACTTATGCTAGTTGATTTGGATAAGGGCATCAGAAAAAATGCTGTAAATGAACATAAACAGATTGATGACACAGACCTAGCTCTTTGCATTTGAACCAAGCTCCACTGTTAATAGTTCTTTGAATGTATGAATTGACACCCTAACTATGTACATTATTATCTTTATTACTAATGCTTCAATTTTTTATTTAAATAATACTCCAAAATGCAGATTCAGAGGTTAAAAACTGTTTAAATATAATTTCACATTATAAAAGCAAGATCCAAGAGTCAGCAGTATGTCCTGTGCGAGGGCTAACTCAGCTCTTCTGGGACTCTGAAAGAGAGAGAGAGAGAGAGAGAGAGAGAGACACCTTCACAAGTTGGGGCTCCAACTGAGTAGGGGCAATTTTCCAAGACAGAGAGCACAAGAAGTGAAAGGCAGCAAGCTGATGAGAATGAATTCACAGAAGCTGTGGGCAAATATAAGAATAATGGACAAGATGGAGCAGGTAGGATGAAGAAAAAGAGTTGTGGTAAAGTGTGGGTGAGTGTGTGGGGTGTGTCAGTGTGAATTCTCAGAGAGAAAGACGATCTGAAATTGTTTATTAATATAGCTAACTCTCGTTGGTTACTTTGCTCTTTCCTTAAAATATATGCTTAGACAAAGGGAGAAGGCTGGCAGAAAGAGATGGAACACTGGGGTCTTATGCCCTGAAAGACAGAATAAGGGGTAGGAACATAGAGATCAAATTGAATCCCCTCTTGAAAGCAGTGACCTTTAAATGTACCCCATGACTAGGCATTCAGAATACTAGCATATGTGAATGTGTATGTGTGTGAGTCAGCTTTGACCTGTGTCTGATGGAAGTCACTAAAGGAGGAATGATGGTATGATGCACTTTCTTTGAGCCCCATATTGGGGAAAAACAGGTCATGCTCTGGTATCACTGGAGTTTGTGTAAGGAAATGATGGGAATGAAATGAAAATGATTCATCGTAATGTTCTACTTTTTGTTGTTGGTTGACAATCCTACCTGGATTTCACAAGGATTTCCCATTAACAGCTTATGCCCAAGTCTCCAATTCTGCTACAATAGATAGTCTCACCTGGATTGGTACCTTAGAGCTGCTGCTGTAGTTCTGAAGACTGTTTTTCCATGCTTGTGTTTACGACAGGTTCCTTCTGATGACTGGGGTGGAGGGGGAGTCTCGGAAAGTGGAGGGGAAATACCATGCAGACGCATGCGCAGTGGCAGCTACATCAAGGCCATGGGTGATGATGACAGTGCAGATTCAGACACCAGCCCCAAAACCTCTCCAAAACGTACACTCATTGCTCAGAGAGATGCTTTCCGACGTTCCATTAGCATGGACCAGCGCTCTTCCACAGCCAAGTGAGTTACTTATCATAATTCCTTTGTAAATTTACATAATCACACCAACTCATTAATGCAATCATCTCATCTGCCATTGGTGTAGCAGCAGTTCAGTTCAAAAGTCATGAAGATCCTGAACCAGCAGCTTCTGTTCACATCAAATATCACAATGGGGAAAAAATCTAATCTTAGTGATTTTGACCGTGACATTATTACTTCTGCAAGATAGGTTGGTCTGAGTATTTCTGCTGATCTCCTGGGATTTTCACACACAACAGAGATTCTCTGGAGAGTTTCAGGAACCTTCAATAAAAAGAAAGTATTCAGTGAGCAGCAGTTCTGCAGACAGAACCATCTTGTTGATGAGAGAGTTAATGGAGATTTAGAGAAAAGTGTATTTTTTTCCTACAGTTAACCTTGCTTAAATTTCTTTAATAGATGTACAGTATATTGTGCTGTCCCATGGCATTTTCTCTATTGTGATGAACTCATCATTTTTGGGGCACTGAATATATCCTCATTGGAGACTCATGAATATATCCTCATTAGCTTACAGAATTTAGAGTATATCCTTTCTTTGCCTTTTCTAAGACGTGTTGCTCAATATACCCCTGAGAGTATAAACTGTTGGCCTCTGAATTTGAATCACCACTGGTTAATTAAACACATATTTCAATCGAAAATGCATTATGCTTTGAAAATTTATAATAAGAAATTATAATAATTATTATTTATGATTATTTATTATTAATACCTAATAACCATTTTAGTTCGAACAGTATAGTAAATGTTATTGGTGAATATACCAACAAGTATAAATATATAATATATATATGTAAATTATACTACTTCAAACAAGTTCAATGATTTTTAGAGCTTTAAATCAGTATATCACGCAACAGTTAAATAAAAACTTAATATCGGCTTCCAATATATTTCAAAATCCTAGGTGTAAACTTCCACCAAGTACACTTTAATTCTGAAAAGACACAATATTTTGTGTCTACACAAAGCGCAATATATACAGTCCAGTAAGGAATACAAATTTATGTGTTAGTGAAACAAAGCCAACATTTCATAAGATTTATTTTCCCAACATTAAATTCAACACTGTATAAAACAATTGCACTTATTGGATAAGCCATTTAGCCATGTTGGATAAGCTATTTAGCCAAATGATGAAATATGGTGAACTTTGGTCACTGAAGTTTTGATAAAATTTATTGTGTCTTCTTCTGCCCAGGCATACTGATTACGCAATTTAGTAAACCAATATTTTGTCACAAACTGGCTATGTCGGGTGAATATGGTGACCCGAAAACAGAACATGCTTAAGTTTGTGTAAACTGGAAGGAGAGAAAGAATTCAGATCAACAGAAAAATGTCAGTGTGACTGTAATGTTGTCCTTTGGGAAAGGAGGAGATATCTTAATAACTTGATGCAGGTATAGGAGATGCAGTGAGCTGGTAAATGTTTTTGAGCCACGTTGCTTCATTCATGAAGCAAGGCAAAGATCAAATCCAAAAACAGAGCCGCGTGAGCATAATTCTAAAACAATAGACAAAGACTCATTATCCTTGAATCTAAAGGAAGGGTCAAAGGCAATAAATCTGTGAATATATCTAGGTACAGTGAAACCTCGGATTGCGAGTAACGCGGTTTGCGAGTGTTCCGCAAGACGGGCAGAGATTTTTAATACATTTTGACTTGGAAAATGAACAAGTCTTGGTGTACGAGTACCAAGTGTCATGTATCACGCATGTGCTTCTTGTTTTGATGCCAAGCGTCATGTGATCACAACTGAGCCAATGGTTTTTCTTTCTCTTGCGCTGCGGAATTGTGGGTAATCGTCTCCCCTGCTGGGTCTCAGTGCGCGTCTCTTGCTGGTATAATCAACATCCGTGCACACGTGTACTGTTTACTATAACACTGTGACCACATGTGTGTGCGTAAAACATATTTTATTTTGTGTCTGTATGCGTGTGTGTACAGCGCGGGTGTAAAGCAAAAGCAAGTCTCATTAGAGAGGTTAAAAATCCATTTTCTCTCTCTGTATCAGCCTGCTCTTTGAGTCTGTGTGTGCACGCATGTTATTGGACACCGTGTCACACACACACATACCCCTCCTACTTTCGCCTTCACAGACACACACACACACTCTTTGCTCTACACAGAAACACTGCTCTGTCGCGATTCTTTTCAAAGGTAAAGTGCAGGTTAATTTGTTTTATTTGTTTTAAGGGGGGGCTCCTTACTTTAGCTTCACACACTCATACACACACACAGCACCTATGCGCACAAACGGAAACACTTATCTGTCAGGATTTATTTTTACCTTTTTTTTAAGGTAAAGTGCTGGTTAATTTGTTTTCTTTTTACTTTATATTTTGTGTTAATTCTTTTATGTATTTATTTTTTGTGGCTGTGGAACAAATAATTTGAGTTTCCATTATTTCTTATGGGAAAATTCGATTTGGTTTATGAGTGTTTTGAAATACGAGCCCGCTTCTGGAACAAATTATGCTCCTAGTCCAAGGTTCCACTGTACCTGAAACAATAGTCACAGGCTCGTAATCCTTGAAACAAAGGGTCAAGGCCAAGAAATCTGTGAATACATCCAGGTTTCTGAAATGATATGCTTATACTAGTGATTCACAAAAAAACTATTTAAAGCGTCAAAGCCGGAAATTCTGAGAATATATTCAGGTGAAAATAAGTCCAAAATATGAAGCAAATCTCAATCCGTGGAACTAGCTGAAAGATTTCAGGTGCTCCAGGGAGGATGTGCTTAGCCAAACAAAACCCTGGAATGGAATCTGCAGTGAGATGGATAAAATGAGAGCAATGAAGTGGATTTGCCCGCCCAATCATGCTGATCTGTGACAGAAGCACCCACTACATCCTGCTCCCCATGGATGCCGCCGGCGTCCTAGCTGGGGCTTTCACATCTACAGTATGAAAGTCAGTGATAAGAGAAAGATCTAAAATTAACCTGGCTGGGACCCAACTTCTCCATACCCTTCCCAGTCCAAAAGATACTACAAGACAGTGCCTGCTGTCATGCTTATAGGAGTTTTTGCATTGTGAAAACTTCACCTCTGTCAATGAGCTGAGGTTGAGGAGGAGGGTAGGTGGGGGGGGGGATAATGGGCTAGAAACAAGAAGTTTGATCTGGGAGACATGAAAACTAGGGTTGATGCTGCACATTGTCAGGGACAAGGAAGGTGTCTCAGTTATTGGGATTGATGATTTTGAGATGGTGCATTGGTCAATAAACCTGGGTGTTCATTTTAGGGAAGTGGTCTACATGGGGATATCATTGGTGGAAAGCATCACTCTTTAACCAACCCAGTATGCAAGGGGTGCTGAGCAGCATCGATCCAAATGTAAGCAAAGGCAGTGATAGAGCGCTGAACTTGGTCTCTGACTTTAATCCGAGCTGTGCTCCAATCTAATACTTGGGGTCGGACAACGAAAAAGATGAAAAGTCGATTAGGTGGAATGTTTATAGACCCTGGTTCCTGCGCTTGTGCCCATTTTACCAATGACTCCACCTTTGCTAAAACTGACCCAACCAGACACGTGAAGGTAGGGTTGTCTCTTCAGGACTGGGAATATAGTTAATATAGTGTGAAATTAAACCTTAAAAATAACAGTGATCACCTGACTTGTTGAGTTATGGGTTTTTTGACACTCCTGAGGTATTCTAGGTTCTTTTGATCAATCCAGATTAAGAATGGAATTACAGTCCCCTTGAGCCATTGTCTCAATCACATTGTCTCCATGTGATGTCATTGAGGCCATAATACTCTATACAAAGGGGTAGAGACTTGTCTTTTTTCTCCATGAAGAAGAAACATCCCCCCACAGTGGAGGACAAAAATAATCCCTGCCACTACAGATACAGTGGTGTACTTTTCTATAGAATTCCTCTCTAATGCGGGTAGAGGGAGTACTGCCCCCTATGGGGAGTCATGCCTGGAAGGAGATTATTTGCAAAACCATAGGATTTGTGTAGTGGGAGGTAAATGGCACAAAGATTTACTGAATACCCAATTGAGATATAGATAATCCAACGGGACTCCAGAAAGATCCAGAAATTCCCCTTCACTGGTGGGGAAGGAAGTTGGATGTGAGGCAGAGTGAAGACACGCAGGAGACACGCATTATCCCAGAATAGTGTTATTAGACCAGTTTATATGAGGATTATGTCATGTTAAACACAGGAGACCTAGAACCACTCGGGTATGAGAACTGTCCAGAATAAAAAAGGATACAGTCTATGAGTGACAGATACCACCTTGCCTTTCTGCAAATGATGGAGCACAGAGGACTTCAGTCCCAGGTTTGAACTGCCAGGGGGTAACCCAAAGGCTGAAAATGAATTCCCAGGCCAATGCCAATGGTGGTGCGGATTAAGTTGTGGTCTGACCCTGAGTCGATGAGAGCATGGATTGCAAAATGTTTATTCTGTGAATGATCATAGCAGGGAGAAGAGAATATTGGCTCAGAGAGTCTATCCGAGTAAAAGCCCTTCAGTCCCCCTAGTTTCAGCAGAGGGAATTTGATTTTAATGGACAGTTGAGACTAAAGTGTCCTTCTTGTCCAGAATAGAAGCAAGTCCTCATTTTGTGTCAGTGCTGACATTCTTCTGGAGTGTTCCAGGTTCAATTGACTTGCACTGGCTTGACAGGAGGACTGGCAGGCTATGGAGGAGCGGTTGGTTTGGCTCTGACAAGGACTGTTGTGACTTGTCCTTCTGTTTCAGCCTGATCTGAGAGTCACTCTGCTAGCCAGGTCCCTGAGGTTGTTAATGTTGATGGTAATGTTGTTGTTAATGTCGATGGTAATTCATGGCCCGGAGAGGATATGCTTGTTAGCCAAATGGAAGCCTGGAGAGGAATCTGTAGTGGGATCTAAAAAATGAAATCTATGGTGTAGATGTGTCCAGCAGGTGAGGCTGAGCTGTAAGACATTGCTACATTTGTGTGGATTTAGATTGGATATAATGCCAGCTGTCAGTCAAGTATGAAAACCGGATGAGTTTGATTCGAACGCACACATTAGTTTATTTTGAGTTGCAAAGTAACAAAATCAAAACAGTTTTATAGAGTTTTGTGATTTTCTTGTAAACTACTGCCATACCAATAAAGACTTAAACACAAAATACAATAAAGGGACAAATCTACTTTTTTGCCAGTTCAAATATGTGGTTTATTTTTATATTTAATCTGAAATGTTAGTTATGTAGTCAGTGTTGACTTTTATGAAATGTATGAGAGGTTTTATTTGTTTTTCATTTTTACCCAGGTACCCATGTAAACAATGTACAGATTCCTATTCAAACAGCCGTACAGCACCAAAAGGACATGCGCGATCTCGGAGCTACACACGCTCCCTGACCAGCTCACAGGTACTCAGCACTGTTCTAGACAATAATATTGTGCCAATCCAAAGAATAATAAAAGTCTCATTACTGCCAGTTGATTATCTACATCTGGCTGGGCTTTTACATAACGTGCTAATAAAAGAGCTTTAACACAAAGCCTAACCCCCGATTCTCTGATGTCATTTTATTTCCACTTTCAATGTCTACACTCAGTCATTCATTACGTTTGAAAAGCATGACAAATGACCTCTGCTTCCATGCATCCTTTTCTTCAGGCTACCCGCTGAAAGCAAATAGTCTTATAGTGTTTTTACCCTATAATTTATACAGTCTAAGGCAGTATGATGTTATAGATGTGCATGTAAATATAACCTTGGTGTATGTGTATCGGTAGCTGGGTGAAACACTGAATCGTCAGTTCGAGTCAGTGTGTGAGAGCATGTTTGGGGAGATTGAGTCTCAGGCCGTGGAGGCCTTGGATCTGCCTGGCTGCTTTCGTACACGAAGCCATAGTTACGTGCGTGCCATCCAAGCAGGCTGCTCCCAAGATGATGACTGCCTGTCCGTCTTCTCTATGTCTGGCCCTCAGGGGAGCATCAAGGGTGGAGCAGGTAAGGGTTGTTTGTATAAGTGCAGGTGTATGTGTGATTGTGTATGTACGGGTGAGAGTCTGGTTAAATAGATAGCTGTGCCTCAGGCTCTCCCTTTCTTTACGCAGTAAAAGGGATTACTCGAGGATCTTAATGAGTTTTTGGATCTGTCATCCAGACACTGCTGGGGAAACAGCTCAAGGCTTTAGAAGTCAAAAAGAAATTCATTCTCTCCCTCTCTCTCTCTCTTCCATGGCCTTCTATGCTCTTGCTCTTCATTTCATTAACGCCAGAGTGAAGTGTCCAACATGTTCATTGCTACCTACCCACACACATACACACAAAAACACTTGTCACACACGCATAGACGCAGTGGACGTAAACTCATTTTATAGTAAGAGGATTACAAACACATTTACAAACACACACTAGGCTCTGATTTTGTCAGTGTTCATGCAAATAAAATTTCTCAATGAATAAATTTATTTTATTTTATTGATTTCTTTTTGCATGTACTGTATGTTCTTTTGGTGTGTCTTGCTTAGATTTAGATGAATGGTCCCATGGGCCAAGCTGTCTGACAGGCAGTATGATGTAGCATGCAGTCTCACTGTCAGGGATAAAGAAGATGGTTACAGGAGGAGAAGAGAAGAGCTTAGAGGGTTTATTCTTCAGCCTCCTCTTTAAAAGGCGAAAAGACTTTCTTTTATTTATTTTTTTTAAATGATAATAAAAAGAAAGTTAAAATTTTACTGTAATCTGTAAAACACTACAACATGAATGATTATTAGGACCGACATCTTGCATTGAATTTTCATCTATATACGGTAACGTCTGGCTTGCCTGTATGATTTCATGTACTGTGTGTGTATTCAGACAACACCATCCCTTAGAAAAGTAAGAAATCATACAGGCAATGTCAATACATTTATTTCTGCCCAAAGCTGCTTTAATTTCTTTTCAAGATCTTGTATAAATGATGGGGGATCGCTTTGTAAAGGCTTCCAGGACATCCCAAAGATTCTCAATGGGGTTAAGGTTTGGACCTGAACCACTGTTTTACAATTTGTGTCCGGCGAATCCTGGCATCGTCATCTTATAATATGCCCGCACCATCAGGGAAGAAAAAATAAATGCATTGATGGAAAGCCTGGTCATTCAAATATATTCAGGTAGTCAGCTGACCTCATTTTTTTGGGGTGCATAATATTGCCGAACCTAAACCTAATCATACAACTGCCTCAACAGGCTTTTATGCTAGGCACTAGTCATGATGGTGCATCACTTAATCCGACTCTCTTCTTACTCTGATGCGCCCATCACTCTGGAACAGGGTAAATCTGGACTCATAAGACCACATGACCCTTTTCCAATTCTCTACAGTCCATTCTTTTTGCTCTCTAGCAGAATTTAAGCCTTTTATTCTGAATAGTCTCACTGATAAGTGGTTTTCTTAAAGCTACAGAGCTGTTTAGTCCCACTCTATTGAGTTCTCTTTGCGTTGTGAGTCTGGAAATGCTCTTACTTTTAGTATTAAACATAGCCATGAGATCTATTGTTGCTTTTTTATGATTTGATTTCACTAAGCCTTTAAACGATTTCCCATCACACTCATTCAGGATGTTTTTGCCGACCAAGTTTCTTCCTAGAAGACGATGGTTCATCACAATACTTCAAGGTTTTAATAGTTTTACATTACAAAAATAAAAAAACATTTTTGAAGTTCTTAATAGAGTTTTAATAGTTTTGGCAGTTGTTTTCTTTTCTTAATGCAGGCCAACAATTTGACCTTTTTTATTTAAAAATGATTAATTTAAAAACCTAGTTATATAGCTAATTTTATATATTATTTATGTATAGCCATGGCCAAAAGTTTTGAAAATGACAGAAATATTTCCATGTTTTTAGATATTTTTTGTCAGATGTTACTATGGTATACTGAAGTATAATTACAAGCATTTCATCAGTGTCAATTCAATTTCAATTAATTTTATTTGTATAGCGCTTTTAACAATTGTCATTGTCACAAAGCAGCTGTACACAATCAAAATAAATTATGAAAGTTTGTATGAAATGTGTATAAATCAAAACGATTAAACTGTCCCTGATGAGCAAGCCAAGGGGGACAGCGACAGTGGCAAGGAAAAACTTCCTGAAATGGCAATAGGAAGAAACCTTGAGAGGAACCAGACTCAACAAGGAACCCATCTTCATTGGGTGATAATGGATAGCAGGGATTGATGTATGTAATACTGTCTGTTAGGAGGCTGGAAGTTCAGTATAACAGGAGATGTGTTTAAGTTAATATGGAGTCCAGTTTGTTGTTGAAGGCTCAGGTAGACTTGTAGCAAATCCCAGTCCTGAACTATCGAGCGACTGCAGTCACAAGTCCTCTAAGAACAGCTGTCAGCATCAGCCAAGGCCAGGACCATCTCCGTGGTAAAGTGGAACCACCCACAGTCAACACCCGCGTCGCAGGCAGACCACATTGGGCATCCGTGTGACGAGATCTCCAACCAGAAGTGGGGCACCAGGATGAGTCGGACAGGTCCAGAGGGCAGATCACTGGCAGCTCAGGACAGGAAAAGGAAAGACTTTGACTTTTGCAATCCTTTATTTAACAAATTTTGTTGTACAAACCAAATCCCAAAAAAGTTGGGTTTAAATTTCAATATCTTATTCAGAATACACCATAGATGACATATCAAATGTTTAAACTGAGAAAATGTATAATTTTAAGGGAAAAATAATTTGATTTTTGAAATTTCATGGCATCAACACATCTCAAAAAAAGTTGGGACAAGGCCATGTTTACCACTGTGTGGAATCTTCTCTTCTTTTTATAACAGTCTGTAAACGTCTGGGGACTGAGGAAACTAGTTGCTCGAGTTTAGGAATAGAAATGTTGTCCCATTCTTGTCTAATACATGTGTTATGATTCTGAGATTCTATTTGTATCTGTTAGATATCTCTCTGGTCCTGTGTGTTGGACCTGTGTCTTTTTTAGGTGGGTGTGGCCTGTTAATCAGCTGGAGCTCGGAATAGTCTACTCTGCATCCTATTCTGATATAAGGACCACCCCAAACACTCAACTAGAAGGGGCCCCTTTTGAACCTCATCTAATCCGATCTGTTGTGTGCTAGTATTTTGAGATTCTGATTGACTGTTGTATGCTTCACCATTTGTTTTTGAGTGTTGTACCAGAGAGAAAGAGAGTTTGTTTGTTATAATCTTTGTTGTCTTTGTAAAACCTTGTACGGACTGATTCACCTGTTTATCTGAAACATTGCCTGTTTGACTATGATGTGGTAAGCACTTACATTTTGTATATACTTTGTAAATAACTTGTTAACTCTTTACATATGGGAAATTGGGGGTAGACGCCATTTATTTTCATATATCTTTTCAGTCTGTTTATTGTTTAGGGAGGTAAGTAAGCTAATTTGTATTTAGTTTTCTTTACACAATTAAAAGAGTTAATACTACTGGAAGAATTTAAGAATTGTCTCCAGAGAAAATCGTGATTATATCTGAATGAACAGAAAGTTTCTTCTCTTTCTGAAGCTGCTATTTTTGCTGATGAGTTTGTGCTTACTCATAAAATAGCTGTTCCGTCGCCTGCCAAGCGTAATCTTTTTGATCGTGTTCGCAGTCCTAAGGATACCACAGCAGTATCTAAAAGAGGGAAATCGTGAGTGTTTTTACTGTCACGAGGTAGGGCACCTCATCGCCGTGTGTCCCACTTTGAAATGTAAAACTTGCAAGAAAACAAACGTTTCTAAATGTGTTGGTTTGATTAAGCGGGCGCTTTTCTCTCCCATGACAGAGAATTTGAACACAACTACTGAATCCACCTTTGAGCCCTTTATTTTTGACGGTGTTGTTTCATTTAATAACACAGACACAAAGACAAAAAAATTAAATTCGCATCCCTTGTGATACTGGAGCCTCTCAGTCCATGGAAGAATGTGCTGCCATTTCTGGAACAGTCAAGCTGTGGTTCTAGCGTATTATTGCAAGGCATTGCTCTTTCTGTGGTTAAAGTTCTGTTATACAATGTCTATTCGCGTTTGGGAATTATTTCAGGCAAAGTTAAGTTGGCAGTTCGGTCTGAGTTGCCTGTTAATACTGGGAAATGATCTGGCAGGTAAAAAGGTTTTTTGTTTACCTGAGGTTACAGATGTACAATTCCCTAGTGTATTTAGTGATTGTGTGGTGACTCGAGCTCAAGCACAAAAATTTAAAGACACCGTAGATTTGTCAAAGACCTTCTTTGCTGACAAAGTTCTCTGTGTTCCTGTGTTGCAGCTGCTGTCGAGTCAAGCGTTTTGCCAGAGTACTACTTTGACGATGGCATCCTGATGCATAAGTGGTCTCCGCATCATGTCACTGATGACTGGGGAACTGTGTTTCAAGTTGTCATTCCAAAACCTTTTTTGAGAGCAAGTTTTGAGCATTGCACATGACCATGAACCTTCCGGTCATGTAGGCATCATAAAAACTTGTGATAGGTTGTTGAAACATTTCTTTTTGCCTTCGATGAAATCTGATGTTTCCAAATTCTGTAAATTTTGTCATTCATTTCAATTATCTGGCAAGCCCAATTAGGGCCCCGCTGAAGCCGATACCAGTAATTGGTGAACCATTCGAATGGATTTTGGTTGATTGCGTTGGGCCTTTACCCAAAGCTAAATCTGGAAAGTCTTATTTGTTAACTCTAATGTGTGCGTTAACCAGATATCCTGAAGCGGTACCCCTATGCTCACTTAAAGCTCATGCAATTGTCAAAACGATTGTCAAATTCTGCACTACTTTTGGGGTGCCTAAATATTATACAGTCTGATCAAGGAAAAATTTTCATGTCTAAAATTTTTGCCAAAGTAATAAAAAAATTAAACATCAGACATTAAGTATCTAGTGCTTATCACCCTCAGTCCCAGGGTACCCTTGAACGATTTCATCAAACCCTCAAATCTATGCTCCGAATATTTTGCGTCGAACAACAAAAATGAAGATCCTTTGAAGATCCTCTTAACTGACCATCCCTCAGAATGTTTTGGATTATATTAGCTCGTTTCATGACCAACTGCATCAGTTGTGGAAACGGGCAAAACGCTGCACAAGAACAGATGAAAACTCGATATGATCAAAAGGCTGTCCCATGCTCATTCCAAATTGGTGATAAAGTTCTTGTTTTACTTCCTGTGCCTGGGTCAGCACTTCAAGCTAGATTCATTGGCCCCTATGAGATAAAAGAGAAGTTGAGTGACACTGCCTACAGATGTGGGCATAAAGAATGCATGTTTGTCCCGCGAAATGCGGCAATTCTGTGCGCGCCGTGCCGCGAAATCCCGCAAGCAGCATTCGGGAATTTAAATAAATGTGTTGTGCTTCACTGAATATCCGCCAGATGGCGCATATAAGGACTTTATCTAAAAGCCAGACCAAGTACAATGAAGAATTGTGTATAATTAGTTAGCCTAAAACAATATTGTTTCCAATGCTGAAGCAAACATGAA
>JAOVVB010000030.1:9643370-9665789 GCA_028570985.1 Heterobranchus longifilis
GCCGAGGGCGACAGTGGCAAGGAAAAACTCCCTGAGATGGTAATAGGAAGAAACCTTGAGAGGAACCGGACTCAACAAGGAACCCATCCTCATTTGGGTGAAACAGAAAGCAGGAATTGATCTGCATTCATACTGCGTGTTAGGTGTGTTAGCTAGTTCAGCTATAACAGTTGATGTTAATTGATGTTGAACTTTGTGTTAAAATTGATGTGTCAAGGGCTTTTATTGTCAGTTACATAAATTTTATGTCAAAAGTTAATATTTACAGTGTTAACCCATTTTTTTCACGACCTCTGCAGTTTGCCCTGGCATGCTGTCATTTAACGTCTGGGCCGCTGATGGTAGCGCTCACCTTTTCTTCTCCAGATTCAGATCCAGATTTCTGGATGCCCCAAACAATCGGAAAGGGAATTCATCAGAGAAAATGATCCTAGTTCTCAGCAGTCCAATCCCTATACCTTTTGAGGAATATAGTCTGTTCCTGATGTTTTTCCTTGTGAGAACTAGCTTCTTTGCTGCCCTTCTTGAAATGTATGAAGGAGAGCACTACCATCAGTTCTGTGTCATGCCAAAAGTAAAGCATTCTGAGATCATTCATGTGTGGGGTTGCTTCTCAGCCAAGGGAGTGGGCTCACCCTCAATTTTGCCTAAGAACACAGCATGGTACAAAAACATCCTCCTTCTTCCAACCATCCAAGAACAGTTTGGTGATGAACAAAGCCTTTCCAGCATGATGGAGCACCTTGCCATAAGGCAAAAGGAAACTCCTGGGAACTTGGTCAATCCTGAGGATGCGGGTGGACAAATAAAAACCCACAGATTCTGACAAACACCAAGCATTGATTATGCATAAATGGGCTGCCTTCAGTCAGGATGTGGCCCAGAAGTTGATTGACAGCATGCTGGGTCGAATTGCAGAGGTCGTCAACACTGCAAATAATAGGGACCTCCGAGTGGCGCAGTGGTAAAGTGCTCGCCCTATCATCCGGAGAGCGCGAGTTCGATTCCCAGAGCTGATTGGCTGAACTCTCTCAGGGGAGGGATAGCGCTGTCAAGCGGAAGGAGCAGATAGCGCTGTCCTCCGAGTGTGTTACGCCGCTCATAACGGTGCGTGAGCGAGCAGCAAAAAGCGGTCAGTGACGTCACGTAGTTCGGAGGAAACACTTCGGTCCTCCCGACTGAGGTGTAGTAGCTTAATGTGGAAGGTCCTAGTGACGGGGAGGAATTGGACATGACTAAAAATAGGGAGAAAATCAGGGAAAAATACACTGCAAATATTAACTCTTTGCATAAACTTAATGAAACTGGCTATAAAAGCCTTTGACACTTATAAAACGCTCATAATTATATTTCAGTATACCATAGTAACGTCTGACAATAAAATCCAATACACTGAAGCAACAGACTTTACTTACTCAGTCTCACTCATCTATACCGCTTTATCCTAATATAAAGGGTCTCGGGGGGCCTGGAGCATATCCCAGGAAACTTAGGGCACGAGACGGGGTGCCAATCCATCACAGGGCACACAGGCAGTCAATTTGGGAACGCCAATTAGCCTAATCTGCATGTCTTTGGACTGTGGGAGGACACCGGAGTACCCAGAGGAAACCCACCAAACACCGAGAGAACAGGCAAACTCCATGCACACAGAGGCGGGAATCAAACCTGGCCGAGAATCGAACCCAGCCACTGGAGAAGCAAGGCGACAGTGCTAACCACTAAGCCACCAGGCCGTCGCAGCAGACTTTAAAAAAATTTATTTTTGTCAGTCATTCTCAAAACTTTTGGTCATGGCTATGAATATATTTTGGAGCAAATAAATCAACATTTGGGTGTGTATTCATTAAAAATAATTTTTGGTGGGAGAGAGTAATTTGTCATTATGTTTGCTACACTTAATCTCCCAGCTCCAGAACAAAACAATAGAAGTAAATAACAAGACAAAACTTTAGGATTAGGCACAAATAGAGCTTTTGTTTCTACTCAGAAATAATGAGTAACATTAGTAATTTATGGAAGTTTGTCATTTACAAAAACTTTTTGGTTTGGGTGCCAAACAGTGGACAAGGAATAGACATTTTAAGTTCAAGCTACATAAATAATCCAAACATTGACAATATCTTCATTTGTACTACATTCTTCTAGTGTTCCCATATAGGAAAGGCCCACCTCCACTTCCTCCACGCATGTCCAAGCCCATGATCTCAATAACAGCACAAAGCAGCACGGAGTCCACTCAGGATGCTTACTTCCAGAGTCGACCCAAACTGCACAGTAATTCTGTGGACCTGATTGAGAGCTCCAGAGGAAGTTACTATCCTAGTGGTAGTGCAGTGCACATAAGGCAGACCAGCAACTCCACTGAGAGTGTAAGCATGGATGGTCGAGCCCTGAGGGACTCCGGCTATGTGGGAGGAGGGACAGGAATCATGAGACCCAAGCACAGTGCCTCAGCTGAAAACCTGCTGGAAGGGCCAAGGGTGCAGAGGGAGCGTGGTGGAGGCAGCCTGGGCAAATCTGCATCTCTTCCTCAGACGAGCATTATGCTGAGCAAAACTGTAAAGAGTATGGAGGAGCAGAAACAGGAAGGCAAAGGACGCAAATGGAGACCCTCTATAGCTGTTCAGGTGGGGAAAACATACCTATCTGGATTTCTTAAGGTACACTCATTTAAAATAATACTATGCAGAGACTTATAATACTAGAAGAGACGTATCAAATAAAATAGCCAGATATGCTGTCCCATGCTTTTTCTGTACTATCTTGCCCACTATTGTCTATTCTGTTTTCTAGGTGGATAGCTCTGAGACGTTGTCAGACTCAGATACAGAAGGCAAAGCACTGAGAGAAGTGCACTCCATTGGAGTCCAAGTGGAGGATGATAAGAGGTATCTGGTCCCTCATTTGCTTGTTTTATTTTATTTTCAGTTGCGTTTCTTTCAGTCCTAACAGCCAGTGCCTGTAATCAGAGAATATTGGATTGACAAGCTTACCGTTTTTGCGTGGAGTGTAAATCACGCACACATACACACAGTGGCGTATATGTGTAAGGAGCACAGTGTGCTGAGAGGTTATAATTAGGCCTTACGTGACATGCCACATTGTGTGAAAAGATGTCATAGTCATCCAGGCGGGGCTGGTGAGCTCATTATCATGTGTGTCATACGACAGGATCATTAGCCCCCCGTCAGACTTATGGATATGAGGTCACACAGTTAGAGGGCTTTCTTTCTTTTCATCGAGACAAGATCATGTTTGACTGAACCCGTCTCACTGCAAGTACGCGCAACAGACACTAATGAAAGAGTATAATGTGGTGGCTTGCTGTGGGTGCTGCCACATGGTGAATTTTTTTTTTTCTTTACTAGTTTCCTGAACACTAACTATTTAATGACTACCTTGTTCCCACATCATTTGCTTCTTTTTTTAAGTGTGAATATATTTTATTCATACTTACTCAATAGCCACTTTAATAGGAACACTATACCCAATGCATTTATTCACTAAGGCAATCATGTGGCAGCAGAGCAATGCATAAAATTAATTAAAAACAGGGAAAAGTCACCTTGTCATCTTTCACTATCACTCACTCATCTTTTATACCGCTTTATCCTGTATTCAGGGTCACGGGGACCTGGAGTCTATCCTAGGAGGCTTAGGGCACGAACCAGGGTACACCCTGGACAGGGTGCCAATCCATCTCAGGGCACACATACACACTCATTCACACACTATGGGCAATTCGGGAACGCCAATTATCCTAACCTGCATATTTTTGGACTGTGGGAGGAAACCAGAGTACCCGGAGAAAACCCACCAAGCACGGGGAGAACATGCAAACTCCATGCACACAGACGGGAATCGAGCCTGGCCGGGAATCGAACCCGGACCCTGGAGGTGCAAGGCGACAGTGCTAAAACCCAAAGTGGTCTTCTGCTATTGTGGTCTCGCTCCCTCAAGATCTGTAATGCTTTTCTGCTCACCACTGATTTAAAGAGTACAGTGGAACCTTGGATTGAGAGCATAATTGATTTCTGAAGCGTGCTTGTAAATCAAAACACTTATATCAAATTATCAAATGAATTATATTTCCCCCATAAGAAATAATGGAAACTCGGACAATTCGCTCCACAACCCAAAAAATATTCATATAAAAATAATTAATACAAAATATAAAGTAAAAATAAAACAAATTAACCTGCACTTTTCCTTTAAAAATGCAGAGCCGACAGTTCTATAACTTCTGCCTTTATTGACAACAACAGAAAGGCGTGAAATAGTTTAACGAATACTAATGACACACATGCTCTCTGCTTCCTGCGTTCAGCTGCTTGTTCTCCGCTCTTTTTGAACATCCATATTACCATTACTCACTACTGCCATCTAGTGTATAGATGGGTTTATGGTTCACCTATCCGCTAGATGGCAAGTGTGATAGTAATTGTAAGGATTGTGATTACGTTAATCTCTGTGTCCAAACAAGAAGCGCATGATAATCGATGATATTTGGTACTCGTAAATCAAGACTCGCTCATTTATCAAGACAAAATGTATTTAAAAAATTTTGCTTGTCTTGCGGAATGCTCGCAAACCAAGGTTCCACTGTATATTATATCCTATTTGAGTTACTATAGATTTACTGTCAGTTTGATCATTCTCTTCTGACCATTTTCATCAACAAGTCTTTTCCAGTTTTTAGTTTTCCTTGTCATTAGGTATAAACTTTAGAGCAGGGGTCGGCAACCTCACGGCTCCGGAGCCGCACGTGGCTCTTTTATCCCTCTGCTGCGGCTCCCTGTGGATTTGGAAAATTAATGAGTATTTCATTTATTTCAGTTCATTAGTTTTTTTGATGTAAAAAATATGCATCACAACCACGTGATGTGTGCGACACCTGCCGGCACGCGATTAATTAAGCTTTTTGACCCTCGGTTTTATTCAGGTTGACAGCTGACTGGCTGCACGTTCCAGTACACGCAATAAAAAGATGACGGCACACAGAAGCAGATGGTATTTTTGGTTTGCTGCAGGTGGATAGTTTAAGTTCGGCTTTTTATTTCATGAATACGAGGAGGACTCAAATAGACATTGAGTATTTCATTTGAAAGTAACCTTTAACCCAGCGTCTTTTCTTAGAGTTCAAAATGTTTTTGTTTCAGGCAGAAATATTTTTTTCTTCTCTATAGCAGTTCATCGATTTCATAAATGCAACACACTAGTTTTTTTATACATAGCATAAGGGTAAAAAGCGATATATGCAGTATATCTGCAGTGGCACCCGGTGTATTCTTTTCTGTGGGAAACGGGCCCAAATGGCTCTTTGAGTGTAAGGGTGCCAACCCCTGCTCTAAAGACCGACTGTTAAAATACAAGGAGATTCCTATTCTAATGCTATTCATTGGGCTGCTGCCGCTTGGTTTATTTGTAGAATTAATTGTACATCATCATTATGTTTTCAGTTGTTGGTCTTCTTTTGATCTTTCTATGTTTTTTTTTTTTTTAACTCATTTGACCCTGGTACTTGAGGGTGGTGCATTGGAAACCAAACCCAGGCTTCCAGTGTGGCAGGCAAGGGATCTGCCACAAAACAATATTAATATACTGTACTTTAATTCATTTAATTATCTTTTATACCACTTATCCTGTAAAGGGGCACGGAGGCCTGGAGCCTATGCCAGGAGACTTTTGGGTATGAGGCAGGGTACACCCTGGAGAGGGTTAGGGTTAGAGTATCCGGAGGAAACTCCCCAAGCACAGGGAAAACATGCAAACTCCATGCACACAGACCCGAGACGGCAATCAAACCCTCAACCCTGTAAAATTATTTAACATGAAATATGCAATCTTTCTGGAATATTAGCTTCACACCCATTTTAGTTATAAGATTCACCTGATCAGCAGTTGGATAGTGTATGGAAAGAACGTCTAATATAACTTTCAGATTGGCAGTATTTGAAATATTAAACACTATATTCCCTGAGACAATGGAAAATAAATCCAAATGCATTATATCATGCATTCTTGAATTATTTCATTATTAGGAAACTTCTTCCTTTATGTGTGCGATTCTTCGTAGACGAGCACGATTCAAACGCTCCAACAGCGTGACAGCAAGTGTGCAGGCTGATCTGGAGATGGAAGGTTTCGGGGTTCTCAGTGTGCCAACACAGGACAAGGGCCTACAATTTGGCTGCTCCTTTCAGCGCCACTCCTCGGAGCCTGAGTCAGAATATCGCTCCACCGTGCACACACAGGGCCAGTGGACATACCGGGACAACTACCATGGCCCCTATACCACTGAGCCCTGTGCTCTGGAGCTGAGGGCTGTGCCTCACATACACACTGAGCGAGCAGTGGCAAGTTGGCACGAAGGCCCACGCAGCTTGCCTGACTCAGGGCGAGCTTCACCGTGCCTCAGAGACGGAGAGTTCTTCCTTCGCTTGCTGCAAACTGAGGTGGAGAGGATGGAGGGATGGTGCCAAAGTATGGAGAGAGAGGCAGAGGAGAATGAGCTGCCAGATGATGGTGAGTTAAGAGGGAAAGAAAGCAAGACTGTCTATGCCATAGGGTCTGCTATATATTAATGTGATTTATAAAATAAAATGACATACTGCAAATATTTATTTATTTTTTTCCCTCTAAGCCAACTGAATGTAAGAGGGTATGCCTTACAGTGACGTATCATTATCACTACTTGTAATGTCTTGTAATTTCTCCTGCAATGGACATTCGCGTCAACTGGCTGGATCCAAGTATTGGATCTTGCCATACTAATACTATACTAATAACTTTTATACTAATACCGAGGGCCTCCATTTAATGTCAAATTTCATGGAAAATATTTCCTAGCTATATATTGGAAACATAATTTTAGAATCTGGTCCATGATAACATGGCTGCATAACACAATACCTGTCGATTTTTCAGGTTTACTTCCATGCTGCTTAAAATGCCACTAAAGAACATTGACACTGCTATCATGTTCATGAAGTCATGTGAGATTACTTTTGCTTTGTAAAAGGGTTTGTTATCATGCTGGAAATTAGGCCATTAGAAGATAGGGATTGTGGCCATGCAATGATGCACATGGGCAGCATTCACGTGATGGTGTAACTGTGTGGGGAAAGTTATCTTGGGACACTTTTGGCAATTTAATCATTGAATCAACAGCTTGGACTGTCGCCACAAGGTGGGTCCATGAATGAATTCTGTTGGCGCCAAATTTTGAACCTACCATGCACAGATGCCTCAGAGCCCAAACTATGCTTTTCCAGTTTTCAACTCTTGGTACGGCTCTGCCCACATCAGCTTTGGGTTTCTGCTCTTGGCTGACAAGAGAAACCTGATGTAGTCTTCTGCCAGTGTCTCTCAATATTAAGCATGTGCATTCTGAGATGCATTTCAGATGAACACCACTGTACAAAATGAGTTACTATAGCCTTTCTGTCAGCTCAAACCATTCTGGCCATTCATGTATTTCTGTCAGCAGAACTGCCTCTCATTGGATGATTTTTCTTTAATGTACCATTCTGATGTGAAGAAATCCATGTACCGTGTGAAAAAATCCAGTTTTCCAGATCAGCAGTTGTCAAAATACTCAAACCAGCCTGTCTGGCACCAACAATCATAGCATGGCCAGAATCACTAATCCTCTCTAATGGATAATGTGATGCTGCTGGTGCTGGATCGTCATGATTTCACTCTGCCACTCAATTGGCTGATTGGATAATTACGTAAATTAGTAGGTGTCCCTAATAAAAGATCTCCATGACCGTATATTCAATTGACATCAATTATGTTCTAATTGTTGCAATCGCCTGTAAAACCATTCATAAGGCTATCAAGGTCCATTGAAGATCTAAGGAAATATACATCGGCTTAAATCTTATGAAAATGTTAGGATCATGAACCTTTATTTCATGAAAGGCGGCCCAGTTCATCGACGCCTGTCGAGGACACCAACAAAAATAGATGTCTGAAGAAAGCTTGAAGCATAAGGTTCCAAACCCCACATACGACAGCCTATCTTATAACAGAATAAGCGTTACATACATTATATTTTGAAAAAATAAAATAACATCCAAAACATACATTACAATGATAGCCAAGTGTTTTTGAATAGTTCGGTTGGGTGGTTTCCCAACAGATGTTCAAGAATCTGTATCCAGGTCAGTGCTTGATGACGCCGCTTCATGTGCCTCAAATGAAGTACTAATGAGCTGATAATGATCCATGTCTGCACCTCTAATTTAGATTTCCAAGTTACATGTTGGCAATAAACCCCATAACCTATATTTAAGTACAAGGTTCATGTGTGCAGCGTCGTGATTATCAGGCATAAGAGGGTCAACAACTGTCATTTTCCATGGAATCCTAAGCTATCTAACTAATTAAACCACAATCTAATTGCATTCGTTGTTATAAGAATTGTTACCATAGTTCTATTTTAGCTGTTTTTTTTAATCATAGCTTGGCATACTCACATTTCAAGGCCTAATTATCTATATGCCACAGGTTTTATATGCAGGTTCCAGCTGTACTGTGTTTTAATAAAGATTTCTATTCAAGCTTCCCTCATAACCTTTTTTTCCACATTTTGTCACATTACAACCACAATCATAAATGTATTTTATTTTCTCTATTTACTTAATTAGGTGACTTCTGAAGGCCATTGGTTCCACTGGTCATTAGTTAGGGGTATCAGAGTAAAGGGGCTGAATACAAATGCACGGCACACTTTTCAGAATTTTATTTGTAATTTTTTTTTTTTTATCATTTTTCTTCCTCTTCACAATTACAGTACTGTATGTGCCACTTTGTGTTGGTCTAAACATAAAATCCCAATAAAATAAATTTATATTTGTGGCTGTAACGTGACAAAATGTGGAAGTTCAAGTTCAAGGGGTGTGAATACTTTTGCAAGGTTTTGCACATGGTTTGCTTACCTTTTCTGCACTCATCTATTTATTAGTACAAGCCCCTAAGCATATTTAAGAAGGGCCATTTATGTATATTTGAATATTGTATGAGTATTGTTTATATTGTCATTAATTAAGATTTTATACTTGTTTTACAAAAGAAAATGCCTGGGTCAACAGGATAACCAGCAGTGAATATTTTGAAGTGAACATGTGAATTCTGTCTCACAGTAAGCCAATGTGCTTTTAGTAATGAGCTTTTCTTTGTTTTCCTGTAGTGCTGGAGCTGATCAGAGCAGCAGTGGGCAGTGCACAGATGTTAATGTCCCAGAAGGTGCAGCAGTTCTTCCGCATGTGCCAACAGAGCGTGGTAAGCAGCAGGCCTTTCCAGTCTCATCCGGCCTGATTCTGCTCACTAGGGAACCGCTGATGGATTTCATTACAACTTCATTATTGTTTAGTTACTTTGAGACTTAAGATAAACATTCTCCTGTAATCTAATGCACTACCTTCATTTTTCACTCCTCATATCACTCCTCATATCACTCCTCAGGACCCCACGGCATACCCCCAGCCTACCACTCAGGACCTGGCTGGGTTCTGGGACCTGCTGCAGTTGGCCATCGAGGATGTTCGAGTGAAGTTTCAAGACTTGCAACGGATCAAGGAATCAGGCTGGAGGCTACCTCCTGAGAAGAAGGTGAGAGGGAAGGGTCATTCAGAGCCACTGTATGCCCAGATCAACCCAAGAGCCAAACCTCCAGGGGGCAAAGAAGCTTTGTTTAACTAAAACAACAAAAACTAAAGCAACAACAGCGTACCAGTGGAACTATTCTATAGATCACTGCCAAGCCACACATTTTGTTCTTTCTGAATTATTAAAGCCTTACTATCACTAACTAACATAACTTTCTCTTCTCTGTTTTTTTTTTTTTTTCCTTTTCCATCTACATTATAATGACATGGTCTGTCTTCTTCTTCTGCATGTCTACCTTGATTCTGTATGTGTATATTTGGTGTCCTTTGTCGTATGATTGCGTACGCTCCACATTCACATCCACATCTATCACTCGTCATCACACCTCACTTCAACCAACCCTCCATCTCAGGAGGAGACAAAGCTTCCTCCTCCGTTACCAAAGAAGCCAGCAGGTGGAGTGACTGGGAGTCTGCGGGCAGAAAGCATGACTGAGACAGGAGTGGGAAGCACTGGTGGTACATTAATGGTCTCTCGCGGTCGTAGTATGCCAGTGCCTTTGCCATTGCGGGAGAAGTCTCTAGAGTTGGGCGATCGACAGAGGCTGGAGGCAAGGCGGAGGCTCCTCCAAGCAGGCCCCAAGCGAGCTGCTTCTTTCCGTCAGAATTCGGCCACAGAAAGCGGGGATAGCATTGAGATATACATCCCTGAGGCTCAGACCAGACTGTGAGCCCACCAAGATCATGTTTGTCGATGAAACCAATATAGCAAGTCTCCTCTCCCTGTTTTGAGTTACCCACAGTATAGCTCACCTACCAAGTGTGAAGAGGCAACATGGGTACTTTCTGGAAGAGCAAACTCACTGGTTTGTGTTGAACCTCGCAGATTAAAATCCTCACTGATTAAAAAGGGCTCCCACCAGCACAACCATGTGGTATGAGACTGGGTTACTTTTCTTCTTTCACAAGGCTTATATAATATCCTGGAACCTTAGGACATTTTTTAAATAAATGCCTCCGCGGAATACGGGTGCAATATCGTCTTGGTGAGAGGATTTTAGAAATTTAGCTACAAATAGCAGACTCTCTTTTGATATAGTCTTGATATCTAAACTGTGCATTTAGTTTTGCTAGTGTGGCGACAGTAGCTCCTCTCACTGTGAAACAGCAGCACACTCTTGTGGTCAGGTCAGATAAATCTAAATCTCAGGCCTGCATACGGTATATGAATTTGGGCTCCACCACTTTGAACTGCACATGCAGTATCCAGGTCAGTTTAATAGTCAGTGTTCATCCGGGGTATAACTTCAAGTCAAAATCTCAATTTCTATTTAATTTACTACTCTCTATCTACTGAGAATAGAGATCCCAAGCTCTAAACTTTTTTCATTGGATAATTTTTTCTGCTTTAGCCTTACATAGACAATCCATGTCCTGGTAACCATTTAGGAAAGGGAAGAATGCCGGTTCTTCCACAAGTTCACATTGAAACTCTGTGTAATGAAAAGAAATATTAGCCTGATTGAGAATAGCAGAGATTGTTTCTAATTGAATAAAAAAAAAGATGGGGTTTAGATGTAAGGTTTTAATTTTTGTGTTTAGGTTTCTTTAAAATGTTCTATATACTGTATGCCGTGCCCCCCTAACAGTACCTCCACATCTCAAGTCTTACCTGAATGTCTTTATTTTACATATGTGTGAGCGTGTAAAAATGTTTTTCTTTAGGCAAATATCGTAAGAAAAAAAAGCATCATAATGCAAGGTAATGGCTGCACTTTAACATCATCAATTGCTCCTAGACTTGCAATCGTCATTTTGGTACAGTTTCATCTACTGATTATGTTCTTGGTTCAACTATAGAAGACTTTGAAAAATATTTATTAGGAAATTGTATATTTTGTTAATTACATTTTTAGATTTAAATATGAAAAGAGAAACCCCTATCAAAACTGAATTATTAATTAGTGTACTGTAAAAGGGAAAAAAAAAGAAGGAAATCATTTTAAAAAAAAAGAAGAAAAGGACATATTTGTTCTCTCACATATTTGAATTATCAGTGTTGCCTATTTGTTGTTACATATTTATATGTAGTCATATGGAGCCTGCTGCTTGAAGTGCCCAATTTCTCTTCTCTCACTCTTGACCTCAGCCTTGATAGGCTAATGGTGTGGATTTCGATTTAAAGAAGAGCTAGGAGCCACTTATAGTCTTTGTTGTTCTGTATAGACTAGTTGTGCCTAATTAGCACTTTGTCTGGCTTTTCAACCGACTATGATATTTTACTCAATATAAACTATGTTATTCATATGGAATAGATATGGTTCTAATTCAATTTGTAACACTTTATTGGATATTCACTTCAGCCAGTAATCTATGTAACATGCATGCCTTTTAATACATCCATGTATAACTTTTTATACTTTACTTTAGTGAATCCATAACGCCGATTATGATATGTTATATATTTCTTTCTATATTTCTTTCGCTTCTTTTTTTAACTAACCCACTTTCAGATTGAGGAGGCACGCCATTGACTGCACTTATATATAGCCTTTGTCTCCTCGATCGATTTTTTAATTGCGTATTAACATTTGCGTATAAAAATGAGGGAAAGTCAAATACATCAAATATCTGGCACAGCATGTCAGAAAACAGGAAAGCACAAAAGACTATTCCCTTTTCCACTGTGAAGGACTCCTGTCCATTTGGCATACTGGATTCCACGTTTCTATTTGTCCTTCTGGACTCACGATTTTAATGTTTACCAAAAGAATTTTTTTTTTTCCCTTTCCTCATAAAGATTTTTCTTCTTCTTCTTCTTCTTGTTTGGTTGGCTAGTTTAAGCATCAGGCATTTGCATTTTCAGATGGACCCATTATCTGTTTGGAAGACTGACAGAGAATCAGCTGCACACAGTGAATAAAACATTTTGACCGTAAAGCAAGAGTGTCCCAGAATAAACGGATGGACAATCTTCCATGCACACTGCAGTTATCCGAACACCTCTGCCTCGGCTTCCCTATCAGAAACATGACCCGGCCATATCTGGGGTACATGGAATATGATGAAGAACAGATGGCACTTTCTGCACACTTTCTATACGTCACGTTTCTGTCCCATGCCTTGAGTTAACAAAACACACATAACAAGGACTCTGTCACATCTCTGTCGTTATTCTAGGGGCTTGTAGTGCGAAAGCAGCCTACAGACCCTGTTCTCACCATACATAATATCCTTAGCGTTAGATTGTGCAGATGATTATATTTTGGTAGCACAGAAGAGCTTTGTAGCAGCGTGTGTTCAAGGCACTGTGGTGTAGATTTTTTTCTGCTCTATAATAAATCAGTGCAGTACTTAATCACTGGCTATCACATGGGTCATAGACTTTTAAACAATTACTGTGTAATTAAATATATCCTCTCACTCTTACTATTATGTAAATATATCTGTTGCATTTAAAGTTATTGTATTATATGAATTATCATGACAATAATTATTATCATATTATAAAGAGAAGTTGTTCCTTAACCTCTATGTTTAGACTATGGGAAATATGTATTTGAAAAAGATGTGTTCTATTTCACCCCTGCTAACCGACAGGGAGAATCAACTAGATACCTTTACTGAGATCTTTAAACAAAGTCACATAGTGACACGAAGTAGTTTTTCTTATTAAACACCACTGTCAAAAAAGTCATCTTTCCCTTTCTTATGCTCAACTTAGACATGTTTGGTCTACATGTACACCAAAAATAAGATCAGCCATGACATTAAGACCATGACTGGAGAAGAAAAAATGTCAAGTGGTGGGATATATTAGATAGCAAGTGAACAGTTGGTTTTCAAAGTTGATGTGTTGGAAGATGGAAAAATGGGCAAGTGTAAGGGATCTGAGTGACTTTGATAAAATGGCAAATTGTGATGACTCTGTCAGAGCATCAACAAAACAGTAGGTCTTGTGGGGTGTTCCTGGTATGCAGTGGTTAACATCTAGAAAATATGCTCCATGGAATGACGACCAGTGAAACAGTGACAGGGCAATGGGCACCCAAGGCTCATTGATGCATGTGGGGAGTTAACACTAGCACATCTGATCCAAAGACCTACTTTAGGACAAACAGCAGAAAAGTTTACTTTAGTTCTGTTTAGTTTAATTCGTGCTGATCGAACATAATCGAGCATAAAAAATGGAAGAATGCAGCCTGGGCTGATGAGTCTCATTGTTTATGTTATGTGGATGGTCCAGGTGAATGTGCTTACATCCCATGGGAAGAAGGCAAGCTGGCACAGGCAGTGTGATCCTCTGGGAAATGCTTTGCAGGGACCCTCGAGTCCTGCCAGTCTTGTGGATGTTTCTTTGACCCATACCATAGCTAAACATTGTTGCTGACCAAGTACACCCCTTCATGGCAATGGTATTCCCTAATTGTTTTATTGTTTCCCTAATTCTGCCACTTTTTGCAGAATAAGGCGCCCTTCCATTTCAAGTTCATTTTGTTGACTTTGGTTCCAAATTCTCCAGATCTCAATCAGATCGAGCATCTCATGGAGGTCCCACCTTGCAACTGACGGGATTTGAGGATCTGATGTTAATGTTTTAACCCCAGATACCACAGCACAACTTCAGAGGTCTTGTAAAATCCATGCCTCAACCTGTTTTGGTAGCACAAGGGGGGACCTAAACAACGTTTGGCAGGTCATTTTAATGTTATGGCTAATCGGTGTATATCACTTGGCAGCTTGTGACTATGATTGGAAAATAGCTAACCTGTACTCCAAAGCAGCCGATTGCGTCTTCTCATGTCTTCTACCTCACTTAATATATTTTTATATATTGCAAGAACTCTTTGTTAGGCTATAGAAATATGTGATGCAAAATTGCTCTGTATTGTTATTTAATACAGTGATGTAAAAGTTAGTACTCCCTCTTTTAACTAATTATACGTAAAAACATAATACAAAATCATCTGATAACAGTGGGTCTTGCTATTAGGCAAATACAACCTTAGGTGAAAAACAACACAACTTTTTTCACAGTGACATTATTTATGATTTATAAAAATAAAGACAGAAAAACATGTGGGCAATACTAAGTACCCCCTTACTGTTTCCATGGGATTTAAGAAGCTAAGTTGCAGCCCTTAATTCACTGAACATCAGCAGGTGTCCTGAGGTTTGGGGATATTGCTGGTTTGGATCATTCAGGTGTGTGTTAACACAGTGCCAAGAGGGAAAGACATAAGCAATGGTCTTAGAAAAGCAATTGGACACACCAATCTGGAAAGGGTTATAAAACCATTTCCAATCAATTTGGAGTTCAACATTGAGAAAGATCCCAGGAGTGGACATCCCAGCACATTCCCAGCACATCTCTTGAAATTGCTATAGTAGGACCTTAAGAGAGCTGTGCATATGCAAATGCCCCAAAACGTCAGTGAACTGAAGCAATGTTGTAAGAGAAGAATAGACCAAAATTCCTCCACAACGATGTGACAGGCTGAGAAAGTCATCCAGGAATCTATTACTTCAAGTTATTACCGCTAAAGGTGGATCTACAAACTATTGAATCATGGAGGTGCTTAGTATTGCCCACATGGTTTCAGTTTTTGTTAAATAAACAATGTTACAATTAAAGTAGGTATATATTGGTGTTTGTCTCAGGTGGTATTTGCCTAAGACCCACTACAATCAGATGATTTTCAGAAGGTTTTTACACTAAAACACAGAATTTGGAGGAGGTCCTAACTTTTGCACATGACTGTATTTAAACCCCCCTTTCCCTGCTGGGATATTATTAGTCTTGCCATCATTTTCAGCCATCTGTGGCACTGCCTGTTGTTTAGATGCCTTTTGAGGTTACGGTTATGGGTAATTGCACCCAACGCCTATAGGGTGGAAATATGAGTTATCCAAAGAGGGTTCTCAGCCAACAACTAGACCTGGATTGCCACAGAGACATCCTTGTCTCAGCGAAAGGGGCATCAGCTCTAGCTTGCAGGAGATGCAAGACTTTTCTGGCAAAACAAGTCCACTTGGGAGATGTGCCCAATTGAGTGCTTCTCTTACTTTCTTGGGAGTCGCATGGGGTCATGTGGCACAGCACTCACTGTAATATGAGAACACATTGACTAGCAGGAACTGATGACTGTCCATCTGCCCTTAAGATTGTAATAATTACCAGTTCTGAGAAGTCAGGACATATTGGGTCACTAAGACAACCTTCTAACAGCACGACTTGAATATCAACAGGGTGGCACAAGGTCAGACAGCCTAGCACAGAATCCCCTCAGATGGGTCTTCCATGGTTGGTCTCTGTGGGAGCCAGGGTTCTTGTAACAGTGGAGTACATTGGTGTACACAAGGGAGACTGGTAACCCTGATGTGGGAAAGGTTTAGCAAGGTGGTGATGGACATCAACAAGGGACAGGATTCACAATCATTCTTTCAACAAAATTTAGCAACTGGGCCACAGCGTTCAGTTTCCATGGAAAAAATGGCGAGCAAGATCTTGGTTTTCTATGCTGCTTTCACTAATGCTTGAAATGCCCTCAAACGATTGGCAGAAATGCATGCTATGGCCTCGAAATTCTGTCTATGGTCAACTAATTGTGCAAATAAATTGATTGACCTTGCAGTGTTTCATGAAGACAAGACCTCACGGCATTCCTTGTTGTGTCTGCTATACAGCTCAGTGTTACCCTGTGCTCTGCTCCTTATGATATTGCGACATAGGATATGGCCCGTGGCCCTTAGAAGTGGGTAAACGAACCCCTGATAATATAGCAAGGACACCACCATACATCAGGTTATACATTTTTGTAAGATCTCATGAGGCATTTGCACACACACAAGGTATCCAAGTGATTCCCTCTCCCTCTGAAGGTTATCTGGGTTTTATAGAACCTTATTTACATACATAACTAGCATTTAAAATGTACAGAGAACTACCTTATTTAGAAGACATTTTTATTGCTGCTAACGTAGAAGGTGGACTTGAAGAAAATACATGTTTTAATTTTTAGTAAAATCAATATTCTGCTAGTCCAGGGCTGCTGCATGCAAGATTATGGAAAGAGATTTTAAATGAGGTTTGTTCATAGCACCCGGAGTATACTGAATTACATCCTTTAAAACTTTATTTAAAACTTTCTTTAGATTTTCTTTTCTACTCTGACAGACAAAAGTGGGCATTCTGTAATGTAGCAAAATAAGTTTACACTCCTTTATTTGCTCCTTCTTGAATCACTGACCAGTTTAAAGAATATAGAATTGTATTTATGCGTTTTGTTTGACTAAATATTTATCTGTACTTGTTTTTATTATTTAAAGTGTAATACAGGCATAAATGGTCAAATTGTTGTTTTTAATTTTATTCCTTTTTCCTTCATGCGATTTTACAGGCCAGATGATCAAACAGCAATATCATATTAGTACAACCTGTTGATGTATGAATCACCTAGTGCAGTTTGTTTTAAGAAAGAGTTGCAGCTAACCACTGAGGGCCTGTGACAGCTGTTTTAGATTCAGTAAGTCATTGTTCCCTTGCCATAGACGTATACAGCTAAATGTGCAGTAGCTGTAAATTAAGACAGAAGGCTCACTGTGATGTGGTTAACTTAACACAGAATGTAACACTGTTAATGGCTGTAAACTTTTTTTCTAAATTACGATAAAGCTATTTTAGCAAGCTCAATCGTTCTTGTCCACCTGTATGTGTGCGTCTGTCTTTTTCCCCATAAATGTTGCTTTCCACAGCATGGCTCTTATCTTACAGAACTCTCAGCAAGTCAAAATTACAAACAAATTGATACAAAAAATAAGGAACTGGCTTCTACTGAACATGGATTTTAAAAAAAAAGTTTAATTTATCAATGATGAACAGTAAGTAAAAATACAACAGCACATGAAGGTGGAGATCTTGATGCTCATCTCCAGTTTAAACACAAGATATTGGCAAAAGTGACAAAAAGTAGGAATACAGATGCATACAGGGAATGGGGACAAGGACCGAACGGCAACACTGGAGGGCGAAGAGGAGAAAAAAAAAAACGTGAACAATGAAACATGTTGAAATCCGCACAAACGTACAATGAAAAATCATCAACTTCCTCCACGAAGTGTTTTCTGTCTCGGCTCTTCAAAACAGCAAACGTCCTACAGGACAAGATCTGGCTTGGTCTGTGATCCCTGCGAGTTTCACTCCTGTGTCTCCATGCTTTCGTCCTCTCCTTCTCCTCCCTCTTCCAAAGCCTCCTCTTCTTCTTCTTTACGCTCTGGGGGTTTCTCGTAGGCTTTCTCAGATGGGGTGACAATCACACCGTCCCATGTGGACATCTCCGAAGTCAGGTCTACACGCACAAAAACATAAGACACTCATGAACCACACTGGAAGCAATCATGAAGGTAAAGAAGAAGAAAATGGGGGACATTTGGCCAATTTGGGGATATTTTATTTAGATAAAATAGATAGAAGTGGGGAACTTACAACTGGCATCTCCTTCAAGTCCTAAGATCTTCCTGTAGCCACCATGGGAAAGGACCCTTACCAGTGTCTGTGCTGTAAAACACACCATATCCTGCAGATATGCGCACAATGTCAGTCGTTAATGTTTATTCAGTATTATAAAATAGTATATTTTTTTCAAGTATTAAATTTTCGATAACACTTGAATAAAGAATACCAAATATCTCATTTTACAAAAGAGCATTTCCACTTTTTAACACTAACATCCAAACTGTACCAGATACTTGCCCTCCAGGCCTGGATTTGATGAGTCCTGCGCTAGGAGGAGTGATTTTTTTTTTTCTTCCCCACGCATATATGGTGGTCCTTTTTCCATTGATTAAAAACAATATTCCCAAAAATCTCTTATAAGAACACTACTACTATAATAAAGTAAATAGATCTAGGAGTGTTCTTACATTAGGCACAATTGAATCATAACGTGCTTAGGAAGGATTACTCCCCCCTTTTCAAACATCCACCCACGCACCCCCGGAACAGAAGACTGCCAGCACTGATGACATCACCTCTTAAACAGTGCTCCAGTTCCGTGTTCAGGTATGTTTGGTTTTGTCCAAGCTATGCCCGAGTATGTTGTACCACAATCGACAAACATTTTCAAGTGGACTTGATCAAGGTTAGCTGATCCATGATGAGGCACCATACATAGTGCTCATATTACACAAGCATAGTTTATTAGGAAAATAATAAAATGTCGATATTATTTTTTTTTTTATATTTCTGGAATGAGCAGGAAAACATTAAATAATGAATTTATACTATATAATATATACATATAGTATTTATATGTATATATTATATAGCAATACACAAAAGTGTCTTACCTGCTGCTCCAGGGTCATTACAGTGTGAATGCGAAAGTTTCCGCTCTCGCATGGGTCGGTGATGCCTACAGAACCCGGCAGAAACAGCCCTGCTGCTAGCATCTGGAGACAGCGTCTACATCACACACGTACAGACATCAATTTCAGTTAAATCAATAAATGCCAGTCTAGACAAAATGTTAAAAATAACTAAAGAATGCACCCATTTAAAAAAGGAGCATTGTTAAGCTTACCTGTAGGCAAGGTTGAGTGAAAGAGGCTGTCTGGAAGGGTTATTCATAACAGCAGAGTGCCCCTAGTTGCATAAAACAGTGGAAGGTCAGCAATGTCATGCTCAAATCAGACTTCTATTTTATAGTAATAAAAAAAAAAATCATGCATATGACATACATTTTGTGTCTTTAAAGCAAAATAAAATTTATTAAATTATCATCTTGTGTGGCTTGTGGCCCATATGATAAACGTAAACCCACAGATGTGCACATGCTTATAAATTGTGGTATATCAACTAAGACATATCAATATATTTTGAAATGAGAAATAGAATGACATTATATATGCTTGTAACATCTAACACATGGCACTGGTTTACAAATGGACACTTAGGCCACTTCATAGAAAATACTGCCATATACAGGTACATAATGCATCTGAATCTGGATTATGTTATGTTGGTAGAAAGTTTAGGCACATCTGTTCTTTGAGAAAAATAGGTTTTGAGTGGGATAAAATAAATCTTTTGGCATGAGAATGCCACTAAAAGAAAGATTTGCGTGGATGAAGATCTAATCCTCCAGAACTTAAAGTATATCAGAGGGCAGAGAGGGCCAACTGGATGCTAACTTTAGAGTCATGACTCACCAGGAGGTCCAAAATCCACGGGGTGAGAGGCTCAAAGCCAGGGAAGCGCACCCGCAGATCCTTCAACAAGCGGATCAAAACTTTCACCCTAAGCAACACACATCACACTTTGATCCTTTTTAAGGGGCTTTGGTGAAGCAGCTTCAAAATGTCAGCAGAATGTTTGTGTAAATCAAAGTCTATAGAGGTTTCATATTTATAAGGAAATGCTGAAAAACTCCAACAGACTTTGATAAAAAAAATTTAAAAAATGCTTTTAACACAGCAGAGCCAGTAGAAGCAATAAAAGGTCAGGAAAAGAACAGGCACTCTTACGTTGAATGTGAAGCGTTCTCCTCGAACCAGCGAGCGTGGCGAATGGCAGCCAGGGCACTCTGTAGCACCTTGATGTCCACTTCAGAGAAAGGACAGGTAATGTTCAGGTCAAACAGTTCTCACCACAAAAAAAAAAAAAGCACGAAAATTTATTATTTAGGGGCTTACAGTGGAGTTCCGGGTCGAGCTTGCGCAGGTTGGGAGGGACTGTAGTGATGAGGATTTTTACTGTAGCATCGGCTGAACTGATCTCAAACCCAGTCTCGTTGGTCAGCATAGAGAGCACTAAGGCAGATAAGAGAACGCATAATGGAAGACTGCAATCCTTTGGAACAGCAAAACTCTTACCTGCATAATAATAAAGTGTGTACTCACCCTCAGCTGGGTCCTGGGAACGCAAAGTCTCCACTACCTTGTTTCCTAATGCAGCGACGGCCTCCACTGCAACAGACAAAGTGATTTTAGTTCAGATGTACCTGCGCAAGGTGCAAGCTCAAACAAAATTAAGTCAGAATGAACGTTTGAATTTGCTACTTTATTTCCCCATGTCATCACGTGTATGATTCAAAAGGTATTAATCACTTTAAAAGGCAAGTTATCGATATTGCAGATTCACAATTTGGGAACACCAATTAGCCTAATCTACAAGTCTTCGAGCTGTGGGAGGAAACCAGAGTACCAGGATTAAACCCACCAAGCACGGAAAGAACACGCACACTCTGCACACACAGACCCTGAGGCGGGAATTGAACCCTCGACCCTGGAGGTGCGAGGCCACTGTGCTAACCATTAAGCCACCATACCACCCAATACATTACATTCAAACCAAAATTCCAATTTGTACTAATTAAAAAGAAAATACTTACAAGTGGGAAGAATCTTGAGGATAACTACAAGGTCAGCTACATTATGTCCTGTTGTCATGGTGCCTTTTTTGTATGAGCCCACTTGCCGAACCTCCTCGATTTGCTGTGAATTTATGACAACAAGCAAACATTATTATCCATCTCCTCAAATAGATGCCGAATTTAGATGGTAATGTGGGAGTAAAAACTCACCACTTCAAAGTTCCCAGGTGCTACAATTAAATTGTCGATAATGTTGTTAATCTTCGTCACCAACGACAATATGGAAGACTACATAAAGGAGGGAAAAAAAGAAAGGAACAAAATGTCAGCATTTACACGGTCTAAAAATTTACAAGTGAAACAAATGGATCATTTTCTTTCTAAGAGACAAATCTATAAAAATGCTTATGCCTTCATGAGTACTGAGTACGGACAACAAGACCACAATGGCAGTATTATCTGTACTTTTCTCTCCCAAGATCCTGACCTACATTTATGTAATGTCACAGATTTAATGCTATTAACAGAATATAAGTTTACCTGCTCAGCAGAGGTAGGACTCAGGTCTTGGTTTCTCTTCAGCAAAGCTTCACTAAATGAGGTCTCATCAGGAGCAGGCTTCACCCGTGGAAAAGCCATCTCACACTGGAATGTGGAGAAATCAAGTTTTAGCACTTTAATGTAGTTAAACCAAAATGCTTTACATAACAATTAGGCCAAAAAAAACAACAACTATGAAATCAAAAACAAAATAAAAATAAATGTCAAATCAAGATTTTTTATTTTTTTTTTTTTTTTTAAATGGATAGACATAAAAACAGGAAGCCAATAATAGAATATAGATCAACATAGGACAAAAACAGAACATTAAGAAAATATTAATTTAAAATAATGTTATTATAAATAAATAATAATATAACAATGCCACATGAAGATTGACAGGTGTGTGTAAATCATCGGCTAACCAAAAGAACAAAACAGTAAACTAGCTTCTCTCTGGTGGAAGCTTCTATAGCCAAAGACTGAACATTTTAAAGATAAATTATGCACAATTCTATGTTTTTTTATTAATCAGCCTTCATTACCTTTGTATAAAATATGAAATGAAAAAAGGTGATTCACTTACAACATAAAAGTCAAATGGTATGTGAGGGACAAAAGGGCGATACCTAAAAATGAAGAAAAGACATTAGCAGAGACAAAGCAGCCAAAAAATTAAAAAATTGTAAGCAGATAGAATGTATAAAACAATGTACAGTATATGTTATACTAATGTTAGCATAGCGTGTAAACAGAGTATTACACCAAAGCAGGCAGAGTGTGTGTGTGTGTGTGTGTGTGTGTGTGTATAGTGCGTGACACCGACGTGAGCAGGCAGAGTGTGTGTGTGTGTGTGTGTGTGTGTGTGTGTGTGTATAGTGCGTGACTCC
>JAOVVB010000030.1:9683378-9702663 GCA_028570985.1 Heterobranchus longifilis
TTAACAGCATCACCCGGGGTTCGAACCAGCGATCTCCGGATGATAGGGCGAGCGCTTTACCACTGCGCCACTCGGAGACCGACTTTGGATCACTCTTGTTGCATGACCCAATTTCCCCGCAACGTTTGTTGTCTAATGCATGACCTAGTGCTTCCACAATGGTTTGTTATAAAGACAAAGAAAAAAAATCAAGGTCAACTCATTTGAGCTACAGTCATGTTCAAAAGTTAGCAGCTTTTTGTTATGAGGGGGCGCTCCAATATGGATAATAAAAATATGTTGTTAAGTGTGGGATCCCCAGGAACGCAGGAATAAGAGGGGAGCATTGAGATGTGGGGTGATTATGTGTACTTTGGCTGGGATTAATCGTTTAGGGCAAGCACCTCGCAGTGCTAAGGAAATGGCGCTTCTATGCCGCTTTGTAATTCATCTTAAAGTGGTGTGTCTTGTGAACCATGTGCGTAAACCTAAATATATATGCTTCCCTTTTTTGTGAAAGGTTTTTGTTTTTTTTGCCAAACATGTATTTTCATCTTCAAAGAGATATTGTTTATCTTTCAGTTCTCTTTTCTGTTCTCTTTCCTTAATCTTTCACCTTTCTTCTCAGTTTTCTCTTTTATTTATCCCTTCACTTTTTTTGTTCACTCTTTTCATTTTGTGAAGCTGCTTTGAGACAATCACCATTGTTAAAAGCACTATATAAATAAAATTGAAATGAAATTGAATTGTTCAATATTTCTCTTCTCTTTATCTTTTCCTATACTGGAGCAATGTCCCCCCACCCAGACCAGGTTCTCTCTAAATGTTCACACATAGTGTGCTGGTTTCCGGGGGGTTAAATAACCTACCGGACAGGTGTAGCGCGTTTACTCTGATTGGCAACATGGTGGGGTTGCCTAGCAACCATGGCCGTCCGCTGCTCTGCCTGCCTACAAATTCACATAGTTGTCCACAGATTTGCCCTTTGCTTGGGTGGCCATGTTCCACTTTTGTGTTTAAACATAAAAAAAAAAACACCTGAATGCAGCGAGTCTGAGTATTAAGCAAATACAATCTCAGACAAAAAAAACATTAAATTTTTTTTTCCAACATTAGCCATTGTAGAATGCTGTATTAAGAACATAGAGTGGTGTACCTGGGTATCCTCATACAGATGACCTGTTTATTCTATTGCCTGTTGAGAGTCACATTCTATAAAATGTATATTTATAACATTATATATAATGTACATTTATTGTCCATCAAATATCCTGGGCTTATCATGAGTTTTATTAGACAACTACTATTATGAAGATTGAAATCTGTCTTAAATAATCACAATTTCCGAATAAACCTAATTACTGAAGAGTTAGGGAGTTCAAATTGTTCGACAATGGTCTTCAGATATTGCTAAGGAGCAACAATTGCTTCTGTCCGCTATTCGCTGATGTCTTCTTTCTTTTTAGCCTGGTGAACTTGAACATTTCAAACAGCCAGGCACAATTCCCTCATGCTCCTGCTTTTATAGTGATGCCCACCTGTCCTCATAATCAGCTAATCAGCTCCTGAGTACAGATCACCTTGTTAATTGCTATAGAAGCAGTGTGCGCACTTAAATTTATCCACATCCCTTGTCTGAATTGAAACTGCCACTAAACTATTAATAATTTCATGTAGTCAGCCAGTCTGTTTCCACACCTAGTGGGTGACAGAACTGTGGAGTAGCATATCACCTTATTAACACGTCTAATTAAACTCAGCAGCTAACTACCCAGGGCTTTATGGACTACATTTTTGGGATTAGGGGAAAAAAATTAAGACAAAATCATGACACCCTGTTACACCCTGCCTAATGCTGATCCAAACATTTGACCCTCATCAACCACATTTTTTCCCAGTGGCACAATCAAACGGGGCCTCAGTTAAAATGAGCCAGGTTCCCAAACTTAACTTGCTACTTGCCTGTACTAAAATTGTACATTATAGTTAATTAAAGAATCAACTTACCGTGGAATAATTAGAATTACAGTACTGCTGTAAATCAATAGTAATTAGATCTCTCTAATAGAGCTCATCTATCCACAACCAACAGCAACTTTATCGATAATGACTAGACCAGACACAAGCACGAAGCACATCCCCTTCCTTAGGATCTCCTAACCAGCTGATGTGTTATTATATTTACTGGGGGAAAAAGAAAATCAATATTCTCTATATAGATATCTCATACATTCTCCTTCTAAACAACATCCCCTGTTTTTAAAGGCTAACAATATGCCTACTACTGCAACATCCAATCGTAGTATATAAAATAACATCATGCATTATATTTTAACAAGGCAGTATTTAACCATACAGTAGAGGTTCCTGTGACAGCAGTTCAAATGTACAAAACAAAAGTAGAGGATAAGGGATGTCTCTGATGTCAAACCACTTTTATTTAATTCTCTATGAATGGTATCAACTGACACAGGATAATCATAGCCAGTCACGGAACAGATCATGAGAACCGTCCTAAAGATGATGAGAAAATAAGTTGGTGACACAAGCAACAGTCCAGAATAGAATGAAAATGAAGGCAAAACAGACCTGGAAATACTGTGATTCTGCAGTATGTTCCTACAGTATCCTCACAGCCATCTCTTCTGCGCTCTAGTACAGAGTGTTATGTAAGATATTCTACGGCATGTTCAGCTGTGGTGGTTCCTTTCCTTTTACAATTTTTACTCAGTGTCATCTTTCAGGAAGACATTTTTTTTTTTTACTCACAAGAGATTTTACAAATATATAAACAAACAGTTATTAAAAATGCATTAAAGGGATGATGTTATGTAAGGACGAGAAACCCAAACAGAAGGCAAAACAAGAGTAGACCGAGTAGATATGTCTTCACATGCACTAAAAATGATGGCCCCCTCAGCAAAGGTCAGCAGTTCGCTTTCATATTAAATATACACAGTTGTGTAATGTTACAGCAGTTCCAAAATTACGAGGCCTGTACCGAATGTAATGCAAAGGTAGGCATAACTTATTTTCATAACTGATGTAGGTCGCTCAAACTGCACATTTGTAGAGAATCTCTTTGTCATAAATATACATACATAAATATGACTTCATCTATAAAAAAATAAAAATAACTAGTTGAAAACAATGTTTGCCACAGGAGAGCTCTACAGTAGCCATGCAGGCAGCGTCCTATACATCACTCATGCATGGTTATGCAAGAACCACATGCAATTATTTTTAGCTCACCATCTTAAATAATGTCTTCATACTATTCGTCTTTATACTGTTTATAATGTCCTGTTTATTAGCATCCCCGATTTCTCTTTTAAAATCTGTACCTGTCAAAGCAGTCTAAGCCTTCTTATTGACTTGACTTCCTGCTGTGGTTCCCGACCCCACTGCTGTTTATTGGATTGTTTGACTTTAAGACTGCTACCCATTTAATGCGAATCTGTATCAGCAGTTCCCCCACCAAGGTGTGTGAACATTGATGATAATTACAATCATAAACCCACAGCATTTTATCCATTTTTTAGACAACTACTATCATGAAGATTGAAAACTGTCTTAAATAATTTTAGCTTTTAATAAACATACTGTATATAGATAGGGTTCAGGATTATGCAGTGTAGAGAAACATATGCTTTTTAGGCAGTATGATGAACTGAATCTTATTTAATTTTAGCCAAATATACACATGACTGAGCAAAAAAAAAGTGAAAAATAATAACAATAATATAGAACATATATAAAATATAGAACAAAATGTAGAACATTTTGAGAGTTCTACATTTTACGACGTACATATATATTTTAAATTGATTTTTGATCGATTAAAAAATGCCGTGTAGCTGACATGAATCTACTGCTTGAGCTTTGGACATTAATGCCTACTAATATTATTAATAGATTTCCAAATAGACTTCTATGATGATGCTTTTGAAAAAAATGTAGTTTTGCTGTATCGTTCCTAAATTAGGATGGCTTGCAGTAAGTGATTTGTTCTTCTGATTTATGATTATCATACTGAAGGCATTCATTTTGGCTGAGACATGACACTGACCAGAAGGCCATAAATAACTCCACAGTGGGGGTGTGTTTGCTTCTAAATGAAAGCTCCTCATGTTTTGGGTGTAAATACAAAAGCAGTAAGGCAGGTTTTGACATAAATAGAATCATCTTTAGCAAAAATCACATTGTTCTCTTTAATTAAGTGAACGCTTGCTAAACTTGTAGCTCCCACTTATCAATTTAATGGAGGTGGATATTGCTTTCATTTATTAGATTTATTAAGAAAATGGAATTTGGGTTCTATTATTGGAAAAGGTGAGAGGTTGTCCTGCAATAAGGAGAGCAGTAATCTTAATATTGTCAGGTTGAGATATTAGATTCAACTGTCTAGCTCATTTATACACATAAACATCATGAGGTAATGTAAGACTACATCACTAATTTGATTATTCCAGTCTAGTCACTCTTTATATTTAGAATTCCACTTAGGGGGTATTTGCATACACTCAGAAACTCTAGCCACTAACAAGGATGCAAACTTTTTGCATTTCATACTCTAAAATCTAATGAAAAAAGTATTTTTTCTAAACAATTTAGAAACCATTTAGAAACAACTAACTGAGAAGGACCAATTGAAGAGATCCTTAGTCTCATATCTAATTGCAAAATTAAGGATTATTAAAATCATTTGGAATTATAGGGCAACATTTACTAAATCTAAATATACTTCACATTTCACATACATTCCATAACGCAAGCTTCCCCCCTTATTAGATCCTATAATTATAGCAGAGCCCAGGACTAAGAGTTTAACAGAATTAAGCTGAGAAGCCAGTTAGGCAGAAAATCCCACCTTGGCTGGTTTAATTCTTGGATTTGTCTCTGCAATGGACCTATTTACTGTCATAGATAAACGATTGCATTAAGCGGACCGTAGACTTACAGAATATATAAATGGATATATTATTAGAAATATAAGATAGATATATTATATGGATGAAGCTACACATGAAAATATGTTTAAAGTTTTTAGGATTCTGGCAGGATTCATGTGACCAGGCTGAAAAGGATAATCATATTTAAAATAAAACAATGCCAAGGGAAAAAAGGTGCTTTCATTTTGCAATTTCCATTTTCTAATGGCTGATGGTATCCATTCCTAAGCCTGGATTATTGATTCCCTGGAAAGTGACACAAACCTAGGCATCTTGGGACTAGGTCTGGGTCTGGGACAAAGTGTAAACTAAAGCATAGGACTAATAGGACCAAAGCTCAAAAATACAGTCTGTAAGTCATTAGTTATTGAAGATGGTTTTTTTGATTTGCAACTTCATCCAGACAGATGAATACATGTTCTTAAAAATACTTTTTATAAAACACAATTAGAACATTCACACAGATTAGTCATAAAATTAAAAGCATAAGCATGTAGGTTTTAGGTTCCCCTTGTGCAGCCTGGGCAGCTCTGACCCCTCAGGGCATGGATCCTCAAGGACTCTGGGGGTGTGCTATGGTGTCTGGCATCAGGACATTGGCAGCAGATCCTTTGGGTGCTGTGGGTTGCACGGTGGGCTTCCCTGGATCAGACTTGTTTGTCCGGTGCATCCCATAGGTGCACGGTCAGTTCGGGACCTTTCTACTGCACTGACATTTTTTGGCAATTTGTGTGGCATTGGCTTTTCTGTGGGATCGGACCAGACAGGCTGGCCTTTGGTCCCGGCAGACAAAGGGCATTTACTGGTATATAGTGGGTGATCAACGCTGTTCATTTGACCTGTCAGTTGTCATAATGTTATGGCTGATCAGTGTAGAACAAAAACAAAGAACGATGACATCCCACAGGAGATCTCGAGGTTCTTAAAGCTGTGCTAACAATGACAATTTATCTAGCTCACATCGCATCCCTGTTGCTCTTTTTCCCTCCATCTGTCTCTGATCATTGTCACTCAGATAGATCGATACACCACAGCTGGCAGGCTGCTGGTCTCTGTTCTGTCTTTGACATTCCAGCCACGTCAGTCCCATCCATTTAAGAGTTGCTGAATGAGATAGGAACTCTCGACTCTGGGACACTGCATTTGATTCATTCCAACACACAATGGAGATAGGAAAAGAGACAGAAAGAAAGGGACACAGAGATTGGAATAGATTGAGGGAAAAAAAAGAGACACATTTGTGTCATGTGTGGAGAACACTAAGCTAGTCCTTGAATGTGATTGAAAAAAAGAGTCACTCTGACTTTTTTAGAGTTTAGAATCTATTATAGACTTTAATCTAGAAAATGACTTCTTGCGAGCTTTTAATTTAATATCTGGGACAGAGAAAATGTAAAAGACTCTGAAAGACTAAAATATTAAATTGCTGTTGTTTCATCTTTAACAGCAAGATATGGAGAGTCCAGGTTTATGGTAAAGCATTCTAGGTTTAACTCCTTTTGTCCTATATCCATGACACAATGCCATCATTATCAGAACAGATACTACAGATACGCCAATAGCTACCACATTACTATAATATTAGCCTGTGCATATTGCAAGTAAGGAGTGTGTAATGCTTTCCTCTGACACAGCATTGGCAGCGGCTCTAAAAGCTGCTTCGTATGTTTTGGAGGAAGCATGTGTTAGCCTTCCCCCTTCTCAGTCGGTAGCGGGCTTATAAGAAGTGAGAGCTGCCAAGTGTATGGGGATTGGCATCTGACCAAATATGGGAGAAAACTTGGTATAAAATAAAAACATTGTTGTTTTTACACTATCAACTACAGACTAGGGATTATCTGCATGTGTAACCATGGTCTGCATTATTGGATTTCATATTATTTGGCAATAAAGAGGAACAAGAAGTCTGCATATAAAGAGGTTGAACGTTCTGGCTGGTGTGATAAGTTGCAACACGCACTCAGAGCACAGTGTAGAACTATTTATGTATTTAGATTTCTGTTATTTAACAAACATTTTTGCATTCTGAACTGCCGTATAACCATAATTCATTTAGTATGCACTAATTAGCAAGTATGTGCTAATAAGTGTGTATATGCACGGAGTAATTAATATGTACACAAATCACTCAGGCAGATAAAGTAGAAGGTCCATCCTACTGAAGGTTCTATATTGGACTGTTGGAAAATGCTACTTTTACTTATTCTTGAGGTCTGAATGAAGTAGATCATCAATTAATCCCACAAAATTTTTTTTTTGACTTACTTAAAAATCATTTAAGAAATTAGGATAAATAGCAATAAGTAACTTTTAACTGTCATTGCATACTGTAGTGTTTGCCTGGTATAAGCACTACATTTCATATGATACCTGTATGTGAAATTTCTTATGGAACTTTCCCTTGAATGTAGCTCAGTTCCAGGTGAGTCATTAAATTCGTAACTGGCACATAAGGCATAACAACCGATAGTGGGCATAAATAATGCAGCTGTTGAGCACTAAAGGTCAACCATGCTTATGTAGAGACATAGAGGCAGATCCATAACTGTCAGACACCATCATCATCCACTGGAAGTGCTTTTGTGTACTGCCTGGGGCGACATACACAATACAAAAGGGGTTTCTACATAATACATGAAAGGATCCAGGTGAAAGAATAGATTGTTATATTTGTCCAGACTAATAACAATAATAATGGCTGCTAATTGTTGTAATTCTTTTTTGCATGTCTATGTGCCCATTATCACTCTTTTTTCTATGTCGATATATACATATATCATGCATCACAAACTGAAACATCTGCGCTAGTGGCAATAATTACATTAATTTATTAAGATTTATTAAAATTGGATTTATTCTTTTTTTTCTAGATTTAAATCGGATGAACCAGTAACCAGGAAATAACTTTAACTGACCCCACTGGAGCACTTTTTAATCCAAGTTCCTGTAAGACGTGTAAGACAGATTCATAACCATGTATGATCTCAAACTGTGTCTAAAACAAAACAAAACATTGGTGTTGTTGATGATATTGCCCAGGTGCTGCTACACCAGTTCAAATTAGAACTTCTGAAACAGGTGTTATGTCCATTGCAAAATGGTGGCAGCACAATGGACAAGCAGGAAACACTCCTTGACGAGACCAGGTCAAGGGACCATGATGTGCTGAAGGATATCATTTGTGCTTTCTATGCAATGATCCATTTCAAGAACAATCCAGTTATAAAGGTGTATTGGAGATCTCTTCGAACCTCACAGACCTTGTTTATCTTTTCTACTTTGCTGAGGCTTTTTAAAATTATTTTATGGCCCGTTTTTGGTCACAAAGGGAAAAAACAAAGTATTCTCCACCTGCTCGTATCCTCACCCTTGCATTAACGGCTCACTCCCCAAAGGGTGACAACTGGTACTGCAGCATCCTGTTATACCCTAGGGACTGTGAATAATGAGCAAAACTTACAACATATGTTGTATGATGGAGAAATGCAAACTTGAGGTAGTTGATGGTGGACAATGAAACTAGCTAAACAGAGAAGTTATGACTATGTTAAGAGCATGTGCTTCATAATTAGTTGCAACTATTAACCTGAGGGCTTGCATAACATCCATGAGTTAATAACAGTGAACAGGTGGTTTGCACCTGATGACTAGAATCCCTTCAGACAAGGAGTTTAGACTCCAAGGCTATGGTAATATAATTAGGACTTAATCAACATTTAATATTCAATCTACTACACAATTGTGGTACAACTGCACTGCATTTGGTTCAGTTCATGTCTTATGTCAGGTTTGACAATGAATTGAATAAATAAATCAATTAATGAATCAATCAATCAATCAATAAGGCAGCAGATGGCTCCATGGAAGAGTTATACATTACCCATGGGTATTACTTCTGGTCATTTTTAGAAGGAAAAAACGGTGTCAGACCCATTCATGTGCACCTGTTAAAACACGGATACATGGATTCAAGTGGGACTGAATTTCCAGCAATACTGTACTTCATTACTAAATACATTATACCACTGCCCCATGAAAAACTGACTACAAACTGGAACAGCTAGAAGATAGAAGGGCCCTATGAGTACAACCATTAGCTTCTTGAGCAACAGTCAATTCTATCGAGCCTTCATGAGAGACTACTTAAAAAAAAGCTGTCACTTACAAAGCTGATTAAAGTTCACAATAAGTATAAATATAACTTTTTATGAGAATGTTCCTTTCAAAACTCCAAACCATTTTCTGTTAAGGTTTGAAATGCTGTACATAGAAGGGGCGCCAAAAGCCACCCTGGAAATACCACCTGGCTTAGTAGCATATCAGTGGAAAGTCATGCCAGCAGCAAGTTGCATAAGGACAACACATCTGCGATGTCCAAACATGGCCTATGGCATCATGCGATGACACGAGCTGCCAAATGTGTTTGACAGTATCTTGCTCATTATAACACTAGACTCTTTCATTCACATTCAAAACAAGCAGTGGTACGAAGCAAGCGAAAAGAATCTTCAGGTTCTGTGAGATACGAAAAACACAACAATACCAACAGGCACTTTTAAAACACAAAGTACAAAGAACAACTCTGTGATTTGCTCATTTTTTTGTCCATGCATGTCTTTATGCATTGAGTTCATGTGAGGTGGCTTGATTAGTCATGCTGAAGACCCAATGACTGTCCATGGGTTTTTGAGTTCAGCCATTTTGGAAATGTCATCCATCTCCATGAGAAACAGAGCATGTGGGCAATCGATCAAACAGCTCTGCATGCACGATTTGATACACCTGGTACTGCCTGGCCACTTTTGTCTCAGTCAAAAAAGAATACTTGGAGTGGTCATGTGTTTGCTTGAATGGGATTTTTTGCATGGGTGAGATTCAATCAGGGGTGTAGACTAAAGGTGATGTAAGGACAAAAAGGTACTGAGTTCAGGCTCCTCGCCTATCACCTGTCGTTAGTCACCAGAAGCACAGGGCCAGAAAAGAATGGATGGATGTGAGAAGCTTGTATGTTATCTGTCTATCGGGAGGGAAAAAAAAGAGAGAAGAAAAAACAAAAACACTGCAATAATATCCTATCGTAATCCAACTATGAAAATCACATGAAAAAAAGAGTCAAATCTCACTCACACACACACACACACACACACAAATACAGAGGAGCCCAAAAAATGTATACACACTTAAAAATGAAAAATATATCGCTTTCACATGATAGCACATGATAGCATCAATATACTGTATATCTTTTTTGCATACTTCGTAAAGAAAGGATCTTTGACAACCAGCGATCGGTTTATCCATCCTTAAACTTCTGTATAGGGACAGTCTTTTCCATAAGTCCATAAACATTTAAACACCATTCCTGGAACACTGTAAGCTATATGATACGTTTTGGGACTTTTTCTTCGTGATACCACAATTCAGGTCAGCACATGTCTTTCTTCACTTTCACCCAACACAGTTATTTATTTACACTGCATCACTGCATGTCTTTGTGGCTCAGTAAAACTCACGACACTGTCACAACTCCATCCAGGATCATCTTTCTAATGAGCGATGTATGAAAGATGTTATGATCTCACTGCAGTAAAACTCACTAGTTTCAGCTCCAGTCAGCCACTGAGATACAGTACATTCTACCCATGCACAGGGTAAATCAACCCCTTTCTGGGATCTCACTAGAACGTTAGTATGGAGTAGTACACACTTGCAATGGGACACAAACACACGTACATATCAGCATGGAAAGAGTGCTGAACATAAGCACGCTCATGCAGAGCAGCGCAACACCGCAGTCAGGAATTAGACATGCATTAGACTATACAACCATTAAAGCTGCTATTGGGTTGTTTGTAGAAGTGCAAAAAGACACTTTGTTGGTTTCATGCTGCATATTCATATTGTATACCAGCACACAATAAGCAAAAACACAATCTGTTTGCACCCTCACTCGTTTTTTCTACAGAATGTAATTAGTGACAAGCTGAAGATAATGACACATTTATTATAAAAGGGAATTAATATAAGCAGGTCTTATTATACAGCAGATTTTCCGTTTATTATCATAAGCTGACAAAATTACACACACGTTTATACAGCTGAGAGGAGACGCATGGATGACTCACCCAAATGTTTTGGTTTTTTTGCGGTGAGGTGGCGTGTGTGTGTCCGCAAAGTGTTTCTGGAAACGGATAGACGCGTGAACGGCGCTCGGCAGGGGACCGGACAGAACCGTGGAGCCGCACGCGCGCAGACGCTTCTCTCCTTCTCCTTACAGCTTGGGCGCAATGAATGGAGCGCGCGCATCACCCTGGCTACCATATTTGCATAGGTACCACCCCAAGCCTCCTCTGATTGGACAGAATTCCAAAGCTCTCTGACTGGCTAAATCTTGTGCGAATATTATTGGATATCAATCAAACTAGGCTTTAAGGAGTGTATTATCGTTGTTTGTTGTTGTTGTTGTTGTTGTTATTACAGAATACAAAAATATCAAGACTATAGTTATATTGGCGACACAGTGGAATAGCCGTTAGCACTGTTGCCCTGCACGTCAAGGGTTTGAGTCCTGCCTCAGCGTCTGTGAGGATGTTCGTCATGTGCTTGTTGGGTTTCCTCCTGGTAGTCAGGTTTCCTCCCTCACTCCAAAAACATGCAGATTAGCCTAACTGGCATTCCCAAATTGCCTGTAGCATGTTAATGTTAACTGGAGGTCCTACCATGGTCGTAAAAATAGGACTAAGTACACTGGTAATCATCATTCGTCTCTAGTTGGACTACAGAAGTTTCTGGATGGGCAGTTATATTAAGTGTTACATGAATGGTTTAAAAGATATAAACAGGGACGGACAGGGGAGAAAAAATAATGGGGGAAAAAAACAGACTATTGAAAGCTGGAGAGAGATTGTATTAGAGGTTCATAAAAAATATTAAATAACAGACAATATTGTGCTTGTTAGATTTTTTGCCCTTGTGTTTAAAAAAAAAGATTTTTGGCGGCAAACTTCCTTTTGTGAATATGAAATTTAGGAAATAAAATTAACAGAATCATTTCTGGCAGTTCCCAATGAGTTAAAAAGTAAATTTTTCTTCCCAAAATTAAATAAAATTATCAATATGTGTGCTGTTGTATACATACAAAAGTTACCATAAATAATAATAATAATAATAATAATAATAATAATAATAATAAACTTTCTTTCTACTGCTCTTGTCGAGCGGTCGCCACAGTGGACCATCCGATCTGCACACACAACTTTTACACAGATTTTACTCCGGGTACCCTTCCTGACACAACCCACCCTTTTCATCTGTGGCAACCCAGGCCTGGCAGGCCTGAAAGCAGGATCTTTAGATCCCCAAATCAACAGCCAAGAGTCTTAGACACCTGAGCCACCACTCTTCTAATGATGATGATGATGATGATAATAATAATAATAATAATAATAATAATAATAATAATAATGAACATCAGTCTCAGGGATAATGCAGCAAAATGTACATTCCAATATCCTTCCTATTTTCTTTCGCAGTATGTCTTAATTAGCTTAATTATATTAATCAGTTTAAAAGAAACCTCTTTAACTTTATTGGTTATCCAATATTGATTGGGTAAGAGCTAAAGCCTTTCTCATTTGAATAATCTAAATACATAGCCATGCACATAAATAGCATGATAACAGGTTGAAGACAGATCTGGTTGAGTAAGATATTTGTATCACTGGTCTTGTAAAAGGCGAAAACTAATAATATTATCTAATTAGGCAGTAAAGCATTAACAGACTCTTGTGATCCTCTGATCCCATCAGGGTTGTACACTAACGGTTGTTGCCTGTTTGATCATTTAAAAAATATCCAACTCAAACCAACCAAAAAATCCTCCATTTGTCTGCTATATTTTAATAAATTTTATGCTACTGCAAAGCTAATTTAATTAGTAGATAATCATCAAGCACAATTAAATCTTTGTATTGAATCTGTAGCATGCCTGTGATTAACATGGGCAGTTATTATGGTTGTATAATTTCATCCTTTTAGAGGTTTGCTTACTTCTCTCATAAATAAGGATTATGAATTCCCAACATAAACAGCACAGCAAAGAAATACCTCGGTTTTTGTGTTGAAGCCTTTGTTTCTTTTTTTTTTTCCATAAAAAAAAACATAATGTAAAATTAAGCCAAATGAAAACCAGAATTTCAGAATGCATTAATCAAAGAAAATATTAAATTACTGGAATTGGGTTAAGAACAGTTAAATGCATTATTAAAACCTGGAAGGATAGGGCTGAACTGGCAGCTATGGAGAAGTAATGTGCTCAGAAAAAAATCATAAATGACAGTAATCATAAATCACATATGTGCTCGGCTGTAAAGGAAAAATTACAGCAATGTTTAACAGTGAAAGCAAGAGCATTTCCAAGAACACAATGTGATGGGAACTCACAGGATTAGGACTAAACAGCTGTGTGGCCATAAGAAAACCACTAGTTAGTGAGACTAATCAGAAAAAAGGCTTCAATTCACTAGAGAGCATAAATATTGGACTTTGGATCAATAGAAAAAAGGTCATCTGATCAGATGAGTCCAGATTGACCCTATTCCAGAACAATGGGTGCATCAAGGTATGAAGGGAAGCACATGAAGCGATGCACCCATCATCCATAGTACTGTACAAACCTCTTTAGGCAGTGTTATGATGTGTGGTGGCTTCAGTTGGTCAGGTCTAGGCTCAGCAACATTATGTGGCAATAAATAATATAAAATAAAAAATAATAAAAAATAAAATTCTTCCCTAATGGAACAGGCAGATTCCAAGACTCAAATTGTGAAAAAAAGTGGTTCTGGGAGCATTAATTATTTTCAAACATGAACTGGCCACCACATTGTGTGCTCTTAAAAACAAAGGTAAAGGCAGTCAAATGAAATATTAGAGTATGCACTGTGTATTTTTTTGCTGCTACATAGAATCTACAAGATAGCATAACAACACCTTTTAAAGTAGAAACACATTGATCAAATAGACAGCAGCTAGCAATTTCTTCGTCTAAAATGATGCACTTCGCCGCTCTGAATTGATATCTCTACACTGCAGTATGAAGCTGCATCTATTTATTATAATATCATCATGTTATGCTATGATTTACAGTTCCATTAAATTATTATAGGAGCTCTGCTCAGCTGTGCTAGCAGGTCACAAAAATCAAAGCTGAGGAACTTGAGTCACTCGACATACTCCCTGATTTCATTTGTGGGTATGTAACCAGAACTGTCTATTCTAATAGTCTAGTGATGAACATTTAGATAGAATTCAGCAATTGGCCTTAAACTCCTTTACAAATAACTTAAATGAACAGAGTCTGTTCTGTTCAATTATAAGTACAGTGTTTCTATTATTATTATTATTATTATTATTATTCATACACACACTACCAACATAATGAAAAATACACTCACAACCCACATTATTAGGAATATCTGTACACCTCCTAATTGATTATTTAAGAGATCAATTACGTGGCAGTAGTGCAGTGCAAAAATACGCCAGCTACAGTCCAAAAGCCTCAGCATCAGAGTAGGGAAAACATGCTCTCAATGACTTTATTCATCTTCAGCTGTCCAGTTTTGATGACTTTGTGGCCTCAGATTGCTTTTCATGCATGACAGAATGTGGCCTTATTTTGTTGTAGCCCATTTCTTTTAGCTATCAGTGTAAATCCAGGAATTCCTGGCTATTGAATTTGATCTTCCCAATAATAAAATAATCAAAATATTTAATGGTGCATAGGAGATTTCTGCTCCTCTTTTTGTTGTACTTCACAGTTCAACTGACCTGTCCTTCAAGCCAGTTAGTATAAGGAAGTGTGTAATCAGTACATGGCCTCACCTTCATGCACATTCTGCAGTGTTGTGGTGGGTTAGCAGTTATGTCAGATCCCTATGTTTTGCACTCTTTCAGTAAGCCAGACTATAAGCATATATCTAGACAGAGCTAAATAAATAAATGTATATTATTATATTTTTTATTTTGTGTCTACTTCCCAGTCAGCTATTTATCTCTTTATGTTTATTGATGTCTAAATATGTCCCTCACCCATGCGCCCCATATATCCTATCCTATATAACCTACTCGACTCAGTGCCAAAATTATGCCAGCATTATTCCTACTTAATTTCTTTTGTGAATTCTTAGTTATTTACTCATGTGACTGGTCCCTTGAAATTAAATGGGTTTTTATCCCAAACTCACAAACAGTTTATTTTTAGTGTGAAAGAATAAAAAGATCCAAGACATCAATACATAAGCAGAATAATGAACATTTCAGTAGTTGAAATATGTTTATAAAATGAATCAATATGATAAATTAAATAATTTTGACATTCAAAAGGGTTTCTGGCTGCAAAAATTTAGAACTCTTGCCTATAATACATATTCCTAGCATTTTATTCTGTGTAAAGTAGTCTTTTTATATTATGACAGAGAGTTCCACACTTTGCACATGTTCGTTATAAATAATTAAATCTCACCATTTTTTCCGCCCCATCTCATATACTGTAATTTAGAGAGAGAGTTCTCAGGTGAGTGTTGCTCCCCTTTTTCATTTTCATTATAGGAAATCATTATACAGTACTAGCTATAATAACATTTTACTTGGTGGAAAAGAAACCTCTGCCTTGGTGAAAGAGATTTAAGTAATATCACATGAGCAGGAGTGCCGTTATGCTTGAATATCAGTGGACGTAGGCACGAAGGTTCAGTCCTATGACTGCCAGAACTAACTAAGAGTAGCTGGTGAAGCTGGCGACTGAAAGAGATTTTTAAATTCTTACCAGAACTAATTTGCCAAAAGTTGAGGAGGATAAACTACGGAGTTGGTCAACAGTCCTAAGAAACTTAAATATTTACTTTAAATTTCCACTTATTCCACTTTACAATATCAGCTAACTTTCAGGGTCTCGGGTTTAAATCCCAAATGGCATTAAATGGAACGTTAGAGCAAAGGGGTGTACAATACCTTATTCCACATGCCAAGTAGTGCCCTTAAAGGGTTAAAGAAGGGATTCAGCCTTGTGCTAGACGCTTTGTATATTACGTTAACCATGAACAGAACAGGCAGTTCAGAGGAATGACTTAGAAGCAGTAATGAGACAAAATGTTGTTTAAGTTGACATAACAGTATAACCCCTTATCTCTCTGCTAATTTTCTTTAGAAACAAATACCATAAAATGCACAATAACCTCCAAATGTTAAAAACCTGTGCTATCGCTAGCAGGGCAAGAGGAAAGAAAGAAAAGTATTGGTTCGGAAGTGAAAAAGATAGCTTTGTTAAATTTAGGTGTTCGCACAGCAATGCGAATGTTAAGTGACGCATACCTGTAATTCATTACTGTTGGAGTAACTGCAATTCCAGTAACAGAGTATAAATGAGTAAACATTTACTTGGTTGCAACATTGTCCAAAAATACATTTAACACATTTAATTCACTCACTGTAGTAGGTGTTTTGCCCAGGTTGTAGATTGTACAACTAAACAGTGTTTACAAATAAACGCGTCTCACTATCCATACAGAATCATACATTTTCTCTATATAACAAGCTATGAGGCCTCTTCTCAATCAAAGGACCTTTTTGCTCATCTTAAATAGTGCCTCTCTCTCTCTCTTGCTCTGTTGGTCTCCTTTCTTGGTACAGTGACATTCTCACCCCACAGCAACTAGTTCTCCATAACAGAGAAAATAAATTAATCATCTTAATTAATCATCAAAAGCCGTATTACTCTGAGTGAAAATAATTAAATGGGTGCAGGAGCCAGGGCAAGCATGCATAAGAGAGATCAGGCTGGAAGAATGCCTGAGGCATTTCTCATCCCTCCATAATCTGACCTTTTATAGATCTAGATATTTGATCTCAATTTTTATAGTCTATTTAATCAATTTAGCACAAATGTCTGTGTCTGACCCGACTGACAGGGTGACAATTTGTCATTGTGTCCAGCCTTGTGATTAAAAGGTCAGCTTTTAGGAAAGAGATTTAGGAGTATGTGTGTACTGTATACACATGCACACAAGTGTATCTCAATAAATATGAATATCATCAAAAAGTTGATTAATTTCATTAATTCAATTAGAAAATCCATTGCACACAGACTAATATAACACAGAAATGTTGGACTAATGAAAAGTCCAACATGTACAGCACTCTATCCTTGGTTGGGGCTCCCTTTGCATTAATTACTGCAGCAATGCAACATGGCACGGAGGCGATCAGTCTGTGGCACCACTGAGGTGTTATGGAAGCCCAGGTTGCTCTGATAGCGGCCTTCAGCTCTTCTGCATTGAGTCTGTTGTCTCGCATCTTCCTCTTCACAATACCCCACAGATTCTCTATAGGGTTTAGGTTGGGTGAGTTTGCTGGCCAATCAAGCACAGGGAGGCCATGGTCATTAAACCAGGTATTAATACTTTTGGCAGTGTGTGCAGGTGACAAGTCCTGCTGGAAAATGAAATCAGCATCTCCATAAAGCTGGTTAATAGAGGGAAGCACAAAGTTTTCTAAAACATCCTGGTAGACGGCTGCGCTGACCTCAGACCTGATAAAACACAGTGGACATCAGCAGCAAAACCACCACTAACAAATTTACTTTCATTAGAAAAGAGTTTTTTAACCCACAGAGCAACAGCCCGATCCTTGTTTTATCCTTAACCCAGGTAAGACAAGTCTGACGTTGTCCCTGGTTCAAGAGTGGCTTGACACAAGGAATGTGACAGTTGTAGCCCAGGTCTTGGAAATGTCTGTGCGTGGTGGCTCTTGAGGCACTGACTCCTGCTGCATTCCACGTCTTGTGAATCTTCCCCAAATTCTTGAATGGTCTTCATTTCACAATTCTCTCAAGGCTGCAGTTATCCCTGGTGCTTGTGCACCTTTTCCTGCAAAAAAAAAAAAAAAAAAGTAAACAAACATTTTAAGACTCTTGTGCACAGGAGGTTTCAAGATTCTTCATGATGGAAACATGATGGTCTTCTGGATTCTCTAGAATTACATGCATTTCCCTTGTAATATCTATGCTAATAAATCACATTGGGATGGTACAGAGTAATTATTTCAATGGTTATAAGTGATATCAAGGAATTATCTTCTATTGTTTATAGAACTGAAAGAAATCTATATATCATATAAAATCAGGTTTAATCAAACAATAATCAACCACTTCCAAACAGACTTTTAATAGTAGTTTATAAAGTACGATCCTACTGTGTTACACCACTGTGTACAATGAACAACCCTGCACTGTCTTAGCTCAGGGGTAGCTCAGTGGTTAAGGCATTGGACTACAGTTCGGAATATCCCAGGTTCGAAACCCACGACCACCAAGTTGCTGCCCCTTGAGCAAGGCCCTTAATCCTCAACTGCATATATAATGAGATGAAAAATAAAATGTAAGTTCCTCTGGACAAATATGTAAATGTATTCACTTGTAACTGAAACCCATAAGACCCTTGTGTAGTGTGCTACATACTGCATGTCCATTCTATACAGTACTGTGATGAGCTATATTAAGTGCATTAATGAATCCAGCCTGTCTTCAAAAGATGAATAGCTCAACTGTTCCTGTGAGCTGCCTCTCTTAATCACAGGAGGACAGCTCACCAGAATGAGAGTAAGATATAATAGGATCGATGGATGTGTTTTAGCTTTTGTACCGTGCAGATAGATAGACTGTGTAAAACATGGTGTTAACATTATTCTTTAATTGTGCATATTTAAGACCTTAACACTTACTCTGTTGTAAGACTAATTCATATTTCAGATTAGATGGCTAAGTTTTCACAGTAGGTGTTTTAACTTATGAGTGACTAACATTAGCTTGTTTCCTTTGAAACAAGCCCACATGTTGTAATTTTGTCGATTTTAGATGATAATATTATGGAATTTTGTCCCTTCAACCAATATTGAATGCATGACACCTCTGGTTTTAATAATCATTAATTACACTGGCAGTTGGCAGCTTAATGCTAGTTCCGCCAGTCACAGTAAGTTAGTTCTGCTAGTTGCGGAATGAAATCTGTTGGAAGAGTAAAATAATTGATTAAAATAAATTTGCTGACTCATTCACTCATCGTCTATACCGCTTTATTCTGTATACAAGGGTCATGGGGGGGCCTGCAGCCTATCCCAGGAGACGTGGGGCATGAGCCAGGGAAAACATACATCTCAGGGCGCACATACATGGGATACTTTTTGGGGAATCACTTGCAAATTTCTTTGTTTTTGTTTAGTGATTTTATTTTCTACATTCTACAACAATACTGGGGATTTCAAAACTATAAAATAACACATATGGAATTAGGTAATTACGT
>JAOVVB010000030.1:9702763-9713325 GCA_028570985.1 Heterobranchus longifilis
ACCCTCACACTACGGGCTACTGGGGAACGTCAATTAGCCTAATCTGCATGTCTTTGGACTGAGGGAGGAAACCGGAGCACCTTGAGGAAATCCACTAAGCACGAGGAGAACATGTAAACTCCATGCACACAGACCCAAGGCGGGAATCAAACTCGGACCCGGGAGATGCAAGGTGATAGTGCTAACCAATAAGCCACCGTGCAACCAATTAAATAAACGATCGATAATAAATCTTGTTTATGGAACTGTTGCATAAAAGCAATAAGTGCTATTTACAATATATGTATGTATTAGAGCGTTGAACTCCAAATTGTTTGGAAATGGTTTTATGACCCTTTTCAGATTGATGTGCAACAACAATTCCTTCTCTACGACCATTGCTTGTGTCTTTCCCTCTTGGCATTGTGTTAAAAACACACTTGAATGCTCCAGACCAGCAAACTCCCAAAACATCTGTTTTTATAGAGATCTGCACAGCTGCTGATGATTAATATATCAAGGGCTGATGATTAGTATGTAAGGGGGTACTTAGTATTGCCCACATGTTTTTTTTTTTTCTTTTTCCTTTTTGGCTTCATTTAAAAAAATAAAAAATAAAGATGCACAGTGAAGGAAAAAGTTGCATGTAGGTTGTATTATACTAAAACCCACTACGATCAGACGATTTCTATTAGGTTTATACACTAAAACACAGAATTAAAAAAGGGGGTACTAACTTTTGAACATGACTGTACAGCAGTTGCATTTGTAGGTTGTCTCAAGCAGAAACTGTCACTAATGACAATAGACCAGGATAATGATTTGCTTTTACAGTATCAGTAAGCTCTATCACATGCTCATTTTGTTCTTACTGACCCTTCCTTCTAATGGAAAAAGTGGACCCAAATGATGACAGGAAAATGTTTCCCACAGCATAATATCCCCAGTTGTTCCTTTACATTACTTACATGAATCACATTATGCTATTTATAGTCAGTGGAAAAGTCTTAGTCACCCTTCATTTTTTCCATTTTCATTTTTTGCATTACTTGTTTATTTTGTGCTTACTACACTAATACTGTAAGTCAGTAAAAAAAAGAGGAAATACTACTTTTTTTTTTCTTTTTTTGTATTGGGCCACTTTTCTTATAACATCACTGGAGCTCCCAGAGACTTTGTGCAGAGACAATGAATAACCTGAAATTATACACATACATTGTGGAAACAAACCAAAAAAAATCTAAAAAAAGATATAGAAAGTAAAATATCTAATGTAACTGCAATTTCCGAAGGCTACAGGAAACGTATTATAATATTATATGTTTATTTATAGGCCAATTCAACAACTTGTCTAAGTAAAGTTCTTGTTCTATTGGCAGATAGTTCTGCTAATTTTAAGCAATTATTTCTTGAAAGAAGCAAAATTATCTGCCAACAAAACAAGAAACTTTAAATACATTGGATTAGATTTACGTAAAGCATTTTCACTTTCGTTTTTATTTGTTTATTATTTTTAATATACCAATCCACACAATACCTAAAATAATATACTGTTCAGTACTGTATGTACTTATAAACAGTTAATATTTTATAAAAGTTTATTAGTTAATTTAACTGTTTCATGTTTATTATACTAACTACATAATACTGAGAATAATTAGTATAATATTCCATTATTTTGAATGCATCTTCACTTCATAGAATTCCTTGATGTTATCTTTCACATGTTTAAAACATTTGCATTGTAATCTATGATCTATGCTATATGTGACAACTGTAATCTCCTTCTAATATCATGCTATTCTACTTTTGCCTATTATGGATGTGTTTCTAAGAACAGCCTTTTTGCATGTCATGTTAAAACATTGCCTATCGCTTTCTATCACACAGAATCACAATTAGTGTTTACTGTGATTCTCTTCATCTGCATTTGCACAGTCATACTTTGAAGACTATTCCATATCAATCCACACTATAAATAACCAGACAACACAATAGCAGTAAACCATTTGGATGACACTGAAGTCAAAATTGCATGCGTTAGCAGCACATTCACTCTGTATCTGGCACCATCTGCCATTTAAATTGCATATCCAGACAAATAATTTTATGACTCGATTTTGTGACGGCAGTTTATAATGGCCTGCTATAATTTTTCATAAGGCAACAGTACAACGACTGCAGATCTTGTTGCCAGAAATTAACATGGCAGATCTACAAAATGCGATAAGAACATAAACATTGGGGAGGTACGGCGTATTATGAGTTAACAGAGTTAACACTGCAACTTTTACGCTTTTAATCAAGTGGCATTCAAGTCAAACTGGGACTTGTTATAATTGAAATTTATAGAAGCCTACAAGCAAAGTATGGCGATGAGACTCTCAGCGGCAGTACACACAATCATTCACGAATACCACTTGCATATTAAAGTAACCCGGCTGGGAGTTATTGTCACATCCCCTGTACAGTCCTGACCTCACTCCAAGCCATTTCCACATGTTTGGGCCATTTAAAGAAGTTCCTGGAAGGCCAGTGTTTCAGATGTGAAGCAGGAAGTCGAATAATGGCTCTGGCGTACTGAGAAAACTTTATACCTTGATGGTATCCAAGCACTAGTGGAATGCTGGGATAATGCATTGCATAGTGCATTAGTGTACCTAATTTAGCTAATGTAGCTAATATGTTTTTTATTATCATAATTGTGCTCCATTATTTTGCAATCGATAAAAATAAAATAACGCTCTCACAAGCAGTTGACTCAGTGCCATTGCCATCAAAAACAGATGATGACAGCTCTACCAGTATCGGAGTGTTCTTATCAAAATCCGAGTGTGACAACTACTTCAACACTTATCTAAAAACCACTAATAGGAGGTAAGCATAGGCTTGGACACTAAACTCACAGGATATGATTATGCTGAAGACTACTACTATATTTAAACTTTCTAAAACATACAGTAGAAATTTTACTTAGAGAGAAATTGGCTGTTGCAGGATTATACTTAAAAAACTTTAAAGATCTATAAGTATACTAGATTTAACACTGTGATAAAGCTGTAATCTACCGTTTTTTTTCACACCCACCAAACAATCTAGTACACACCAGACAGCCAAATGCAACCATTAAATGCAAAGCCAAATGCAACCATTAAGCCAAATATTGTGTAGGTTCCCCATGTGCCACATTGGCAACTCTGGCCCCTCAGGACGTGGCTTCACAGGGCCTCTGGGATGTAATGTGGTGGCTGGCACCGGGGCGTTGGCAGCGGGTGCTGTTGGTTGCCGGGTGGCACCTTTATAGAACAGACTTGTTTTCCTGGCCCATCCCATGGGTGCTTGATCAGAGGGGGATCTGAGGAGTTTCGAGGCCAGGGCAATAGTCTTTGGGCACATGGGGCTTTTTTTGGGCCCCATGTGCGGGGTGTAGTGGCGCACAGGGTGTCCTTGTGCCTTTCTATCGTGGCAAGCACTGACATTTTTTTGGGCAAGTTGTGCTGCATTGGCTTTTCTGTGGGAATGAATCGGACAGGCTAGCCTTTGCTCAAACACATGCATAAATGAGTCATTTTACTGATAAGTGAAATATAATTGATAATCATTTTAATTGTTATGGTTATGTTGCATCAACATATCAACAGCGGACTATTGCTTATATATATATATATTTTTTTGTGTTTGAAGCAGTTGGTGCTTGTCAGTGCTCATGAGCGTAAATTCAGTGTTGGAGTCTGGTGGAAAAAGAGTTCTCTGAGGAATTGTTCAAACTAGTGACTAGTGAGCGTGGCTGATAAAATCAAGGTGAGCAAATCAAGCAAAGAGAGTATAAAAATGTACAATATATTTGTTTAGTATTTTTTCAGTTTAGTTCACAAATTATTTAGATCACAAAAATATATTTTTTTATTCTTTTATTCTTTCACCTGCAAGTCTAGAGATGCCCATAATGTCCGCATGTTGTTGTTGTGAATCTACTTGACTAGCACAATTGTCTGTGATAACAAGTGAGGATTCTTCTCTCCATACATTCCCCTAGTGTAAAGAAGTACTTGTTTGTGGCATTTCTTTGCCACATCACTAATTAACCTGCAACTATTGTGTCTGTATGTGTGTGTGCTGCATGTTATGAACAGATATGTTTAACTTGACCTCCCATAGCTAATTCCACAATGGCAAATCCTTTTATCTTTCCTTCCAGTCTCTCATCCTTCCGTCCCCACGTTACCTTTATTTTTCCCTTGTTGCATCCTTACTCACATTCTGTCTCCCTGGATGTGGCAGTCGTAACCCAGTTGCTATAGCAACAATACAAGCATCCTATAGGTCGCAGCCTTCTTCCTCTTATTTGCCAGTGAGATAGACACATACATAATAGAGAGAAACAGAGAGAGAGAGAGAGAGAGTTCTCTATTTTTTTCTAAACCTGTAGTATATTCTCTCACACTACCCTTTTCGAGAAGGTGTTAGTGACTGTAAAAGGTGCTTGAGGATTCCTAGGCACGCCTGCATCCAGGCAAAGCATCGAAAAACCAAAGCAGTTTGAATAAGATGAATCATAAGTGATCCTCACATGGGCCATTAGGTGTGCTACGGGTTTGGGTTTGTTTTCCTCTCTGTGGCAACAACAAGTGTGTGTGAGCACGTGTGTGTGTGTGTGTGTGTGTGTGTGTGTGTGTGTGTGTGTGTGCGCGTGTGTGTGCATGTTGTAGAAGGAACCAGCTGGCACAGGGCAAGCCTCACAGATTTGGCTTGTGTGTATGTGTGTGTCATGAGGAAGACGAGCGAATGCTTCAGATTAGCACTTCAAAGGCACAACAGCCCAGTGTGGAGATTAAAGCTCAGCATTCAAAGCCCCTCAGGTGGCCAACAACACATGAACCCTACACAACTCGGTATATGCATGTGTGTTTCGAGGGGGTATGTTGTCATATCTCGCGGGGATTTAACGTCCATATAAGGAAGATATCTCTCAGTTTTAACCTTGCGAGAACATTTGGCTGGTCCTGACGTTTGTTTATTTATTTATTTAAACGCAGCTGAAAGGGCTGATCCTTTTCATTTTTGGTAATTAGCTGAATTAACAATAAAGTCATCTGAAGGTCCTTACAGAGACAGTAATACAAACTTTCATCATTATCTTTCCTGCAAGCTTTAGGCCAGCCAGTAAGCATATCGAGGCACACATCGAGCAATAATTCCTATATTTAATTAACGGGTAACTTAACGGGTACAAGGGTTAATATAAGTCCAGCTCTAGATTAGATTAATAGAAAATCTTAACAGCTTTCAGGAGTTATTTCATCAAAGTGAAAATGTGTGCATTTGTGCTCATCATACACTTCTTTCAGGACATGCATGAAGGAACAGTTGGATCAAAGAATGTATTTCATCGCTAGCTGTAGATGGTTGCGTCATATGGTATAGCATGAGGGTTGTCTTCTTGTGGATCGTAGTCCAGACGGTACAGTATGTCAGAAATTATTTCAACAGATTGAACCAAGCAATCAAAATTAAAGTCAATTGCAGAAGCATATGGAGCAAAACTCATCACAGTTCAGTTTCTAAAGTTAAGTTCAGCCTTTATTTATCACATATACATTACTGCACAGTGAAGATCTTTATTCTTTTCATATCCCAGCTATGTTAGTAGGCTGAGGTCAGAGCGAAGGGTCAGCCATTATGGAGCATTAACAGGGTTAAGAGCCCAACAGCGGCAACCTGGCGGAGCTGGAGCTCGAACTGTCAACCTTCCAATCAGTAACTCAGTCTTAACACACTGAGTCACCACCAGCCCATGCAGCTTGTTTCAGCTAATAAAATGTATTTCCTTGTATTATTTCTCTGGTGGCTTCAAAATAATACAGATAATATTTGTTCACTTGCATTACTAATGCACATCTTTCCTCTGTTCACTGCTGATGGGCTGTTTGTGATGGCTACTTAGATTTGGTCATGGTGAATTAATAGTCTTTCTCTGATTAAATGCATAAATATGAGGCATAAGAGACTGCAAGTGGGTAAATAGTGTGTGTGTTTTTTTTTTTTTTTTTGTGGGTGTTATCAGGAACTCCAGCGAAATACTGGAAAGTTAATGCAAAATAAAAAATATATATTTCATAGTACCAGCTGGCATTCCACAGTGGCAATACAGATCTTCTTTTTTTTAATAATAATAATAATAAAAAAAAAAAGCCAAGACAGAGTTCTGTTATGGCCAAATCCTACACAACAGTCATGCAGTCTTTAAGTCCAGAAGTACAGATTTGAGTATTACCCTCCCACCATTTCCATATAACTCAACTCTGAATACCGCCCTGCCTATCTGCCTATGTGCGGGAGAAGTGGGACATGGGATGTGCCAAGCAGATATCACGACAGTTCCAGAAGAGTGACTCAGCCTGTGTACTCCATCATGCACTTCTATTTATTAGAAAGACGGTGAGACACAGAGAGCCCTGCTCTGAACGGTTATTAGAGAAGTTCATGGCCAACAGAAGAAGAGCATGTGGCTACTCGGCAAAGTTCAAGGTGCTAATTGTTCATTTTCAATTTGCTCTTTTGGACGCTTTCCAGGATGGCAGCCCGAAGCCGAATAGAACACAGAGCGCCGTCGTCAGGGTGATGCCATGCTCACAGGCCCACTTCACAGAGCCATGCACCTGAGAGAATATTTTATCCGTCACGCAGCTCGAGCATTCCCAGAAATCGATCCATAAACCACAGGTGATGAGAGTGAAGCTGGGCTAACAGAAAGAAAAAGAGAGAATGTGAGATGTGGTTGGGGGGGATGATGTGGAGAGAAGAAATAGAGAGAGCTTCTGTATCAGTGATGCTCACTTTCAAACACCATTTCCTATTTATAGCTAGAGAGTGAAAGTCAGGGGTGGGAGGAAGGAGGAGGCCAAGTCCATGGATTGTGGATTGGAGAGACAAGGAGGACAAAAGAGAAATTAAGAGCAAAAACAAAGAAAACAAGCCTGGACGTAAATTGAGCTTCCCATGAGCTTTACCTCATGGGACATTTAGTGTTTGTGCATTTGTACAGGTGTGATGAACAGACAGGCCTGATGCATTTATGTTACACTGTGTCTGCTGGAATGGCTGGGCATCTCTACATGAATATATCAGCACAAATGAGGATATTAAATAATAAACTCTATGACACTATGTATATCAGCAGCATGATGCACAGCTGTTAAACTCAGTGAATAGAATAGAACAGAAAATATATTTTATTGTCATTGAAACGTGTGGCACATCCAACAAAATTAGGTGTTATGCATATTGCGCAAAAGTTACATATATTGCACTTTTACCCACATACATTACATATATTTCCATGTGAATTGAACGACACATATTGCACAATATTTACACATATTGCAAAAAATTATTTGTACCAAAAATGTCAGTGAACATTTAATGCTTGTACTGCTCTAGGGTAAAAACTGTTCTTCAATCTATTTGTTTTGGTTTTGATTGGTTTGTATCGTCTGCCTGACGGTAACAGTTCAAACAGAGAGTAGCCTAGTTTTACATAGAACATTTCTGAAGAAATAAGAATGTTCTAAGGAGGTAAAATTATGGCATTAGAAATGTAAAAAGTGAACAAAAATGTCTTAACGTAAATAGACATTGTAAATTCCGGATTTTTAGGGCCTCGCCTATTATCCGGAGATCGCGAGTTTGATTCCCGGGTGATGCTGTTACCTCTCGCAGCCGGAGGTCTAGAGAGAGCTGATTGGCCGAGCTCTCTCAGAGGGGAGGGATAAGAGGTACTTTGTGCTCCCACATTAATCACGGCTCTACAGCCTATACAAATGCTCATTAAATATAGTCATCTCTACAGCTGTGAGCTTGCACAAGCGGAAGGAGCGGATAGTGGTGTCCTCCGAGTGTGTTACTCTGCCACCAACGGTGAGTGAGCGAGCAGTTCGAAAAGATGCGGTCGACTGGCATCATATGGTTCGGAGGAAACACGTGATAGTCTTCGACTCTCTCGACTGAGTGGTGGTAGTAGCCTTAATGTAGGAGCCCCCTAGTGACGGGGAGGAATTGGAAACAAGTAAATTAGGGAGAAAATCTGGGAAAAATCCCCCCCTAAAAAATGTACGATTTTATTTTTCGGTGTATTGTTAAGCATGTAATAAATATATATACAGTATGTTTTTAAGATTATTCTCTCCAAACCCACACTCACTCACTTCCAGCACCTATGTTAGTCAGGGTTGCATGTCAGGGTATGAGGCAGAACCATCACAGGGCACCAAGCTCACATGTTCACAAACTTGTACACACATGGTGGCAATTTATTTTAGCCAGAACACATAGTGGTATGTTTTTGAAAAAAATTATGATGGTGAAAACATGGTATAAAAACACCTAGACACAAGGACAACAGACACAGCCTTTCTACAGACAGAGCTCTGGACTGACCCAGGGATCCTTGAGCTTGAATGCTGGAACGCTACTCTATGCACCACCATAACAAATTCTCATACAAATGCTTATTAAATATTGTCATCTCTACTGCTTAATCCTGTATACAGTGTCGCAGGGGGTCTGGAGCCCATCCCAGGAGACTTAGGGCATAAGGCGGGGTGCACCCTGGACAGGGTGCCAATCCCTCGCAGGACTCACACACACACACACAATCGCACACTATGGGCAATTTGGGCATGCCAATTAGCCTGATCTGCATGTGGAAGGAAACCCACCAGGCTTGGAGAACTTGCAAACTCCATGCACACAGACCCTGAGGCAATACTAATATATACTAATAATACTAATTATGCCGCCACAAATACTCACCAAGCAACAAAATATTAATATTACAGTCCTGGGAACATGTTGTTCCTAAAACATTAAATCTGCTTAATTTCCTGGGTCTGAATGTTTACAATCACTTTTATCTCAAAGCGTTTCACACATAAAATCTAAAAACATTTTTAGCATATCCATGTAAAAGCCTAGCGATTATATTACTAATATTCTGATAGCAATCATCTTTTATAGATGGACATTGCATGTTGCTTTGTATTCTCCTCTTTTATTTGAGTTTAGTTTGGCCACTTTAGTGACACTGAATTATGCAACAGCGTCTTATGACGCATACGTAAAGCATGAAAAAAAAGGAATCTCTTTGCTGCTATATTTCTATATTCCATCAGCCTATGTCTCCCACTCTTTGTCTTTCTGTATCTCCCTCTTTTATGCTCACCCATGGCTCTGCATCACTCTAGCATCAGTGGCATTGGTTGCTATAGTAACCTAGCTGAGTACTCGCTTCATAGCTTCATTGAGCAATGACACAGGCCTGTGAGCAAACTCATTACAACACATATTACGCACACAACACACGCACAGGGGGAAAAAAAAACAGGACAAAAATAATTTATTTACTAATAAATTCTTCATGTGACTAACCAGCACTTTTGTTTTATGATAGTGACGTCAATTCTCTGATTCACTCTGATTGGTACAGGGATACACTGAGCTTAGTACAATACTGCACAACACTGCACTCTCCTGGTGAATAGCTGTCATCACTTATCACATGTTTCATTGCCCAGTAGCATTAAGCCACCTTCACGTGCTTGCTGTGTATCATAATAAAGGTGCAATATGAAGAAATGAAGGGGGGAAAAAAACTGAGTCAAGGGACATTTTTAGAATGTTCCTGCACTGTGAGTCATCTTCACAACCTGTAATAGTAAGTCACACTTGGTGCTCTGTCATGTGTGCCATGTCAGCATTGGCAGAAATCTACATCATATGTCTGCTTATCACACCCAAACTTCAGGGGGGAAAAAATCTGACTGGCAGCCAATCAGAGGAGAGAAAGATAACGAGTTTAATCAGACATTAAAGATAAGTAAGAACATATATCTAAACAATCCAATCATAAGAAATTTCATTATGGTAAACTAAAGTATATATCATGAAATATCATAGTACAGTATTACCATGGTACTTCAGACATAATCATGGTAGGCACTATAGATTACCAGGGTAAATATTATGGCACTTCAGTGGGTACAGTGATTGTACTAGAGTAATGTCCTTAAGTGACTACCAAGGTAATTACTGTGGTAGAACTATGGGGTGTACCACAGTACGTTAGTAAATACCATGGTACTTATACACAATAGTACATACTATTGGCAATACCATATTAGATACCTGCTGAACATTGGTAGCCACTGTGGTACCTATGATACTCACCAAAGTATTGTGTAGTAACTTTGGAAGAACAGGTAAAATGGCCCTGCAAAGATTACTCACTCACTCAATCACTCACTCATCTTCTATACTGCTTTATCCTGTATTCAGGGTCGTGGGGACCTGGAGCCTATCCCAGGAGACTTAGGGGAGGAAGGCAGGGTACACCCTGGACAGGGTGCCAATCTATCGCAGGGCACACACACATACACACACTCACACACCCATTCATGCAGAGATTACTATATACAATAAATATTAACATTATGGTACATAAACATGGTACATTCAATTCAATTCAATTTTATTTGTATAGCGCTTTTAGCAATTGTCATTGCCGCAAAGCAGCTTTACACAATCAA
>JAOVVB010000030.1:9725266-9741365 GCA_028570985.1 Heterobranchus longifilis
TGACCATAACACAAAGTACACCCATGAGCAACAGAAAAGCAATCCCTTCATGTTAATTCACTATGATATTGTGATAAAATTCATGGACATCTCATGTTTTGATATAATCCACGCACAGTGTTGGACACCTGACCCAATATAGTAATGACTACAGTAGAACGTTAATTATGAATAACTCAGCTTTAAACCTTTTGTGAAATAAATATTTAAACAAACAGAACGGATTACCTTTTTCCTTTCGACTACAAATGTACAACTGTTGACAAGGACATATTTATTATGCTACAGCACTGGATTAAGTATTTTTTTTTATTAATTGATGGATTTAATCTGTGTACATGAAGGGTAAATTGTAAATTTGAAGTCTATCTGATAGATATGACGGCATGGAGGGGTGACTTTTTAAAATACATAAATGAGTTAGAAAATAAAATATGATGTCACCACTCCTGTAGAGGAAGGTGATTTTAATGCTAACCTTCACACTACTATACCTTCCATCAATTTAATCATATCGCTCCCTAATCAAGCATTAAGAACTACTTACCGAATGTTGCCGTAATCATAAATTCTTTAATGCTCATAGTGGATATCCATTCAATACCCTTAATAGTATACAAATATGGAAGAATGATTTATAATCTCACTACCCAATGTCACAAAGGAGAAGATGGAGTCATTTTTGAGTCTGGTTCCCCTTAAGGTTTCTTATGTCGTCTCAGGGAATTCTTCCTCGCCTATTGAATCTATGTAAAGAACTTTTCTTTACATATGGATTTATCTAAAGCTGCTTTGTGACGATGTCTATTGGTAAAAACTCAATACAAATCTAATTTCAATTCATTAAAAAGAAATAACATGCTTTACAAATCTCTCATGTTGTATTAGTCATCACATTTGCTTACATATTCTCATACACCCTTACAAACTGCCAGATTGTTATGATCGTCCAGATCAGGTTTTTCTGAATAAGAGCTGACCCGGCTTTACAGAAGAACAGAATTTCTCTCTCTCTCGCTTGCTGAGTAGCGATTAGGTGGCAGAGGTTCATGCTGTTTCTTGGGTTCACTGGGAGGTCACTCACTGAAAAGACCACTCTCAGATATTGTAGATGCGCTTTTGCATTTTCTCCAGCCATGGTAATATATAGGTCACTGGGATAGTAAGCTAAATTTCAAGAGCTGTTGGAGTAGCGCACTAATTTGATAGAACATGTTCAGATGGAAATAATCGGCCTCTAATGGTCATTGTGATAGCACATACAGTACGTGTTTAATTTATATGTTTGTGCAATCATCTCTCATTTTCAAACTGATAAAAAAGGCCAAATCTTTTAAAGATTCATGCATTCTTAATGAAGGTTCATTAATGTGTTATTAGTTTTGCTAAGATAACCTTCAATCTAAAAAAAAAAAGTTGAATTCCTTGATCACGATGATGGCTCAGGCTGTTGAGGCTTTTGGTTGTTGATCAGAGGGTTGGGGGTTTGAGCCCCATCACCGCCAAGTTGCCACTGTTGGGCCATCGGGAAAGGCCCTTTAAATCTATGTGCATACAAGCACCAGAAGAGGAAGTATGACCCACCAGTGATAAAATGATGATCAATGAGAACGAAGAGAGGTTGACACCGAAAGAGCAGACGGGGATCAGGATGCCTTAAAAGCTGACCATTTGTGTCATGGCCTACTCCACTCTTACTCACTCACTCATCATCTATACCACTTAATCCTGTATACAGGGTCGCACAGGGCCTCGAGCCTATCCCAGGAGACTTGAAGCATGAGGTGGGGTACACCCTGGACAGGGTGCCAATCCATCGCAAGGCACACACATACACACACTATGGACATGCCAGCTGGGAATGGGAATGCCAATTAGCCTAATCTACATGTCTTTGGACTGCGGGAGGCAACCCACCAAGCATGGGGCGAACATACACACAGAGGTGGGAAACGAACCTGGCTAGGAATCGAACACGGACCATGAAGGTGCAAGGCGACAGTGATGACCACTAAGCCACTGTGCCGCCTGGCCTACTCCCAAAAAAAAAAAAAAGATAATCAAAGTTGGGCCAAGTGGAAAGAGTACTGAAAAATCATACTCGGGTAAATATTCTGTCACTTCCCGAAAAGTGTAATGTCAATTAAAAAAAAACATCTATCCTATGTAGTCATTTATTTCAATATAGGGTAGTGAGATTAGTTTTTTCAGTGTGAGTGGTTTTATCCATTTTACCTCGAGCTAGCCTACTGTATTTAGCATAAAACCCAATCTTACCTTTCAGATTAAAGGCCTGAACTATTCCACAATGGGATTAAGAATGCAAGGCACACACGCCACGAGAACACTATTATCCCTCTTGGTCTTGACTTTGAAAAGCTCTTACAGGTGCAGCCATGGATATTCTGATGATTTAAGGTTAATGCTGCTTGAGGCATCCTTCACGTGTCCTCCCACAACCTGCGTGATTATAAGCCGTTGGTTCCAGTTCTACTTTTGGTTTTCTGTTTGATTTGATATGATTGGCTGGGAAAAATAATAATAAGAGGTTAATTACCTTATAGTGTAGTCTACTATACTGGAAAACAATAAATAAACAGAACTTAAATGAAATATCTGAGAATAAGTGCAATTTGTTACACTCCTGATTTAAAAAAAAAAAAAAAAAAAGGTAATACTGAAACTGTGTAAAACCAGTGTGGTGGTTAAAAATGTTACTTGCATGTAAGCACCCATATTTCACTTCCTATGAGATATGTTATCTTCCCAGCATGGCTCACAACAAAGGCACAGGCAGTCCGCAAACTGTCGGTTTTAATCACACTTCACCTCTTGATTGATCTCATAAGCTGCATCAGCAGATGATATATTGGGGTTTCCAGTGATTCTTCACTATCATGGCCAGAAGACAAACAGTATACTTTGGTACATATATTTTCAATTTTGTTGAAACTCAAATAAATTCCCTATTCCAAAATGTACCACGATTCTTCTTCGAAAGCAATAGCAACAACAGATTAAACAGTATGTCGTGACCAAAAAATAAACGGCTGTAAGCTACTGTAGCATTTAGAACGAAGCATATAAGTATAACAGGGTATGTGATCTCAGTAGTGAGATAAGCAGTGGCGCACGGTAAAGCACTGTTATAATTAGATACATTAAAAGCATCTGTCATGCACATCTCCCTGTGCAGTCTGTAGGAGTTACCCTCTCGGTCAATGTGGGGTATTTTCTACGTTTGTAATAATGACTTGTGATTCAGTCTGAATGATTCACTCTGTTTCAATACCAGCTTTTAGGATCTCGGTTTGGTGACATTAGTGAGGTTTTAAAAGCATTAGGAGTACACAATGACTCAAGGGAACAGTGACAATGGTGGTCAAACTTTTTATTATGTATCATCCGTGGGCAATGGTCAAGTTAAAGAAAACACTTTAAAAGCCCGTATGTCCTGTCACATTTTGACCGGGTTAATAAAAAGTGAAAAACAGCTTTAATCAAGGATCTGATTATGTTGACTGTTATTTGAGCAAAGTTATTAACTAAGTCCAGTCATCAACCAGTGTTCTAGTTACTGGGGATACATACTGATCATGTACTGAAACGAGTGTTAGTACTGCACTGTAGATTTATAATAAGATATACTGTAGGAAATGGAACAAACCTCACCTAAAGGCATAAAGCTGATGTGACAATTTGCATTGCATAACATCTGTGTAAATCCGTATTTAACTAAAGTGCAAAAACCTACAGCTGACACCTTCTGTATGTGTCACACCGCCTACACAATGACACTGTATCTATAGTTAGATTTAAATGGCCTAAACTGGAAGGGGTTTGCTTTTCTTCTGTCCACTAGACCCATGAAAAAGCCCCAGAGTTAGAATTGTTAGCACTGTCTCTGACAGTTTCTCAACCTCAGCTACATCACTTGAGTGCTAGCACCTTGGTTGGGAGTGTGAATTTCTCCTCTGGTCTGTGTGTGTGTGTTCTTCCCTACTACAGTCCAAAGATACAGTATGCAGTGTAGGCTGACTGGCATCTCCAAACTGCCCGTAGTGTGCAAGTGTGTGAGCGTGCGCCCTGAGATGGATTGGAACCCCAACCAGATTGTACCACCACGCTTCGGTCGAAAATAGATATCAGCTTGGGGAACAGACTCGTGTGTTTGTGGGAATTGGATGGCTTAGGTGGTTTAGATGGCTTGTTGGTTTAGAGATCTGAGGATCCGGCTTTGAGCCCTGCCATCAGTGGGTTGCCGCACCCCATACTACCCAGCCGTTACATGCAGTGCTGGTCCCAAGCACAAATAAAATGGGAGGGTTGCGTCGGAAAGGGCGTCTGGCATAAAACCTATGCCAAAGTTGTGTGTGGATCAGATGGTCCGCTGTGGTGACACCTCGAAGGGAGCAGCTGAGAAATAAGAAAGTACACACAGTCATTCATGAACACCACTTGCACGTTACAAGTTACAAAGCTCCATTTTAGATTTTTCAGCAACTCAGAATAACAAGGAGTGAGCAAAGTAATATAACATAGATGAGTCAAACCCTACAGTATATTATAGTATTTGCTTCAGATTAATACATAGACTCATTAGCTGTATTACATTTATAACATTAATTATACAGTTCCTGTTTTATAGAGGTGATTATTCTTCATATATAGCTATCTAGCTTGTTAACAAAAGACAAACCTGGGGATATCCTCATATTTTTCACAGTGGTCAAAAATGCAGTGATTCCAATATCCAATTTCTGACTTCCTACTTCTAAGGCAAGTCGACTGTACATATTTTAAACCACAAACAGGTAGTTACTGGGGAAGTATGGATGCATGTTGAAATTGCATTGCACAGTACTGCATGTTCATGTTTGTCCCCCAAACTTCATTTCCGACCTCTCACTCACACCTGTATGAAAATAAATCTGTGACTTTTTTTGTTGTTGTCCAAATGTTCTGCTGTGTTCATTACACAGTAGAAGGACGTAACTCTCCACACCAACAGGTGGCAGTTGCAGTCTTCTAAAAATCATACTTAAGCATTAAACAATCTTAATCTTACTCTGCTTGTTTCAATTTCTTTTCTGCCCTTACTCACTTGAATCGTTCCAATGCCAGCCTCAAATGCTGGTTGAACATGATCAGTTGAAGCTGAAAACTGCAGGCGATGAGCTACCAGCTGATGATAACTGACAACTGATAGCCAACAGGTGCCTGGGTGTGTCAGGGCCCTAAAATTTTAGACTAATATAGTGAAAGCACATGGCTTGTGGTTGTCTTGCTATATTGTACCACTTGTTTTATTTTTCCCTTTTACTTAGCTCACATGGACTAATGTTCGTTTATTATTATACAATAAATCTGTCCATCTGAAGGCTGGAAAGTACTGAATGTTTAAATCCTGGGTTCTGTTCTTGTTACGTGAGTTTGATACCTAACTAATTGCTACTGAGCAATAAAAAAATAATGCTACATCATCCAAAGTTGAAAAATCAATGATCAAGCAGGGTTGTCATGTTCAATATCAAAGGATAAATCAAATGTAACAATGTGCAGTGATTTGATACGAGTAAGATAGATGACGGCACTGCAGGAGGCCACTGTAAACAATTGGCATATGCATTCTGGAGACATACTGCAGAGATGATAATGATGAATATGAATCATATATGAGCTTAATGCGAATACACATCTAATACATAGGCTAATGCACCATCTGTACGAACATGCAGGTGTTACTGTAGATATCTCGTTTTCAGAGGTGTTGCGGTCTGTTTTCGAAGGTATGTGTTGACCCCAGGCTGGGAAGAATGAGTTGAGGAGGGGTGTAAAGAGGTCGGCTAGTGGGGTACAAACAATGACCATTTTGTTCACGCATTAAAACCAGACGCAGACCGTTTGACCAGTTGCATCACTACAGAAACCGGTCTGGGGTTGTCTGCTCACACACACCTGCTATAAGGGAGGCCAAATTGCTTGGCAAAGGGTTAAATACCACCCTCCTGCCACCCCTTCGTGCCATAAAGCGTCATAAAGCGCACATACTCACACACTCCCCCCACTCATGCTTGTAGGCTTTGGAGATGTCAGTTGTTAGTCAGGGGGAGGGGGTGTAAAGGGGATAGGCTGGTGGGGGTCTTTGTAAGAGTGAGAGACAGAGAAAAGAACATGAGAGAAAGAAAGAGAGAGAGGGAGGGAGGGAGGGAGGATGGAACGGAGCGTACTATTCCTCAACTGCTAAGCAGAGAGTCTTGAGTGCAGAGACAGTCAGAGCAAAAGAGATCATTCGGTAACTGAGCAGGAGGAGCGTATGAGCAAGCCAGAGGCAGGCAGGGAAAAGGACTGACACAGACGTTACACACACACACACACACACATAGAGCGTGTGGTTGACTCTAGTCGTGCATTCAGGGAAGTCCACACAGCAGCTCACAGGGGAAGTGAAAGGAGCGCTGTTTTTTCACCCCTCATACTCTTCCTTTGTATTCTTCAAACAGGGGTCTGCTCTGATCCTTTACCTCTACTATCTCTTTTCTCTTTTTTTTTTTTTTTTTTTTACACCTATTTCTTTCTTTCTTTTTTTCCCCTGAAGACAGAGCAGGAGCACCACTGCCTCCCTGTAACCATTCCTGCCGGTAAGCAGCATCACTGATACTCTTTCTCCATTTTTTTTTCAGTTCCTCTATGTTCCCCCTTCCTCATTTGTGTCTCTTTCTTTAATTCCGTTCAGTATCGTTTTATTTGCTGTAGATGAGCGTAGAAGGTAGCACATGGCAAGGGATGGCAACTGCTTTCGTTACCATGCCGGCATCCTCTTCAGACAGACTTCAGAGAATTGCACCGGTGGAAAGAGAGAGTGAGGGATGGAGGAAGAGACAGAGAGAGAACGTAGGGGTGTGCTACTTTCCTAGGCAGAAGATCTGTCGAACAGATCGGCTTGTCCTGTTTCTCAGCAGTGCATTGTAGTGTTGCAAATAGACATTTTAACACATTCACGCGCAGACACACACACACATGCTCAGCAAAACCTGGTGTGTACCTATGCTGCACAATACACCTCAGCCTTTCTTATATATACACTTACTCTAGCAGTTATCCTTTAATATAGTAATATGTCGTTTATTTTCAGGGGTATAAAATCATGCTTAATAATAAATGCACAAAAAAAAAAATCAGTTTCCATAACAACAGACAATCTGTGCTGCTATTTGATTTTACAAATGGGAACCATGTTATACTCCACAACAGTTATTAACCGAATACCCCATTCTAGCTTTGTTAAAAATGACATTTTATAGCTTGTGTGACATTTGGATTGGCATACCGAGCATGTAGATGCTAATTAGCTTATGTGTGGGTGTGTGAGTATGTGTTTTAATCCCATGCATTCTTACACCTACCTAAAACCAGCATCCTTGCAATGGGGTGGAAACAAATAGGGAGCGAAGAAAAAAGAGAAAGAAAGAGGGGAAAAAATGAATGAGAGAGTGGATGTTGGAATGAACCACTCCTTTTTTCCCCACTCATTTTCCTGGTAGATGTGGTTTATTCAACCCACAAAAGAGAAAAGGTGTAGATGTGTTAATTAAGTGGCACAACAAGAGAATATGATGATGGATTTGGGTAGAAGTCTCAAAACCAGGCCTTTTAGGATGTGCAAATAATGTGTCATTTTCTCTTAAGCCTCATGAACAGATTCCCCAGATGTGTAATAAATGTAACAAAGAATTTAAATTGAATTTTTATTTTACTGTTAGTGATATAGATGTGCAGAAATTCACAATCTGTCACAACGCCGCCATCCTTATTAACTGCATCCCAAATATTGGATGTAAAAAGAAGTTTAGCGAGGACGTATGTAAAATGTTTATATTCGATTACATGACACGCAAGCCTTTATTCTGCATCTAGCAAAATTCTATAGCTACCTGGACATCAGGCAACAAATAGACACGAACAGGAAAGATGTTAGCCTATGAAGCAAACTGTCTCAGTGGAACGTTCCCCCAAATGTACAAAATGAAAAGATTCAGTAGAGATATTTACTTGTCTGTTGCTAGGACACTCCCTTTGAACATTTTAGAAGAGCGTCCCGATTGGCTGATGGAGATGATGTAGCTTTCTTACCCCAAATCTCTCCCCTTCGCCCATGGAAACATGTCTGCCTGTGTTTCTCCTTCTATTCCTCTCTTTTTTTCCTGCCACTGTCTCTATTTATGCTTTTCACCTTCATCCTCTATTTAGTTTTTTCTTGGTCTTAACGTAAAATTAACATTTTACACATAATTTCCTTCTACCTGCCTTTATGATTCATGCAGTATTTGTCTGATGCATATAAAATATTGTATAGTGCTAGTGCTAGGATCAGACAATGTAAGCTATGATGTTCAAGGATCTACTATACAGCATAGATATACTGTGTACAATGCAGAAATATGCACATCAATTAAAAATATACAAAAAATACTGGACATACAGTACAATACATTCGCCATAACACAATGTCTGTATTGTGTATATGGTATGTACTTAAATCGAGTCAGGTTTAGCGAGAATGAAGGGAAAGGTGTACAGGACAGTGGTGAGACCAGCGATGCTCTATGGCTTAGAGACAGTGGCACTGAAGAAAAGACAGGAGGCAGAGTTGGAGGTAGCAGAGCTGATGTTGAGGTTCTCTTTGAGAGTGACAAGGATGGATAGGATTAAGAATGAGTCCATCAGAGGGACAACCCTTTTGGAGGGATCTTTTGGAGACAAAGTCAGAGAGGCCAGATTGAGGAGGTTTGGACATGTTCAGAGGAGAGAAGAGTCCTGAGGTTGGGGCTGCCAGGCAGGAGGTCTAGAGGAAGACCAAGGAGGAGATATATGGATGCGATGAGAGAGGACATGCAGTTAGTTGGTGTGTGAGAAGAGGATGTGGAGAATAGGGTTGGATGGAGGCAGATGATTCGCTGTGGCGACCCCTGAAATGGAACAGCCGAAAGACAAAGAAGAAGACTTAAATAGAGTCAGGTTAATACCATTTAAGATGATGTATGTCTGTGATTAATGTCTGGTAAACCTTGCAATTGAATTTAAAGTCACAATGTCACGCTGATCTAATTGAGACAATGGCAGAATTTGCATGACATTCATTGACAACCTCGGTACTGAGGCCTTTTTTCTGCTGCATAACTTTTATGCACTTTTATAACTTTTAGCCCAGAAAAGCTGGAACTGATTGCATACTGGAAAGTCGGCCAGCACCAAAAGTTTCAATTATTTTTGTTTTTAGGACCTGCTCAAGATTGGTACCAAGAGGAACTAGGGGTTAGGGGTAGTTTAGTGGTTAAGGCAATGGACTACGGTTCGGAAGGTCCCAGGTTCAAACTCTACGACCACCAAGTTGCCACTGTTAGGCCCTTGAGCAAGGCCATTAACCCTCAACTGCTCAGATGTATAATGAGATAGAAATGTAAGTCGCTCTGGATAAGGGTGTCTGTCAAATGCCAAGATGTAGATGTAGGAACTAATGGTGCACAGTCACAATGACTGATATAGAGAACAAAAAATGTAGCAGGGTTTCATTTGTGCTGTATATGTGTTTTTTTTTTCCTGAGATAAATACCCCATAAATGAAAGAATAACTTTCGAGGTAATTCATGGATGTTTGTAATTTATTGAAAATACATTTTTCTGGAAGCACAACAGGTAGCTTTGACTTCTCACATATCAAGGATTCAATCTTAAAAGAGCCTCTTTATGGGTTTTCATGACATTGTTTGCATCAAGTTAATTTACTCATCCCAAATACGTGCCAAGAGATGAACAGGCTACTTTAAATCGCCCACAGGAGTGAAGGAACGCATACATATACTGTATATACAGACAGTGGTAGCCAAAAATAATAAGACAACATATTCCATGTGTTATAGTTCTTCCTTTGCTAATTAGTTCTAGACTATCTGGCTAAAGGGTTGGTCTAATTAACTAAAAAACTAGTGAAAAACTGACTATACTACAATGGTATTCAGGTTCTGGAGCCATGGTCTGCGTCACCTCCAGACCTTAACCCAACAGAAAACTACTGCGCAATAGTGAAGAAGGTAGTGGCAGTCTTCTGTACATGATCTTTAAGAAGCAATCAAGCAGATATGGATTGCAAAAATGACACCAGAATACTACAGATGTCTGTTTTCCCATGACTCATCAACAGAGCCACATTGACCCTGACTATGATAAAGCATAGTGAAGATGAACTGAAGATTATGGACGATGATGAAATGCTACCAGTCGTTCAGTCATTCTAGACCACTTTAATTTCATCACCATGCTGATTTTAAATCTGGCTCTTCTTCTTTAATCGTTCATTTGTCTTTAGTACCTACTTTATTTTAGTCAGCGTTAGCGGTGGATCTCATGAACACAGGATATTACAGGGTAACATGCACTCATCACATATATAAGCCAATTTCTTTACTGGCCTGTTTTTGGAAGATAGGAGGAAACCAGAGAACCTAGATGAAACCCATACAGACAGAGTTGCTCTTCCTGACGCAACCCTCACATGTTATCCGTACTTGGGACCGGCACTGCACTGCATTCAGTGGCTGGGATTTGGGACTCGCTGGGGTTTGACTGGGAATCGAGCCCGGGCATTTCAAAAAGTAAACATTTGATTAAGATCAATCATTTCCTTGCATTTACTAGAAGCTGGTTAACCAAAAATGGTTTTAACATGCTACAAGTTAACAATGCGATTGAACACTGTAAAGATGATATGTCTACTGTTATCATTTTAATGTCTCAAAAGAGAATTAACTAAAGCTAAAATTTAAGGCTGGGCAAAATTCAACTTTATGTAAAGTGCAAACGAAAAAAAGAATTTGAACTTGTTATTGAAGAATCCACATATGATGTGGATTACTGTGTTTGCCTGAAAGGGATTGTTTCAGAGGGCATCTGAGAGAACAGCCCCAGTGGGCTTTGTAGAGCTGGACTAGGATGTATTTCGAAGGTGTTCTGTTTGCTGCGAAAAGGGCATGTAGTGTTATGTGTTCTCAGTTTAGACAAGATGTGCTGAGGATTGGTGCCTGGGTCCATGAACTATTTCCTGCAGTAGAGAGCATATGAGCTTCACAGGTATGGAGGGTGAGAATCTAGAGAGCAAGATGGGGGTGGATGCAGTGGGGTATATCAAGGGATCAGGAGTAACCTTGAGATCAGCTTTGATTGTCACTGCTGCAGTGTGAACGTGTGTATGTATACATTATAGTGTGTGAGTGTGTGGGGGGCATTGCTAGCCTCAAAAAAAGGATGTGTGGCCTATTTATAGAAAACATGCAAAGGAAAGTATGTCTGTTTTAGGTTATCAGAGGCACTGATGTATGTATATTCTTCACTTAATAATATACTAAATAATGTTTTAAGATCATTAGATGGATGGATGGATGGATGGATGGATGGATGGATGGATGGATAGACAGATACAGTAGATTAGTAAATTAAGATAGATTAACATTAAGGTGACAGGTGACACGGTGGCTTAGTGGTTAGCACTGTGGTCTAGAGTTTAATACTTGCCTTGGTTTAGTGTGTCTGGAGTTTGCATGTTCTCCCCATGCATAGTGGATTTCCTCTCACAGTCTAAAAGCATGCAGATTAGGTTAACTGGTGTTCCCAAATTGCCCGTAGTGTGTGAGCCCTGTAATGGATTGGCACCCTGTCTAGGGTGTACCCGACCTCTTGCACTAAATCTTCTGTGATAGGCTTCAGCCCCCTGCGACCCTGTACAGGATTAGCGGTATAGAACATGAATGAATGAATCAACATTGAAGTGTGTTAACAAGATAAAAACATTGCAAAATGTAAGAATAAACTGCTTCTATGCACAGTACATGTGCATGATGTTTGAATCTAAATAACTGTATCTAAGGTGCACCAGCAAGTTGTAATATTAATTAAAAAAAGAGAGTACATGGTCATATCAGTGCAATCAGGTGACCCTAATTATAGTGATGTCAGAGAAGAAGCTCCCTCTCTTGACACAGAGTAGAGTTGATGAGTTCTAGTACATTACACTCATCATATTATAAAGACCTACAGTATACAATAGATCCATAAAAGAATTCATGTAAAACAGAAACCGGTAAAACAAATCCAATCACATGCTTCAACAATACAAATCCGCCACTTTCCCTAGTTCACATGTCAAATACAGATTGTTGAAAAGAGCAGTCATGTCAGGAGTGTGAATAAATTTTCTCTATTCACAGCTGGATGCTTAAAATAAAAGATCATAAAGCTGCCCAGAGTAAACACATCTGTCAGGCGACATATATTGTTCATTCTTTGGTGTCTATCATATATATATATTTTTTACGCATATTAGATGTAAAGCGAAAAAAACTTTGCTACAGTACTTTCAGGCATTGATTACTCTGTATGGTTCTTTTTTGTATTTTTTTTTCCCCCAAGTGGGTAATTGTGGCTCTCACGGTTACAGATCAGCAGGTCAAGGGTTCAAGCCCCAGTGCAGCCAAGGTGTCATCGTTGAGCCCTTGAGCAAGCCACATGATTTCACTGTGCTGTAAGGGACATGTAACAAATAATTGAATCTTAATCCCAATTTAAAAAAAATCTAATATCTTGAACTTGAATTGCTGGTAGCTTGGCAGTTTCCTATAGCTTACTTATCATTAATATTAAATAAGCCGAATTTAATGGCTAAGGATATAACTGAACCATTAAAAAATTTCACACCACACAAAACGTGATTACACCGACAGAAATGGACAATTAATGTTCGTGCTTAAGATACTATAAAAGCATATGCTTTTTTTTTCTATTTTTTCCTTTTTGATTTTTTTCAAAATGATCATCGAGATGATGCATCTCTGTTCTTCTTAAAGAGGTTTAAGGGAGTAGTAATAGTAGTGCGACGATCTCTTCTGTAAATATGGGAATCATTTAAAAAAAGTTTTTATTACTTCAGAGTTAACAATCAATTATTTACATTTAAATTCCCCTGCTGTGTTGCAACAAAGTTTAATTACAGTGGTTTACTTTTAGGTTTTCACTCGTGACGTGTTTACGAGTTTAAGTTAGATAACGGCTTAGCATGCCTTGAGCTGTCAGTCTCCGGCAAGAAGCTCTGTTTCAGGGCCACACTTGGACAAAGCACAAAAAGCAGGTCTAAGAAGAGAGACACTGCTACAGGAAGGGCTAAAAATGATCATGTCTGATAGACAGAAGCGCTGCAAGAGTGCAGCATGCTGAGAGCGCACACTTACCAAAAGGTGGTCATGATACAGTATACTGAATATGATCAGAAACAGTGTCTTAAATTTTAAGCAACCTCTTATACAATTCTAAACTTTTACTGGCATTAGAATATTGTGTAGTAACTACACAAAAAATATAATAATTAATATAATATAGTGTAAGTAGACAGGAAGTTAAAAAACAGTAACGCCTTCTGATGAATCAGATCTACAAGTTTGTTTGGTTTTTTTTTTTTTGCTTGTTTACAAAAGCAAAGGGAAACAATCACACTGTATATTATACAAATTCTAACCCTTTTATTTAAAAAAAAAAAAGTCATTAATATAGAAAGAAAAAAAAAAGATTATCCAGCTGAATTTAATTAAAAAATATGTAGAATGAAGTCATTTCGGTCATTCAGATTTTTAGTCTAACAACCTAAAGGCAACAGCACAAAGCAATTTGCATGCTATTTTAAACACTCTGCTCTGCTCATATTAACATATTTATCAGCTCCTTCATTGCTCAAGGGGTGGATGATACTAATCTGAAGTGCTGTGTCTGTCTAAAAACGTTTGGGTTAGAAAGAATTTTAGAGCACAAGTCTCAGCATGACTGCCTAGGACAGAGTTTCTCCTTTCTCATCTCTCCTCACCCGTCTATCTCTATGGCCCAGGGCAGCCGAACAGCGGGCACAGGGGGCAGCCTGATAGCCATGGCACCTCAGTATCCGATAAGCGTGCAGTGGATTAAAGAAAAGCTGCTGGCATAGATCCACTTCGAGATTAACAAGCATGCTTTTATGTCGGTCACGATAGTATGTCAATAACAGATGTTAGAAATATCAATCTTATTCCCCCTCTCCTATCATCTACTACAATAAAAAAAAATGAAAATCATATAATACCTATTCCCTTCATTTGCAGTCTGGTACATGTATCAAAGGCAAAAGGAGAGAAGCTATTGTCAATGAGACATAAGACAAGTTGCTATTTATAGATTGCTGATTTAACCCATGACCTTGACTAGTTGTGCTCCTTTAAAAGAGGAAGCAAATGAAAAAACTGAAAAAAAAATGGAGATCCAAAATAATCTGTAAAATTTGTAACAATTAGAAATTAGCTGATTATCATGTGGTGAAAAACTACAAAGTGTAGACATCAAAGACTCCTCCCATTAATCTTAAATAAAAATCTCCTTACAGAAAACTTGACTGTTTATATTCAACAAGTATAATCAAACAAATTAAAAATTTGTTTGATTCATCGGATTTAAATTAATACCTTCAAATCAAATCTTTTTTTTTTTTTTTTGCCTAATGACACTTTCCTTAGATTGTCGTTCCCAAAAGTGGATCCTCACCAAACAAAAAGGAATCCTCCGAGGCAATTTGGTCTTTAAAAATGCAAAGCTGTAGCAGAAGAAAGCCTTGAGGCTTCATCGCACTCTTTCAACAGCTAATGCATGCAGTGTGAAAAACATGCGCACAAGTGAAACTCTTCCAGTAACCCACTGAAGCAAAACAAAATGTCTCATTATGCATTATGTTAATGATATTTTTTATATTATCAGAAAATATTTTTGAAATATTTCAAAAACTGTTAGTCATGAAATGAGTCAAAACATCAAATGAGATGTTTAAATCTAAGCATTAATGCTGATCATCATTTGGCTTTTTCATACAGCACCATTCTCTCATCACAGACACTGAGAACTGAGAGAACGTGGGGGAAGGGTGGCACAGTAAAAGCTCCCCCTACCTTCCTGTCCCTCATGCACAACAATTCTTTCTAGTGCTAACATTCACTCAGGATGATGCCTGGGCATCTCAGCCCCATAGCATCACATTACCAGTCAGTCTAGTCCCGACATTGCCACTTCCCATCAGCTGCAGAGCTGGGCTCTTTGTCTGCACTAACCTCCCTCCCACTGCCCACTGCGCTAAGCTAATGTTCCATCCACAGCACATAGACCATGCTAATGTCCGGGGGGGCGGGAAAGATGGCGGGAAAAGAAAAAAAGACAAATGATCAGCACCTGTCTCACTTGTGCAAATTGAAAGACGCTTCACTCGCTGACAAGAATTAATGAAAGAACATTGTGAGGAAGAAAAAAAGCAGCTAGGCATTGTTCACTCCATCATGTTTTCTATTATTCTGTGTTTTATTATTTTGTTAAAAAGGAATTGCATGATTTAAATAGGATAAAGGCGAATAATGTCTCATTCCATTTCTGTATTATATCTAGTGACCTAAGGTTGCTTCGGTTGGTCAGGTCTAGGCTCTGCAACATTTTGTGCACAAAAATAATGTCAGCTGATTACCTGAGTATACTGACCAGATATACTCAGGATGACTGAATGACCAGGTTTTTCCATCAATGGATTATTTGTTGCCTGACAGATGACAATGCTAGGATTTATCAGGCTCAAATTGTGAAAGACTGGTTCAAAGAGCATGAGACATAATTTTCATGGATTATTTATATATATATATGTGTGTGTGTATGTATGTATGTATGTATATAGTTTTTTTTTAATGGTCAATGGTCTGATTTAACACCAGCTTTTCCTTTGTGAAAATGTAAGTGCCCCTTTAGTTATGCAATCAACCAAATGTAAGTGATAACTGGGCTCAGTTAGACTAGATACAACCAAGTTTAATCAACCGCCCTGCTGAATCTACTGTAAATATCACCGATATAAAACCTTTTCAGAAATGTGAAGTAGGCAAAATGGTTGCAACAAGATTTTAGATTAGATGAGAAATTTCTAAGGCTTTGAGATGTGAGCAAAAGCAGTGAGCACCAATATTGCCAAATGAAGAAAACACAAAATGGTGGTGAATCTTGC
>JAOVVB010000030.1:9763491-9775352 GCA_028570985.1 Heterobranchus longifilis
GTCTTAACGACCATTCCACAGGTGCATGTTAATTAATTGATTATGGTTAATTGAACATGCATGGAAAACATTGTTTATGTTGCTGAGTATATATATATATATATAATTTATACACTACAGTGCTTACAGTAGTAAACAGACCTAACGGGGCAGGGCTGAGGGAACATGTCTTAGAGAAAAAAAAAATCTAAACTTAAATGAACAACTTACATTAACTTAAAAAAAAAAAAAAACTTATAAAAAAAATAATTTCATACAAATTAGTTTATAAAATTATGCATTTAATGCTAAGCCACTCAACCCTGTATAGGATAAGCAGTATAGAAAAGAGTGAGAAAGTGAGTGAGAAAGTGAGTGCTAAACCTGTCCTTAACAATGAGCCTAATGTTTGTTTCATGTAAATGAAAGGACAAAATTTGCCGAGTGAAAGCCATATTTGATTGAAACTATTAAGATCTCTTCATCACATGCCACATCTTCGCCATGACTGTTGCAGACGTTTGATCATGTATAGAGAGACCATGTCCCACTGGTACATCTTCAGCTCCATCCATTTGAGCAGACAGTTAGACACCTAATTGAAATTAGCATCAGGTAAACAACCGGCTGTACTCTTGATGACAGCGAAAAAACAAACAGACTTTGGCTGGATGTACTGAGGGAAAGAGTGCGTGCAGACACCGCCTGTTAGATCATTTTAGAAACAGATGTGAAGCTCTCTTTACTCTCTACCAGCCAGTCTGCCCAGCTCTTCTCTCTCTCACCATGTCACAACAACACTCTTTTTGTTTTTTTTTGTTCTCCTTCCTTTTGTGTTTTTATTTCCTACGTATTCATTTCTGTAGGTACTGTGTAGATTTTTCTTTGATTGTTCTCTTCCATACATCGAGACAAGCAGCATCATCATTATTTACACTGTACAGTTAGAATGAGTGTATGCTACAGCATATGGGTCCATGGCCTGTCTGATCACATAGAGGCTTATGTAGTTTAGCTCTCTTTATTCTGGAGTGAGGACTTTTAGCGCATAAAAGTATAAAAAGAGTAAATCACAGTTAAGCTTTGAATCCAGCCCTGTGAGGTTGACATCTGACTTCAGTCAGGCTATAACAGGAAACACTCTAACTAATATATTGAAAGTAATTACCATTTTAAACATAACTGTTAAACAAAAAACAAATGCATCTCAATCTAAATCAAGATACCTGTATGTACAGGGTGGTAAAGTTCTATCGTGCTATTAATAACATACCAAAATGTGACTGCACCAGTAATTCCATTCTGATTATAACAGTGGTCCATGGTTATATTACAGCCGCTTTCTGAAGCAAATAAAGATGTGAAAGAAACAGGCTCCACCACTCTGACAAGGTACGGTTGAGCTTTTTTTGACAGTGTATATACACTATAACTTCACTATGAGAGATTACTGCAAAACTGGTGTTTTAGATGTTCAAGCTGTAAGTGAGGTTGAGAGGCCACGTCTCACTGGGAAAATAAGTCTAAGGCTGCCATCTAAATTATTAAACACAGCAAGATCAACAAAGTGTGCTATAAGTAACAGAGATGCCAATGGTCTATTATAAAAAGGTCTTCTTCTATATTTCTTCTTGGAATCACAATTTCTATTATTCACGTGTAATTGTTCATAAAAGTCAAAGAATATATTTTTATGTATATACACATGAAAAATTTTGAGCTGCACTTAATGTCAGAGAACAAAAGGCAAAATCATTGAAAAGTGGAATTTTATCTATTTTTTTTCCCCAAAGTGTTTGAAGATCCAATCATGAGTAAAGTGTATGTTGTTTTAAAGAACCAATAAAAACTAATAGAATGGTCTAAGATTGCATAGTGAAATTTAACATGTAGCCTAATTTACTACATCACCCCATGCATTAAGTAACACATAAGAACACATTCCACTTTAACAATTCCCCATAGCCTCTCAGCAGCACAGACAATTGGCTCATTAGTTAATCATATTCTATTCCATCATTACATGGCAAGAGTTACAGGTTTAAAAACTTCCTGATACAACATGAGGAAGAAAGTCTGCCTTTATTGTGCAAAATCTTTCACATTAATATTGTGAAAAATGTGTCTTTCACAATACTCATTTCAGGGAAGAGCTGTAATAAATACGGCAATACTGCCTCAGTGTATCCTTCAAATTAGGGAACTTTTTCTTTGAAATAATAAATTTTAATTTAAATAATAAAAAATAACACTATTATATTTAGATTCTGCTTAATCACTCACTCACTCATCTTCTATACCGCATTATCCTGTATTCAGGGTCGCGGGGACCTGGAGCCTATCCCAGGAGGCTTAGGACACGAGGCAGGGTACACCCTGGACAGGGTGCCAATCCATCTCAGGGGCACACACACATAGACACACGCCGGTAGAACCTAATGAACAGAAAGAAAAAAGGATCAGTGCCTGTGTTTTATTCTAATTGTATTTACCCACAGCTGTTTGTCAATTCTAACATGGCTGTTACAGACATTTAGTCCGAATTGTGTTCTTTTCTTTAGGCTATTCAGAACCCCAATGACCTCCAGCTTCAGGAGAGAGCCTGGAATGCTGTGTGCCCCCTGGTGGCCAAGCTGAAACGATTCTATGAATTTTCACTCAGGTTAGGTGAGTAGGTGTGCAGAGTTTTTTTTTTTCCTTTTTTTTTTGATGGAAAGATAAGAAAGATTACATGATGTGACCACCACGTGAGCCAACACGGCAGCGGTGTGCAAAGACAATAGCAGCATGTGCCTTCCCTCTGGCGCAAATGAAAGATTTTTCACAGAGGAGTCGCCATGACTACCGCATCCAGCAGAGTGTAAAAGATGAAGAGCTTCCATGTCCTGTGCATGGGCGGATCAGAATTTAGCAGCTTCAGCGGCTAATACAGCTAGCTTACCACTTTTCTCTTGCCAATGCTGACGAGTCAGTAACGCAGCTCTAAATCTTTGTCATGGGAACGCAACTGACTCAGGAGAAACTTAACACACACCGATTCGATTAAATGATGACTGCAAGAAAAAAAAAGCATAGTTCTTAACATACACACGTCTTCATTCTCTCCATCTCTTCTCATCTATCTAAGCCCCAGATAACAGCTATGGAGGTTTCAAGTTTCTGATCAGACCTCCAGCTAAATATATTGGCTTTATATTTATAGAAGTACTGATGCATATTTCATGAGGAGAAAGGATGGGTTATCTTGAGCCACGCTAAAGACATTAATGGACACACCATGTCTCAACTTGGCAGAATGTTCGATTTAAAGACCATAAAGGTTACGTTTTAAAATACTGGGTCTTTTGATGTGATTGCTGCCCATCTGACTCACAATATGGAATTAATGACTTTCCAGATTCTCATTTATCATGCGCATAAAAATACAAATAAGTGGTAAAAAAAAAAAAAACAACACCCTTTTTAAATAGTACAGTCACGTTTGACTAAAATCTGAATGACTGCATGAAACCAATTTACAGCAGGGAAACAATATACATTCTGTGTGATTTTAATGTTGCAGAAAATGCCCTGCGCAGCCTTTTGGAAGCACTGACAAGCCCACCGTACGCTCCCATGCAGCACCTGGAGCGAGAACAGGCTCTGGCGAAACAGTTTGCAGAGATCCTGCACTTCACTCTCAGCTTTGATGAATTGAAGGTGAGATTAATGCACAGCACGCGCTTCACTCTGTTTTTGCTTTATTGCTTTGTTATGAAGTTGATGCGCTGTGTAATAAAAAGCCATATTTGCAGCACCGCAACAGGCTGTATGATTAACAGATGTTCTGAACAAGTTATCTTGTCTCTCCTAGATGACAAATCCAGCCATTCAGAATGACTTTAGCTACTACAGGAGGACCATAAGCAGGAATCGACTGAACAACCAGCAGGTGCGATGCCGAAATAAACTTTCAAACTGACGTGTGGACACATTACAAGCAGGTTTACTGTCTAAGCAACCAATATTTATCTCTCCTGCAGTTAGAGGCAGAAAACGAAGTCAATAACGAAATGGCCAATCGGATGTCTCTGTTTTACGCAGAAGCGACACCCATGCTGAAAACCTTGAGCAATGCCACAACTAAGTTTGTGTCAGAGGCAAGTATATAGAAATGTTCTGGAGTAAGGGTTTGAACTGTTAAAAATGGTTAAAAATGGTGCATTGCAATTTCCATGTAATGTATATTGCAGAACAAGACTTTGCCTATTGAAGACACCACAGATTGCCTGAGCACTATGGCCTGCGTGTGTCGGGTCATGCTGGAGACTCCGTAAGTCCTTACTTTTATAGACACACCACAAATATTCCTCAGGCCAGACCATGCAAGGACAAAATAAAAAGAAAGATAGATAAAGAATTTCAACCACAGTAGTCTTTAACATGTTGCTATTAATGATATTAACATGAGCAGCATGATGATGATGATGATGATCATCATGATGATCCAAAAACCGACAATCACTGAAAATATTTAATGAAAATAAATTGGAACAGCATCATATTTTTCCTAGCATAAAAAAGAAATGTGTGTGGAGGTATTGAACCCCTTGAAACCTTCAATGGGGCAGTGGTGGCTCAGGCGGTTGAGCCTCTGGGTTGGAAAGTTGATGGTTTGAGGGCTGCCATTGTCCAAGTCATCAGGCCCTTAACACCTACTGCTCAAATCTATCCCCAGCCAATGAGATTCCGTGCCAGTCCCAAGCCCTGAGAACTTGAGTTGTGACAGTAAGGGCATTTGGCACAAAACCTGTGCCAGATCTCGCCAATCAAATGATCTGATACAGACATTTTATTTTGGCTGCAATTACAACTGCTACTAGACTACATCTCTATCAGCTTCGCAACCTGGATGCTGATGCAGTATGTTTGCCAGTTCTACTTGCCAACATTGTTCCAGCTGTGCCATACTAGATGAAGACCGTTAGCGATCAGCGGTGTTTAAGTCTCACCACATTCTCAAATGGATTGCAGTCTGGGCTTTGAGTGGAGTTCTTGGTTTTCAGCCATTCCAGTGGAGCATTTCTGGGCATTTTAACAGCTGTTTGTTTTGGTTATTTCCCTCTATTTGGTTCCATCCATCTTTATCACAACCCTGACCAGCAACCTCACAACCATGCTACCACCACTGTACTTAAATGTAGCCATTCAGTTCAATTAAATTCAATTATATGTATAAGAATCCGTGAATGGAACCAGACTTAATAGGGGACTCATCCTCATTGGGGTGGGATGATGTGCTCATGTTGATAAGCTTTGTTGGATTTATGCCAAATATACCAATTTGTGCCAAAGACAACATTTTTATCATCAAACCACATAACAGTTTTATTAACCTTCCTCAACATGCCCATTGGCGATATACCAATCAACCATAACATTTTAATGGAGAACAGTAAGCCCAGTGTTGGATGGTTTCTCCTTGTGCACCCAGGATGGCTCTGGCCCCTTTGGGGTATCGATCAACAAGACCTCTCAGGATGTGCTGTGGTGTCTAGCACCAGGACATTAACATTGGATCCTTTGGGTGCTGTGTGTTGTGGGACATGGCCTCCATGGATCGAATTTGTTTTCCATTACATTCCTGCTAAGCCCCATATGTGGCAGACTGTGATGCACTGATGTGTTCTGATACCTATCGCAATTTTTGCTACATTGGATGGTCCCCACAGGCAAGATGAACCTTGGGTGCCCAAGATCCTATCACCAGTTTACTAGTATATAATTGATAATCAGTATCAATGTTATTCAGTTCACATGGCGGTGGCATTAGGGTTGTGGCTGATCAGTGTATTTCCGAAATAATAATTAGTTAATTTTAAAAGTTAACTTCAGTTCTAGGTTATAACTTAAAAGAAATTATTACGGTTATAATACGTATGCAAGGTACTGCGAATACTGGACAATACTGAAAGAAACTGAAAACACTAAGTAATTTTGCATATGATAAAGTTTGAAGTTTGAATGGTTCAACTGCATTAAAATTAAACAATTTAAAAGCTTTCCTCCAGGTTATCTGATGTTATTCTCCAGTTAGCTTGCTGAAATGTTGGCTAATTGTGAGTAATTGTGAGGCAATGGTAACAGTTGCTGTTTTATAACAGTACTCGTAGCAAGCCACTTAAACAGCAATTAGCATTTCGTTATATTTAACACTGTAATATTTTGTAATATTTATTTTTTCCTGAAAAGCAAAAACGTTTCCTCTAGTACAGTACAAATCTTTCATCATCAGATTCAAAAATGATTTGTGAAACTTAGGTCTATTAGATATATAGAAAAAAATTTTTTATCCTGGCTTAATAACAATATTCCTACTGGTGCATTCACCTAGGTAAAAATTCAAACTTGTATTGGACCATAGCTACTCACTGAATGCGTTTAGATAGGAATAATAAAAAAAAAAAGAATCAAGTAAAATGAAACATTTTGGCACTTTTGCTTTGTATACACTATATACACTATGATGTATATTTTGTTGTGTGACACACCACTTCCTGAGTTTTGTCTAAATCAGCCTTATTACCTAAATAACAGGTCAGTGACAGGGGAGTAAATTTAATTGTCGTTCCTTGTATCTTAGGGAATACCGGTGCCGTTTCACCAACACAGACACTATGCTGTTCTGCATGCGTGTCATGGTGGGCGTCATTATCCTCTATGATCACGTTCACCCCGTGGGTGCCTTCGCTAAAACCTCCAAGATTGACGTGAGACACTTTTTTTCATACATTATTCAATACATTATGGTTATGTTTCTACGATCATGCATTCACTTATTTTACTGTACAGGCATAGAAAAATAGTAACATTTAGGGACATTGGGGAAGCTAATAAAGGATCTACAGTATGTGGAACCCTAGAACAAAGGATTTTTCTTTTTAGAAACGATTCCTAAAGAAAGATAACACTCTTAGAAAGCAGAGTATCCATTTTCCTATTCCTAAGTGTATATTTTGATAGTAATGTGGAGTAACAGATTAATTGTGTGTGTATGTGTGTGTGTTTGAGAGAGAGAGAGGGAGGGGGGGGGGCTACTGTAGAATTCATTATTCGGGAGCTGATAGGTGTTTTCACTGTCACAGTAGGAGTGAGGATCAGAAGGAGTTGACCTTTCTCAAACACTGTGCGTGTGTGTGTGTGTGTGTGTGTGTGTGTGTGTGTGTGTGTGTGTGTGTGTTTGTGTGTGTGTGTAGATGAAGGGCTGCATCAAGGTGTTGAGAGAGCAACCTTCAAACAGTGTGGAGGGACTGCTGAATGCACTGAGGTGAGTATGAGCGTATGGATCATGTCTGTACAATATGTTCTTTTAGTCGATCCAAAGAGTAATAAGAATAACACCTACACATTATTTTTAAACATCACTGTCAGATTGCACTACTTTGCATAAATTATGCAGTTTTTAAAATGCATTTGTAGAAAAAATAGAAATACTTGAAATTGATTTGTCTGTTCATCCTAAGGTACACAACAAGACATCTAAATGATGACAGCACCTCGAAACACATCCGTGCCCTGCTTCAATGAGGGGAGACGCCTAGAGTGTGAGAGAAAGAGGAATGAAATCGAACGAGTATGAGAAGGCGAGAAAGAGAGAGAGAGAAAAACAGCTGAAGAAGGAAGTTGCTGACAGAGAACAAAGTATGAAGGCTTCGGGTGACACGCCCTCAGAAACCTGTTTGTTTACATGAATGAAATGCAAAACATCAATTTCAGTAACCTAAGTAGGGAAAAATGGAAGAACAAAGTATATATAATATATTGTCAGTTGTTCATCATGTCTTTGATTTTGTAAAAACATGAAAAGAGATTATAGAAATATATATGTAGGTATATTAAAATAATAATAATAATAATTAAAAAAAAAAAAAATAAAGCTGAAACAAAACCATGGCTTACCAGATAAGAAAGAAAAATGCATATATTAAAGCCCTACAATCAGAAACAAAAACAAACAAATAAGTTCCATATAACTATATACTTCTGCAGATTATTTTTGCACATAGATGATCCCCTTAACGATTATAAAGATTTTGAAAAAACGGCTTCACATTTTATAGTGTACAGGGCGTATAGTGCCGCTCAGTCTCCGTGCATTTAAATTCCATTTGATTTTTAATCCATCCACACACCGTGCTTCTTCTGTTTCATTCTGCAGGAGTATTTTAATACTGCACTGCCTTTCCAAGTTTCAGTTACAGAATCAATGTATGAATATATAACAAGAGACTCGCATTGCTGTATATACATGAAAAAAAGCACAGGTTAAGGAATTTTTTTTTTTTGTTTGTTTCGACTTATTCACTAGTGCTGTACAGCAATACTGAACTAAAATTACAACTGCAAAAGTAAATTAAGCTGGAATAAGTGGAATAAGCTTTATTTTCCAATCTAGAACAAACAATGAACAGTTCCTAGGAAGAAAAAAAAAACCGAAGGCACTGAATCAGGAATTGTTCTGCTTCAGAAAACTGTGTGAGAAGGAATTGCAAGAAAGCCATGAAATTTCAGAAGCCACCCATCACTGTACATAACTATCTCTGCAGCCATCTCATGTACGGAAATGTTGTTTACCAAGAGTTGTATTACATATTGAGTGAACTACACATCTCAAACGATCAGCCGCTTATCAGCACCAACTTCTTAGCAGTACGCCATCAAATGGTGTGCTCATTCTATCGTTCAGAAATCCTGGCAAACTTTATCCCATAATTGCCTATTAATGTACTCAATTTCAAGTTTGGGGCATATTATTCTTGTAGAAAACTGGAAATCAGTCATTAAACTTACTCGCACACACACATACAGTACACACACAAGACACATACAGTATACACACAAAGTGCATACAGCTGAAAAAAAAAAAAAAGAACGTTTTGGTGTAAATAAGTGGATAAGCGGAGGATTTTCCACCAGCCATCTTAAAGGCCATGGAACTGATGCGCTTAAAGTCAACTAGAGAATGTTTCTTTTAGTAAGATGCAATTTAAAATAAAATTTAAAAAAATCATGTCATAAATGAGTGAGTATTTAAAAAAATTTTAAAAAGAAGAAGCTATTTAATTAAATTAAGATGCAACAAACGCAGTGTTGTATTTCGATGTCTATAGCCCTTAGTTGAACTTAATTTGATCTGACAGTATATTTTTTATACAGGGGTATGTTGGCAAACATATTCTGTATAAATAAATAGATGGCATGCTGTACAACTTCAGATGAAATTGTGTAAATACGGTGTTTTTATTCATTTTCAAATGTTCAGTGACTGAATTGGGTGTGTGTCGTGTCTAAGAAACCTTGCATTTGGCTTGGACTATTGGACTTGCCGTAGTCATAGGTTCCAGCTCTTCAACTTCATACTGGCGGAGAAAGTAATGGGCAACTTGGATAGGGGGAGGGAGGGGACTGTCCATTTGCTTGTTATTTTGTACATTTTGTGCAACAATAAACTTGTCATTTATTAAGCTCAGTTTGGTTTGTGATCTTCTGCTCCCTTTCTCTGGCCTACGGACAGACAGACACCCCACAGAGCACTGTGAATAAATATCACATTACTGTACTCTGCTGCATTATGAATGGAGATAATGTGGAATTAATTACTATTTTGGCATCCCTACGTTTACATTACATTATCGAAATGACAGGTATTTAATTATTTCTGTGTATACAGAGTCTGCATTTCAGCGAGACGAGCAAGCACAGCCCCACTGAGTGACATTTCAATTAAAAGAATTTGTAATTCTATGTAAATTATGATGTAAATCAAGAGATTTCTTGATTAAAAACTTAGACTAATTATTTAATATTCATCCTTGGAATCGACAAGGGGTGTTCGAGCCAACCCGGGACTTGATTGTGCAGAATAACAGAGCACATATACAGTATAATATATAATTCTCTGCTACACTAATGCACTTTTCCCAGCATTTCTCTAGTGCATCTATACAATCAAGGTCGGAAGTTTTCCCAGCACACTGGAGCCATTATCGGGCTGCCTGGTTCTTGCCTGGAACCCTGGCCTCCCAGGAACTCCTTCTAATGGTTGAAATGGCTTGGGGTGAGGTCAGGACTGTACGGGATATGTGACAATAACTCCCAGCTGAGTTCCTGTAATGTGCAAGTAAATGACTGTGTGTACAGTTCCCATAGACAGATGCATCTCTTTCACAAGTTATCCATTGATTTCCAAGGATCAGGAGTTCCACTCGCCATATGGGAACGACTGCAGTGGGCTCCGAGCCACCTCAGCCATGATCGCCATTCATGGATTCATTCAGCCTTCTATAAACCATTTGTTCCATTAAATATTTTACTGCAGCAAAAAGTCTTATCACTGTACTTGAAGTGTTCTGGATATGTTGATCGGTTTTAAAATCGGTTAGAAATTACATCACAAGTCCCGGTTTGACTTGAAGCCCCCTCACCTTAATAACTACCACTTATCCTTTCCAGAACTACAACAATGCTGTATAGTGGAGTAGTTATTCATGATCATCCTTGAGCCTATTCATATGCTGACATTCCTCATTCAACTCCATACATTTAAAAGTCAGTTAAAATATTACTTTAAACAAATACTAGTGAGTTTTTGAGTTTATGTTGTGTAGTTGTGGTGCAGCAGTTTCTATTTTTTCACAGAGTTAATATCACACCTAGTGAGTATGTCCCATGGGCACAGTGGCAGAATCAGGCAAGACAGCTGTTAACAAATGAGGCTACTTTAAATAATACTTTAAAGAATTTCCCTTGGGGAGCTGAGACTTTTTGTTCATAGGAAATAATCTACATTTATATTAATACATATACACAAAAAAGTAAGTGTAAGTGTATACAGTGTTCCTAAACATGTGTCCATTTTTCAGTGCTGCTGATGTAGGGTCAGAGGGCATTGTATTAATTAACTGTATTAACTATAATTTAATATGCAAACATTAATATCATGAATAAAGTAAATCATTCATGGATCACACTTTTTTGGATTTAGTGTCTTAAATCCAAATGGTTATATTAAACCATGAATCACACTGGAATAAAATAAGTACACATAAACTATCCCTACTTAAAATCAGAAGAGGACAGTGCAATCTGTACTTTTACTGTATATGACAAGCAAGTTGAGGTCTTGCACGTTACATGGTTACATTTGGATGAACAAAACTGCTCTTTATTTATTTATTTGCTGTTCAGAAACAAAAAATATAATATTAATAATAATGTATAATGTATAATGTAGCTTAGCCCAGAGAATACCTCCATATTGTAAATGGTGAAATAATCTCTATGACCACAAGGGTGCAGTAGAGTATTAAGAAAACATGCAACTATGACACTATGTGCACGACTATTCAATGTTCAGCAATTTGATAAGCATCTTAAGCAGATCTTTTTTTCTTTTTTTTTTGCCATTTCAACATTTTATTACTTAGTTTTATGTCACCGTATAAGACCAGAGATTTGAAAGTGACCTAGAAGAGAAATAAACTAGAGGATAGATTTTGTGATTCTGTGTCAAAACAAGTACTCCTTCAGTGGTAGATTATGGAAATCTGGAAATAATTTTCAATCAATACTTCAGCAAATAAATTGTGTTCTGGGTCATACAGGCTGCACAGATCATACCATAGTAAACTGTAATGTCAAGCACAAGCATGGTGTGCGTACCTTTTCTAATACATGGTGCTCACTGATAAACAGAACAAAAACAAAAGAGTTACTGCAAATCAATTAAAAAAAGTTCTTCCGAATAATCACACTTATCCTATATAACTTGGAGATGGCAACAAAACCAAATCATTAATCTGAATATCTGGATATATATATATATATAAGTCATGAAAGCTCTC
>JAOVVB010000030.1:9778662-9792526 GCA_028570985.1 Heterobranchus longifilis
ATATATAAGTCATGAAAGCTCTCCATTCGGTTTTCCTTTCGTGTAACTGTGTAGACCCAATCTGCTCTAGGCTGAATATGTAAATGTGCTCACTGTAGTAACATCTTAACTATGAGAATTTCACAAGTCGTCCTTGCCCCTGTCGTAGATACCCTTGAGGACCAGGAGGTCCATTATTTTGTAAACAAAGTGTCTTTTTAAAGTGTCCATCTCAATCCATTTGCAGTAATGTGAAATTCAGCAACAGTGAGTGAGTCAACTTAATATGGTTTTATAAATACTGAACAGCTGTTGGTCAGGATGATTCAAATTAGCTTCCAGTCTGGACCATTTTATGTGTAATATTATCTGTTTGAGTTGTTCAGGAGTTGACAAAGAAATTTTATTCGTAACGTAACTAGTAAATACTGGGATCAAACTGACCTTGCTAAACCCAACAGGGGGAGATACAGGGTGATTGCATAAGCAATGTTTCCTAACTAATTTTTACACTACACTAGAATAGAATACGGTGTAAATTATAGTAACATTTTAAATGATTAACGAGACAAATCAGGATCTACAAATCTACTGCATTGTGGACAAATGCTTAATATTACTCCAAAAAACAGGACTGGCCTGAATGTACTTTTTTTTTTTAACTTGGCTGGGGAAAGGTGTAATAAGTGAGTGAATGAGCAGCTTGGTTTCCATAGCAACTAGTGGCGTCTGCTTGGAAGCCCAACAAGCTGATTCTCTTGTAAAAGCCAAGATCCATGGAAAATCCCAGCATTTCCACTTTCAGATCATCTACTTATCAAATAATACAGCAATAATAATATTAGCAAACTATCATTATTTAAACATAAAAGGTTATCTGATTTAACGGATCCTGATTGATATATTTTTATGATGAAGGATCAGAATGAGGAGGTATTAATTATACAGATTAACCAAAGTAAAAAAAAAAAAAAAAACACAATACAATCTGTGATTAACTACTTTTTTTGTACAGTATTTTAAATCAATAGAAAGAAAACCAGTTGCATTGACTCAACTCCTGAAAACTTTACGTCTATAACTGAGTTAATCTTAATCGACTTAATGTAAAATGTACTACATAAAATTTAAAGACGACTGTGTGTAACATCTGGCAGAATTATAACAAAGATCTGAAGAAGACTTTGAAGTAGGGGATCAACATTTTCACTTAAATGGATATGCATCATTTTAACATTTTCTTTCTAGCGATAATAAAGGAATATTTGTATTATAACATAACTCACACTAGATGTCTAGTTGCTCTAAATTTAATGTCTTTGTCTTCTTTGCTTTGTCCTAAGGATATGCATGCTCAGCAGCAGAAAAAATAAATCCAGTTTCCCATGACATAGACCCTTAAACATTTGAAACTCAGTGAACATGTTCGATCCTGTCTAGTGTTCGCAGGTAAAATATAGGTATTATATAAGGACAAGACAGAGTGAGTGCTAACTGCAGCTGCTAATCGCTAATGGGAAGCCCCTGGGCTCTGAACTTGGGACGTTTCCAGATAAATTCAAGAGCGGTGGGTCCGTTGACAGGAGCAGGGCCAAAGTAAACACACAAACTGTAATGTGAGAGCGGGCCGTTAGCAACCTCACACCAGAGGGAAGTACCACAAAAAGTAGCAGGAAGCTACAGTATTGGTGGTTAGTCAAGCACCAAACAGTTTCTGTCTCATTTGCCTGCTGATCTGTTTCACAACAATAGCTCAGTAATTTTGGAGCATTTGGCATGGAGTGTGCACTTACTGGGCTTGTTAACAGAATGGGTTAACCCCCCTGTTACCAGTTATTCGCTTGAGTGATGAGCACACACGCTTTGCACAACAGTATGCCACCTTTGCCCACTTTGACTCTATTGTTGCAGATAATTCCAGGGCAATTTGGCAGCAGATTTTTTGGCAAGGCCACCTGCAGTTATATTATCAACAGTCTCACTGTACCTGACCTCTATACCCCATATACACATTCTCCAAAAAAGAGCAGGTGTGTTTATATCTCAAACCGGCCATGAGGGTTGGAGACGGTAGTTGTTGTATATATTTCCTTATATAAACACACACACACATTAACCACTTCATTTATATTCAGACACTAAAGCTAATTACTCTCTCATGGGAATGAAAATAGTGAGCAAAGACCTAGGGTAATTTCTTTAAACCTAACATTTCTACTGTATGATTTACATAAGGTAGCGACATAAGCAGCAGTTAGGGCTCCAGGCCACAGATCTGAAGGTTGACAGTTTAAATATTGGCATTGCCAAGGTGCCACAATTGAGCCCTTAAGCTCAACTGCTTAGCTTCGTGAACTGTAATTCGGCTGGGGGGAAAAAGTGCTTCAAAAATTAGTAAAATATCTGTCTACTGTATGGGAAAAATGTAACCTAATCCATACTGGAAGATGGAAGACGATAAGGGCTGGGTATGGAGCATAAAATATTTGGTGCATAACATCATTTGACAGAGAGACCAAAAATATTCATGCAGTATTATGTGAATGTCTGCAAAAAAAATGCTCTAAAGCAAAGTCCATCCGTCCATCATCCATACCACATATATGTGTAGGTTAATGGGGGCCCTAAAGCCCATCCCAGGGATTTCAGGGCACAAGGTTAGATACTCCCTAATTGGTTCTCCAACTTATTGCTGAACCTCATTGCGCATAGACATGCAATCATACACAAATTGGTAATTTGGAAATGCCAATCGGCCTACAACAGATGTCTGTGGACTGTAGGAGTAAACTTAAGTACCCAGAGTAAACACACAAAGCCAAAGTAGAACATGCAAACTTCAGAATAATAGTTTTTTTTTAAATATGTAAACTGTTATAATAATATAAACATTACCAACCCTTTAATATCTCTGCTGAAGTATTCCCTTAAATTAGTTTAACGGTTATATTCAGTACTGTTAGAGTTTCCTGTAAAGCAGAATCTTTAGAATACAAATCAGTTATTACATGTGTAAGCAGACATATAGAGTTATTTATTGATCCTACTGTATATGACTTTTCTATGTCAGTGATAAAACTGCAAGGCATGGGCATAGTGGAATAGTGATTAGCACTGTCGCCTTGCACCTCCAGGAGCAGGGTTCGGTTCCCACCTGTGGGTGTGTGTGCATGAAGTTTGCATATTCTCCACATGCTTGGTGGGTTTTCCTCCAGCAGTTCAAAGACATGTAGATTTGGTTAATTGGCGTTTCCGAATTACAGTAGTAAATGTAAATGAGTGTATGTGTGTGTGTCTGAGGTGTACAACTCCTAATGCTCTACAGCTCCTGGGATAGGCTCCAGGCCCCCTGTATACAGAATAAAGTGGTATAGACGATGAGTGAGCGAGTAAGCAATAAAACTGCATTTGATTAAAAAAATATATATATTGATAAAAAAACTGACGTGATGATAAAGCTTTGCTAAAATGTTAAACTCTTTAGTTTTGGATAAATATATAACAATAACAAGTTTAAGAAATTCAAACAAGATTACATGGTTTCAGATTTCATCTGTTGATACTAAGTCAGGAAACAAACACGCTCGTTGCTAAATGTGTGTGCATATAAACAATAGGCGAGACAACTGTCTCTCTTGCAGCTCCAGTTGTTTTTAAGTGTGTTTTTGTTATTCACATAAAACCGCCCGCGTGTACTCGCTTTGAGGCGAGCGGCGATGAAGGAGTTAACGCTGCGGCGCGCACTGCCGTTAACCCCGCCCACAAACAGTTCCTCATTTGCATGTTAGCCATTTGGCGGGAAAGCCCTACACGGTTGTGTCTTTGTTGCCGGAGCCCCGCCCATGCGCCCAGCTCGAGTGGCGGGAAACTGCAGCGCGCTAAAACTGCAGAGAGAGTGCGGCAAGCGGAGCGCGCGCGCGGATCAGACCACGCCTATCCTCCGTTTCCCGCGGCGACTGAATAGTGAGAACAACCGTACCTAAGAAACGAGCAAACACACACAACACAACGCCACACAACACACACACACACAAACAGGGACAGCTTGGCGTGAGGAGAATAACAACACGCACGCATCACAAAACAATTATGATATAATGTAAGAGAGGAAGATTACACAAACGCAGTGAAACACGAGCACGTTAAGAGTAGGTGGAGGAGTAGAGTGAGAGCTGGAAAACCGCCAAGTGGACAAAGCGCCAGGGAACGCCCAGGGTTTTCCGGGTTTGAGCTCGAAACTGCTATTTGCAAGGTCACGCTAACTCTTACCTGGCCATGGGGGCAGTATTCTTGTATTCTTGTGACTTGTGGAGAAACACACACACACCTCATATTGTGTCTTTCTGAGAGAATAATAAATTCACTCACTCATCATCTATACCGCTTTATCCTGTGTACAGAGTCACAGGGGATCCTAGAGCCTACCCCAGGAGACTTGAGGCGGGGTACACTCTGGATGGGATGCCAATCCATGGCAGGGCGCACACACTCACGCGTTCATTCACACACTACGGGCAATTTTGGAATGCCAGTTAGCCTAATCTGCATGACTTTGGACTGTAGGAGGGAACCGTAACACCTGGAGGAAACTCACCAAGCATAGGAAGAAGATGCAAACTCCATGCACATAATTTGAACAAATGTCAGACTGTAAACAAACTTGGTACAGGAAAGTGAAACATCGGAGGTTGCAGCGAGCTAACTGCAAGAGCACTTATCTAAAATGTTAGAGATAAACACTGCACTTCCATCTCTCTCGCTCTCTCTCTCTCTCTCTCTCTCTCTCATATACACACAAAATAAGTAAGCACACGGCGTTCTCTTATTGCATAATAGTCATGGACACTGCAGACACTACTTTCAAATACCTCAGACAAGCCTGCTGAAAACCTTCTCATATACCAAATTAAAACCTGCCTAATAAATGTTAATACTTTCACAAACCCTTTATATAAGATTCATTTATTTATCCGTAGTAACTGCTTTATCGTGGTTTGTCGTGATGGATCTGGATCCCTCAGGATCGAAAGTTTTAAGGCATACTTAGCCAGTGTATATTACCCATACACACTTTTAGACAGTCCTTAAGAAAATGAACATAGACACTGCAGTTTCTGGTGTATTTCTGGGACATTGGAGACCCCAAGAACCCTTAAGAAACGCATTGAGAACATACAAAACTCTGCATATGCAGTGACCTGAGCATAGGGTCAAACAGGAGCCGGGTGTGACAATAGTGTCAGACGTATGGCATGTTCATATCAAATATAACATAGCTGAAAATGCTGTTAAAAAATTGCAAGATTTTCATTATAACCACCAAATCTTTTATTCAGGACTTAAAGTATGCAATATCCACTTTGAAGAAGCTTCTCTTTTAAATAGTAAGGGTTGTTGTGCTGCAACACTTCCTTCTCCATTTTGTTTACACACATTACTATACATGAATGTGTGTGTGTGAGAGAGAGTCCTCACACTACTCATGTTGTCTTGGTATACATGTAAAAATAATATATATGTAATTAATAATATTATTGCAGCTAATTAATAACAATGGGTGCTATATCATTCATAACCGCTTATTCTGACCCCAACATCCAAACAAGCTTGGATATGCAAAGAAAATAATTCTCTTGTACTGTAATTATACCTCTATGTATATGTTATAATTAATGCCTTCTTTTGCATCTCCTAATGTCAGAGGTAGCTCAGTGGGTAAGGCATTGGACTATGGTTTGGAAGGTCCCAGGTGCAAACCCAATGACCACCATATACTACTGTTGGGCCCTTGAGCAAGGCCCTTAACCTTCAACTTCTCAGATGTATAATGTGATTAAATATATATAAATATATATTGCAAGTCGCTCTGGATAAGGGCGTCTGCCAAATGTGTAAATGTAATGCCTTCTTTGGCATTTCCTAATGCTTAATTTAGGCATTTTTCCTAGCGTGGATCATACGGATGTTCCCAAATAGTTAAAAATAAATAAATAAATAAAATTAGTGTCAAGCATGAGGTGATGTTAAAAAGAAATAAACAAGAGTTCACTTGTATGAAAAGTGTGCATATATTATACAGTATGCTTAAAATCAATTTTGTTACATCAGATGTGTCCACCATAATATGTCCCCAAAAAAACCTAAAAAAAAAAAAAAAAAATTATATAAATAAATTTTAGGCCATGATATAATTCCAAAAAGAAACATGAAGCCTGCGAATAAGCTGAAATTTAAAGTTTAAAGCTCTTTCGTACAGCTGAGCAGCTGCCTACTCCTCCACTTCCTGCCTTTAGAAAGGGATTCAGTGGGTCACTGGGAAAACAGGAAGTCAAACAGGAAGAGCGGCAGAACAGGGAAGAAAACAGAAAAAGAAAAAGGGGAGTGTGACCCACACATTTCATAATCATACCGGAAATCTGTAGGGTTGTAACAATCTCTGCGTGCACACACACACACACACACACATAAATACATATACGTACACATACATGTACTTACACAGTGAAAACTTTGTATACAAGACAAACAAACTATTTCCCAAACACACATGCAAACAATAGACTTGTACACAGTGGAACAGATGGCATACTTGTACTGTATACTATCAATCATAATCAGGAGCACAACAGTTTTTTTTCACTCCACATTTGTTAAAACACACACACCAGGCATGAAGCCATGAGTCTCTCTTAAAGTATTAGATCTGCAGTGTGTTTGTGCCAGCTGTATTAAGAAATCAGCTACATGCTTTCTACACTGATATCTTCTGAGATTTTTTATCTCTAGATATTTGGGCTGTCAAGCATCTTTAAAACGATCTTTTGACTCTTACCTATGCTTGGATAATTTGAGCCTATTTTACCTTTTTTTTAATACTAAATTATGAAGTGTAACCTGTAGGTCATTGGACACCTTAAAGATTTGAGATGCATTTGAACAAATTAAATAGATCATGTCAAAGGGGATGCAAACTTGTAACGCTACTCACATAAACCCAGCTGCAGGTATTCAATACACCACTTAATAGGCATAGAATTTTGTTTAGTTAAGCAAAAGGTTGTTCTTCCTCTTAAAGACCAAGAGAGTGCCTGTTTTCACTTACCTGCAGAGTCAGTAAATAATAAAGCACCACAAGGTGTTATCACTTAGAACATAATTTTTTAAAACTTCTTCAGACCCAAGCTTTAATTTGCATGCATTTTTAACTATATATTTGGGATTCATGGGGCCTGATGCGTATAAAAATTTAAGCATTGTCGTTGAACAGAAAACTACGTTTTACACCCTCTTGTGTTTCTACTAATTAGTGTATTGCATTTTGCTACCATTAAATGATACTACAAAGTGTCTACTAATGAGGACAACAAGTCTAAGTTGGACAGAATGAAGTATAAGGTGCAGCGAACCCAAAAAGTAATGTCTCCATATGAGGACGCAAGGTCACAGGAGGACACTCTGCTGTGTATTATATATGTTTATTTATTTATTTTTTTTAAATAAATACTCACACACATGTATATCAAATTAATGGACTCTGACCTTGTCCCACTTGGATAATTTATTTTTTATTTTTTTATTGTGTGAATGTAGAATTGATGTTCTATGCAGAGATGATTTCCTCCTTCAGTTTACTGATGACCTGGGCCAATTCTGATAGACTACTGACTGCAGACAACGTCAAAGTTATTTTGAAACCATCTTTGACTCAAATAAAAGGAAAAATATAAAATAAAATTTCAAATAAGGGAAAACACCTATGGATCCAGACACCTATGGGCCATCCTGTATACTGTCTGACAGTTAGTTAAATGCTGTTATATATTGTGAGTTATACGTCAAGTGTCCTTAATTGTTTCTAGAATCATTTCTTGTCATGATAGCCTCATGACGACAACAGAGCTAACTGGAACGTAAATGTGCTGGATAAAGTAAACAAATTAAGTAAAATAACTAAAGTAAACAATTAAAGCTGCTGGAGAGAAGAACAATGATTTAATTAAAGATAAGGAAGCAAAAGGTTCTAAATAAAGGAATGACTAAAAATTAAGATTTTTGAATTATGTTCCAGTGTGTTCCCATAAACATCTATTTTTATGGGTTGCTGTAATGTGAGGTGGCATTAGGGCCTCGCACTTTCAGGAACAGGGTGCAATTCCTGCCTCAGATCTGTGTGCATGGAGTTTGCATGTCCTCCCCATGCTTGGTTTGTTTCCTCCATTTTCCTCCCACAGTCCAAAAACTTTTTGGATTAGGTTAAATGCCATTCCCAAAATTGCCCATAGTGTGTGTGTGCGTGTGCGCGTGTGCGCGTGTGTGTGTGCGTGTGCGTGCCCTGCGATGGATTGGCACCCTGTCTAGGGTGTACCCTGCCTCGTGCCCAAAGTCTCTTAGGATAGGCTCCCGGCCCCCGCAATCCAGTACACAGGATGTGCAAGTGGTATAGAAAGATGAATGAATGAATCAATGAATGAATAAAGATGTAATGTGGACTTTTGTTTAACTGCAAAACACTGAAAAATTATAAAATAGAAACAATATTAAGCAGTTCCGACATGCTTTTTCTATATGCTTTAATTTTAATTTATTCTTACATTACTTTTCAGGGACTTAAAGTGTCATAATGAACAATCAAATTTTTTGGAGGGCTAGGAATAAAAATATGTGCAGTATATTTTTCATGCTTTTTTTTTTTTGTTTTGTTTTATTTAATTTTTATGAAAACTTGATTATCCAGCTTGACTGGTTTCTATTAATTTAGAAAGGAGGACTCCATCAAGCATGTAAACCCGTTAAACACTATTTAATTAGGTTCAGTTATAACAGTCATGCACTGATACGAAGTCATCTATTCATATTATTCAAGTGAATAAGGCCATTTTTGCATAAAAAGCATGCAGAAGAAGAAAGGCTGAGCCTTATGCTTCTGCTTACTGCAGGTGTGATTTTGTTATTGTACTATTATTAAACCGTGTTACATAAAACCACCCACCTTTTCTTATTGTCAACTTCCTACAGAAATAGTACAATGTCCTATTCATTACCAAAAAAAAAAAGTTACGGAAAGCATTACAGTTTGTTTCCTTATTCTGGTGCCATTCTTTTACTGAACATGTTTATATGTAAGCGTTTGGTAAATGGTTTGAAAATGGTTTAATAGACAACCTAATGGTCTGAAAGACAGAAAACAGTAATAGATACACACAGGGGTGTGGTGGTTACTGGGAAACCAGTTAACAGTTGCTCTGTGGCTACAATCAAAGCCAGCCTGATAAACGATTTGAGGATAAAACAGTGCACAGTGAGATACTGTCACTGAGCACTAACGACTGGATGTGAACTAAACGGCAATTTGCACACAAAATAATTTCCAGAAATGTTACTTGCCTGACGCAAGCAACAGACACACGTTTATCTTAAATACAGGCTTTTAACCCTTACATATTAAAAAGATTTGTTTTAACTCAACTTTAAACCAGTATCATTTCTTATTCCCTTGTTCCCTTATACCCAGTTTTTTTATTTTTTTTTATTTATTATGACCTGACACAATTTAAAGTTGGATAAAACTACATAAGAGCTTTGGTTAGGCATTCTATCATATCACTTTCCATTTAAGTCATTTATTGTTGGAATACAACAATTTTCATATTTCTGGCTCTGTATACCATCACAATGGATTTGAAAGGAAGCAATCAGGATGTGATCAAAAAGAGCAGACCTTCAGCTTTATTTGAAGCTTTAATTCACTATTGCATTAACCATTTAGTAATTACCGTCATTTTTATATATTCTCTCCATTTTTACAGGCCTAAAAATAATTGGACAGTTGACTGATAAGCGGTTTGATGGCCAGTTGTGGTTTCTTAGTAATTTCTTGACAAATTAAGGAGATAAAAGGTTTAGCATTGCTGGTAAGATTTTTAATTAGCATTTGGTAGTTGTTCATCGAGACTCGATGCAGGTGTCAATGCAAAATTTTTAGCAGCGCTCAAATCAACTATTTGCTTGCTGAAGAAACACCTATTCACAATATCAAGAGTAATATCAAAAAAGTCAAGAGCTCTTTGCAGGAGGTAGGCATAACCAATTCCACAATCAAGAGGCAAAAAGTCCAGATTAGACTTGGCTAAAAAAACACCATAAAAAAAAAAACATGGTGGTTTTCTTAAGGCTACACAGCTGTTTAGTCCCAATCCTTTGAGTTCTCTTTGTACTGCTTATTGAAATGCTCTTACTTTCACAATTAAACATCACATTTAAACCAAATGTTTAAGCGATGTCTAATCACAATCATACTCCTTGTAGATAATTGTTCACCGCTATCCTTCCAGGTTTCAGTAATGTGTTTCACAGTTCTTAACCCAATTTTAGTACTTTTAGTACTTTCATTTTCAGTTGTTTTATTTGCTCGATGCAGGCCAATAATTTGTCCATTCTGAAGTTAACTCTTTGCCACAACCACAAGATTCATTTTCTGACATGGTTGTATAAGAAATGAGAAGCTACGCCCTACATCAGGTTAAATAACTTGTTCATTACTGCAGTAATTTTCCAATGGAAGGCTCTTACCACCTGCTTAGTTAAATCCAGGTGGTGCCTTTTTTTTTTTTGGACGGGCAGTGTGTATATACACATGTACACTATACTGAATGTTTCAGTTACTATGTATCACCTATCATTAAATCATTTTATAGTGCAGCTGAGTGCACAGTGGACAGCAAATTTGTGTTTATGATGTTTCTCCATGTTGGTTTAATGAGGATCGATACTGTATAAACATTATTTAACTAATGGCCTCAAAATCCTAATTGCTATAGATTCTAATTCGTAATAAATGTCACAGCATATAGAAGGTCGGAGTGTATGATTTGAGCGAAGAGATCTGTAGACTTTGTAGACTTTATGCTTCACACACAAGCAGTGACATCCCCATTGCACTCCTGACAGTGTCAGTATGGATTAAACATTGGCCCACTTTTAATTTTTTTTTACTTAACACAGGGGCATGTAAAAAATTCTCGTCTGCAATAATCATATACACATTACAGATGTGATGTATAGATATCAAATTAAAGAATTTTTAAATTAAACATTTAAAGTAATAGACATACTTGTAAGAACATGAACTTAGATTCTGGGAAAGAGGATCAGTCGGCGTGTACCTCATCCACTGCCGCAGAAGACCTGCGATCAGTCACCACAGAAAGATGCTGCAACATAGATACAAAGAGAACAAGCGCAAGGTTTGCAGAAAATCAAAGCGGTGAGCACTCTGCTCCGGCAGTATTGTCCTTGCTTTTCCAACAAAGTGTACACTGAGTCTTTATCAACTGTGAGCTCTTATAAATGTAAGAATGTAATATTGCACACTACCCGCGATCTGACCTTGTTTAAGAACTTTCAAACGAGAGAGAGAGAAAAAAAAAAAAAAGACAACGGTGTGAGAAAGAAAGCGCATGCAGACAAAGAAAAACAACATAGTGCTCCAATAGTGGCAGTAAGTGATGCACCATTTACAAATGTGACACCAGTAAAAAATTCTTATTATGAATAGACTGCAGTCTTATCAAATCAGCCACTTGTGGAATGGGGGAAGGTTTATTTCTGTTTGAGCTATCAGCTGTTGCTGCAATGTCACTCTACAAGGTCTTGTTTAAGTAGATTGCCAAAACATGAATTTGTTGTTGATGTGGCATTAACTTGCAAAAAAAGTTAACCTTTTCAGTAATCTATATAAATAAAAGAGAGGTTTTGTCTGTACATTGGTCAGAATTCTTTTAATGATATCTTTATACTAGTACCCGAAACCAGTCTCAGAAAATTTTCAGTCTGTCTGTCTGTATGTCTGTCTAGCCGATTTTTGTCACAGCATCATGCCAAACTGGCTGGCAGTGGCGTCCAGTCAATAAGGGGCGCCGCCCCATTAAAGTTAGGCAGAGAAGAATGCTACTTTTAGCATGTAATTATTTAACATATTTTTTTATTTTAATAACGAAATAGTCATTTAATCACAATATTCCACTGTATTTCTTAATATAATTTATTTACAATTTTACAAAAAATCTAAACTGTATTACGTTCGTGTTCGTGTACGCGGGCCGCTGGACAAACGAGTGTCTATGTACAGTAGGCACGTAAATTTTTGAAAAGCATGTGACTTGAAGCCGAGCTCTAATTGGATTTTTTCAAATCATCCTTGGTTGCAGCCCTGAACCCTCCCACTTTTGTTCTTAGCGAATCAATATTGTTTTTAAATATTTGGGCTCATATGATTGGACTATTCTCAACAAGTCTTTTTAACGGTCAGCAGATTGTTAGTTAATGTATTGAATAGTGATTGATGTGGAAGCCAGCTAAATATGAGAGGAAATTCTGTAATTTCTTTGCTAAAATCAGACAAAGAAAAAAAAAGTTTAAAAAGTTTGTACCAGATCGACCTGATCTTCTAATAACGCATCAGTCAGGTGATCGCGGCCGAGCTTGCACTCGGTGCTTTCCCAGCACTTCTTATGGCTATTTACAGGCGATTATTAAAATTTTTATTTTGTTTGTCCCCCACACCCCCCCAAAAAAAAACCTTAGTTCAAAATTTTAGTGAAGCAAGATTAGTCACTTCCATGTTGTGTAAACTTTAGAAATAACTTCTTTGGCACTCTCATTATATGCATAACGAAAAAAAGAAAATCTGCAGAAATACTAAGTTTTGGCCGCATATAATTACATTGGCAGGTGAGATCTGGAGTGAAAATAAATGATAAATCGGATGATAAAATTTGCTCATCTGCTTTATTTAGCTACATGCTACCAGACACGAGTAAAAAGAGTCGCCAGAAGACTCGCGTGGTGAAGAAGACGCAGGACCCTGTGTATAACCACACCATGGTGTATGACGGGTTCAGAGTGGGAGAGTTGTGTGAGGCCTGCTGTGAACTCACCGTGTGGGACAACCACAAACTCTCCAATCAGTTCCTCGGGGGAGTGCGTCTCAGCCTCGGCACAGGTTTACACCCTTTAATTTGTTTCCTTCATGCTGTATTATTGATTATAAAACAGCACTCTGGATTCTCAAATCTGATTATATACATACTGTCTCAACAATGAGAGGAAAAAAAACTAATCTGGTCAGAGAATGTCAGTTTTATATTTATGATGTGACCGTTAACATGAACCAACCTGTTTCACAGACATGAATGGATAAAAAGTACAAACTGGTCTTCAATGAAGTGCAAATTCTAAATGTCATTTAATGGGATTTAATGGGAGGAATGCACCTTGTATTATTAACTATTGTAGAACAATCTAATGGCATTACTAATGACAATATGTTATTTTTCAAAGACTAAGGGGTGTTCGAGTCAAACCAGGACTTGTGAACAAATTTATGGTGAATGAAGGCGTAAAAGCGATCGATGCTTACAGAAGAGGTGATGAGACTCTTAATGGTGCAAACATTTTAAAGAAGACTGACCCTCCGTGAATGACGTTCATGGTCCCAGATGGCTGCAGTCGTTCCTGTGAATATGCAGCGAGTGAAACGCCTGATCCTTGAAAGATGGCAGATAACTTGTGTGTGTGGGAACTGTACCCACAAAAGGAACTCGGATGGGAGTTATTGCCACGTCCCCCCGTACAGTTCTGAGCTCACTTCAAGCCATTTCCACGTGTTTGGGCCATTTAAAGAAGTTCCTGGGAGGCCAGAGTTTTAGACCTGAAGCAGGAAGTCCAATTCACTGGGATAAGAGCATTAGTGTAGCAGGGGATTATATAGAGAAATAAAGGGAATTTTTAAGTCTCATAACCAGTGTTGTGGGACGTTACTTTTTAAAGTAACTAATTACATTACAAAATTACTGTCATTAAAAAGTAATCAGTTACATTACAGCGT
>JAOVVB010000030.1:9792626-9811652 GCA_028570985.1 Heterobranchus longifilis
ACAGTGGCAACCTGGTGGAGCTGGGGATCGAACCGCCGATCTTCCGATCAGTAACTCAGTGCCTTAACCCTCTGAGCTACCACTGCCCCAAATTGAGGCTGAGCTCTAATTGTATTTTTTCAAATCATCCTTGAACCCTCCCACTTTTGTTTTTAGTGAATCAATATTGTTTTTAAATATTTGGGCTCATGTGATTGGACGATTTTCAACGAGTCTTATTAACAGTCAGCAAATTGTTAGCTAATGTATTGAATAGTGATTGACGTGGAAACCAGCTAAATATGAGAGAAAATTCTGTAATTTCTTTGCTAAAATACCCCTTCGCAAGGCCATCGGGCAAAGAAAGAAAAACAGATTGACCTGATCTTCTAATTAAGCAGCAGTCAAGTGATCGCAGCCGAGCTTACACTCTGTGCTTTTCCAGCACTTCTTATGGCTATTTACAGGCAATTATTAAAAGTTTAATTTTAATTTTGTTAATTTGTAATTTTTGCACCAGCCGCCACTGCTGGCTGGACAGAATTTAATGAAAGTTGCCTGAAGTTAAATCTGCACCATAAATTAAATCAAAACTTTGATTAGAAGGGACATTATGAGCAATTTTGTGCCAGATTACATCACGGCAGACAGTACTTTTTTTCTTTTTTTGGATGAATATAGCACTTTTTCTCTCGAGGTGGGATGGCTATATGCATCACTCAACAGAGCCGATCAATGTGATAGTTTACCATTAATACACAGAACATGCAGAAGACATAGAAACTACCGTAATGCATCTACAAAGCACCCGAATCCTTGTGAAACACAAATGAATGCACAACACAGCATAGATTACTCCATGAAAAAGGCAAGTAGACTATGAAAACTAAACCCTCAAAGATGTATGGACAAATCACTATGTTTATTCTTCCTGCCGGAAGGTTAAACCTAGTTTGTCCTTCGTGTTCTGAAACCATAGCGATAATAAAAAGCAGTCATGTGAAGCCCTACTATGAGATACTATGTGATGAGAGACACTTTGGTTTACTCACCCAAAAACAAAAGGACTAATGGCACTTAGTTATTAACCTAATTAACCCAGTGTATCCAATGATGTAAACTTTAAAGCACTTTTTGTAAGTCGCTCTGGATAAGAGCGTCTGCCAAATGCCTAAATGTAAATGGAAATTTGTCAGTGATTTTACATTGAGTGACATCAAGCTACACCCACTCTGACTTTCCGTGGCTGTACGCCTGTCAAAAACAGCAACACTAGCCAGTCATGGGCGCCTCTGAGATAATGGATGCGGAAGAGGGTAGATAGCCCTTTCCTTTGAGCTTGTTATGCAGGATGAGCAACAGTTTTAAAAGACGGTGTCAGCCTTCACCATCCCTGATTAGAAAGTTATAGCAGCAAAACAATCACAAAAAAACCCTACATCCCAACTCTCATATTTTCAATTCCATATTTAAAGTAAAAAAAAAGATAGCGTAATAGAGCTTATATCTCAATTAAATGACTAAATGACTTCTGCGTGGTGTTTCCACCACCAGGACAAATTTCCATCACATTAATGCATGTGTTTGTAAATGCCACATCCAGAATTATTCTATAAAGCATTGACTTTAAAAGAGACAAATGATGACAAAATGTGTTACAGATCCAAGATAAGATGCCACATGTACAGTACCTTACTACAGCAAATGATACAGTAAGGAAGCTGGGGCTCAGAGCGCAGGGTCAGCACCCCTGGAGCAGATAAGGTTAAGGGCCTTGTTCAAGGGCTCAACCGGTGCAACGTGGCAGTGCTGGAGCTCGAACCCCCGACCTTCCGATCAGTAACCCAAAGCGCAGATTGTCAGAAGTTGGATTCGAGCACACGCCTCAAGGGGAAACTTCAACCTGAACGTAGCACCTTAGACCGCTCAGCCATCTTGACATACATTTCTACATTTATAAAAATGTGCATGTGTGTGTGTAGTTGGAGAGCGAGACATTTCGAGTATGTCAATATCAAAATAACACATCGCCCTCATCGACCCCTGACTGACTGATCTCAAACCCTTTCTATGTGAGCAGAAATTAACTGGCAGAGCGAAGTGAGAACAACATATTTATTATGATGGTGATTAAACTTCAAAGTTCATCCAGGGCCATGGAGAGGAGCAGGCAGGCTGGCAGCCAACTCAGGAAACACATCACCCAGCCGCCCTGCCAAACACTCTCTATCTTCCTGCTATACACTCACACACTCTAAAAGGAAAAGAGCTGGGTGTGGAAATAAAAGCCAACACAAATCTATTTCTCAAAGCTGGTGCTGATGAAGTCAAGTGCTTATTCACATCTAGATGTTAAGGAGGAAATGGTGTACGAGAGTCTCCGTCAGCTCTCACTAGACGTTTTACGTGTCTAGATTAAGGAGGGAACGATACAAGGAAGAAAACAATGATTAACCCACTGTATGTCTACATATGCCCCTCCTTGTCTAATACTGACTTATCTCACTAAACTGTAGCATACATCACTAGTGACAGCAAGCATCCATCATCTCCCAGCACGAACAGTGCCAGAGCTTGCAAACACAGTCCACTCTCTCACTAATCTAAATCACTGATTCTGGGAAAGGTCTGCCTCAGCACTGCTCTGTTCTGTGCAACACTCATGAACCCAAAACAAAACGAAAAGTACAGTCTGTCAGGCCAGACTAAACATGTGTGTGTATGCCTGGAATTTCATCATTTTCTACGTATTGCAGACTAAAGAATGTCTCAAATTCTAACCTTGGGATTGTGAAGGCAGACAGATAACTATGGCAACCTTCACGGCTAAGAGTCCACAGATAAAAATTTGTGTGGAGTCATGCAGATGCAAACATTTCCCTGACACGTGAAAGACATGGATAAGTAAACACACAGATCTGTCCCGTATATGCTCCGTCATCTAAACAAACGGTGAAGACTACTCCTGAAGATGCTTTTGTTGAAATCTTTAGCTTTATTTAAGTCTTTTCTCATGGAAAAGAGGACAAAAACATGATGTTTTAGGAAAATAATCAAAAGCTTTAAAGGTGTCCAGGAAACAAGTTAATTCCTGTTATTGTATTAGCTCTAAAAATGGTTCCTTTTTCACTCACTGGAACAGCGACTGTCCTGAGAACTTTTCACCTCGAAAAAAATCGAAATCTGATTGCTATCCGTTATCACACAAATGAGTCTGGGTCCTCTCAAGGTTTCTTTCTATTGCCATCTCATGGAGTTTCTACTCGTCACCGTCGCCCTCGGCTTGCTCATCAGGGACAATCTGATCATTATGATTCAGACATGATTTCCTCACACTTTTCAAACTAATTTCCATAATGTTTTGATTCTGTTAATCTGCTTTCGTGACGATGACCAGTGTTAAAAGCGCCATATAGATAAAATACATTAACAATGATTATCAATTACCAGTAAACCGGAGCTAGGATATTAAGCACCCAAGGTATCACCCATGCCCATGGGGGGTGACCAATGGCCAGTCTGTCTGGTCTGATCCCACAGAAAGGTTAATGCAGCACAAATAACCAGAAAGAAGTCAACACTGGCTACAAGAGAAAGGCACCAGAACACCCAGTGCACCACAGGGCCCTGCAGACAAAGAGCCCATGGCTGCCGACCAGATTCCAATCCGACCAATTTTAATCCATAAAGGCCCCACCCCGCAACCCACAGCAGTCAAAGGATCTGCTGCCAATGTCATGGTGCCAGACAGCACACCCCCAGAGGTCTTATGAAGTCATGCCCAGAGGGACCAGACCTACCCCGAACCTACACCAATGTGTAGGGGAACCTACACAATACTGGGCATAATGTTTTGTGTTTTAACGTTATGGCTGATCGGTGTATGTCTATACAACTGTCAAAGTTGCTGTTGTAACCAATGAGAACTAAATGAACACGTCTGCTTAGTTTTCTATTGTAATCAGATTCACTTTCTATCTGTGCAAATGTAAATAAAGAAAGGTCATATAATTGTATTTCTTGCTGGAAAAAAAAAACACTTTGAAAGTCAATTCAGGATTAAAAAAAAGAGTGATAAAATTATTAATTCATTTAGAATATCTGGGTTACTAATCAGAAGGTCACGGGTTCAAGCCCAAACACCAGCAAGATGTCACTCTTGGGCCCTTAAGCAAGGCCCCTATTTCCAAGGGCGCCATAACATATCTGACCCTGTGCTCTGAAATTCAACATGTACATATGTACATATGACAAATAAATGCTTCTTCTTGTAATACATTTCTCCACTAAGGACTGTCCACTGTCAGTCTTACTGTTTACTTTTTTTTTTTTTTTTTAATTTCAAGGACACCCCTAAAGGCCGTTATCAGACATATTGTGTCTACTTTTGAAGTTATGAAGAAAGTCTGTGTACAAAGGATATACTAATGTTTGTCTGGATAGTGCGGTTGAATAATATTTGTCTGTCTCTGGCTGGAGGTTTGTGGTCATTGAATGTTTATTAGCCTTGTTCACGTCTCCAGCTCCAGATGGCCATCTGTTTTGTCTAACGGGATTAGGATTATCTGCAGATTTTACAGGCGCCTCTAAAACCAGGCGTACATCCGTTACAAAGTACTAACATACTGCAGAACGAGAGAGATGATTAAATATCTCTGGCTCACAAAAACAAACCGTACCATGGTAGGTAGGATAGAGGTGTTGGTGTTGTTGTTGTCCGTCATGCAAATAAAATGACTAACCTTTCTATTAGCCATCTAACAAGCCGATACTGTATGTAATTATCAACATGCTGACTGTTGGCTTGCCATCAAATAAACTGATTTTTCCCAATTTCACTCTGAGCAATTACTGCCTTCTGTCTTAATAGAGTATTGAACTTGTACATTTGTCATTAGTATGTAGACAGCAGAAAATCCTGGCGCTGAAAAGTCTCATTCGAGTTGAAATCCGAAAAGAATCTGTATAGACTCACTGCAACGTGGCATATAGAATCTAAAAACGCCCATGGATAATTTTTGATAAAAGTTAACTTCATGTGCCTTCAGCTACACATGGTGCACATATACATCTGTCATTTTTCTTTCTTTCTTTCTGTCTTCTCCAACCTGTTATACCATTTCATGACACCTGACCATCAGAATCATATGGGTACAATGAACATTTTATCCTAGAATTTGTTCCCCCTCTTTGGTATTATAATAGCCTTCATCCTTTTGGGAAGGCTCCGTGCTAGATTTTGGAGCGTGGCTGTTGGAATTTGTGCTCATTCAGGCACAGAGCTCTGGGGTAGAGTTGGTGTTTAAGTTTATCCCATAGGTGTTCAGTGGGGTCAGATCAGAATTCTTCCCTTAAGCTCTTAAGCCATCCTTACCTTATTCATGCCTTGCTTCGTGCACAGGGGCGTTGTCAAGCTGGAACAGGTTTGGGCTTCTTAACTCAAGTGAAGCACAAAATATAGCGCTACAGTATGTAAAGACATCATATGAGGGGCGGTCATGAAATTGTTATTACTGCTAAGACACAAATAATGTAATGAAACCAACGTTGGTCGTGAGTTTAGTCCTTCTGTACATATCCTCCACCTATGGCCACACACTTCTCCAAATGATGGATGACCTGGTGGAGACAGTCTTTGAAGAAGCCTTCTTTTTGGCTCTTGAGGAAAAGTTCCATCTCGGTAATCACCTCGTCGCTGTCAAACGCCAGCCATGAAATGGTTTCTTCAAGTGATGGAAGAGGAAGAGGGTGCAAGGTCGGGAGAGTAGGGGGGGGGGGGGTGAGGCAGAATTTCGTACCCCAAGTCAACCAGTTCGTTGTGAATCTCCATCACATTGTTTCCCTTCAAATGCACTCACTTTGGAACCATTTGTGATTTTGACGCAGAACTATACCGCAGGATTGTTTTAAACAAGAAGAAATGTTCATGAATGTACTCATTTCCGGATACATAATTTGGGCAAATATCTTCTGCTTTTTTATACCATAATATGAATTTTATGACCACCCCTCGTTTACAATTATGTGCTTCCAATTTTGTGGCAGAAGAACGAACCCTAAATGGGTGTGATAGTCAGGTGTCCACATAATTTTGGCTACATAGCGCGTCTGTCTTGCTAGAAGCAACAGTCAAGGCGGTAGTTCTGATTGAATGATATTTTGATCTCAAAGATGAAACAAGCAATAGGAAAACTCTTATTCTTCATTTATTCTGATGGGTTTATGATGTGTGCAACCATGATTAATGCTGGCTTGTAAACTAAATCAGATATAAATTCTAAATCTAAACCGACACTCATGTCAGGTGAGATTAAAAAAAAAAAAAAAAAACTTTTAGAAAGGCAAGTGGTACAGTAGATGTGGCCGAGAATGACCTTTTTAGAAAATATTTCGGATTGAGGTTACAAGCCAGCATTAACATTAGAACCCCCTTGGCTAAAGATTTTCAGTCGAGGAAAAGAGACACAGCTGTGCCCCTGATACTGATATGATAGTGTGTGTGTGTGTGTGTGTGGCACTGGTACAAGTGTGTCACTGTTTTGCTGAGAGTGATCCACCACCCAAATAATATCCGGTATGCACTGGCCCTATGGTGAACCTTTTCCACTGATATACAGGGTGAGGTTTGACCTACAGTAACTGGGAAGTGTACATCTACAAAATGTACATCAAATTCTATCACCAAATCCAATACACAGAGAGAGAGACCATCTAATACTGAATGAAAGATTGCGACTGTCTGTATCATGTGTCACAAACATCTCAGAGTTTACATGTGCCTGTGGGTGCATGACTCTCACACCTCTCTCTCTCTCTCTTCCAAGAAGTGTTCCTGAAATAACCGCAACAACCTGCTCCACTTTCGAGCTCTGCACAACACTGAAGCACTCAGTTCCTAGGCTGCGCTTGGTACTTTCAAACAACATTCGGACCAAGCGCACAGTTTTTACAACATGAAGACGGATTTAGCGGGAGAAAATTAGTCAATCGAATTGAATCGAATCGGCGCAGCATGAGCTGCGAACATCCAAATAAAGTGAAGAAATGACCCCTAAAGGAAAAAAAAACAAAAAACGTAAGCCATCAACAGAAGTTCTGATGAAAAGTACCACCACCAGTAACCTTTGGCACAGACACATGTAAAGATACTGTAAAAGAGGATGCTGCTTTTCCTCAGCTGGGCCTACCGACCTTTTACTCCTTACCGTGCCTCAGCCTCTAAATTAGTGTGTGTTATCATTTCAGAGGAAGCGTAGCTGATCCCTGGGGCAAACACGAACACGTCTGAAGTGAACGGTACTAAGCATACAGGACCCTGATAGCAGCTCACACCCTCTAACTTGAGCCAAGATTAAATACACACACACACACACACACACACACACACAACACAATATAGGCTAAGAAGTAGGATTAAAATAGTAAGGCACTTTAATTATAAAAATGTACCATATAGGCAATTTTGCTTATACAGTTTAGTCAAGTAAAGCATTTGTGCAAAATAAAAAAAAAGAAGTCTAATTGACCATTGTGAAGCGAGGCAAAGGCACAAAAAAGAAAACGTACAGAACTTGAATTATTCTGCACAGCCCTGATGTTTTTTTTTCCATGGATGAAAAGAGAATATAGAAATTGCTTGCCATTCAATAACAAGGTCCATTTGAAGTTCCACAACGTCTAGGAGAGGTTTATGATTACTGTATTAATCCAACAGCATGACTGAAAAGGTCACACACAAAAAAAAAAAAGCATCATATCCGCTGCGCAGGTTTCAGAGCGGCTCTTCGTCCATGCGGGTCTTACACGCTCCTGAGACATAAGGCACAAGCTGTAATATAAAAATCCTTACAAGTTACAACTTTTCAGAAATCTGTATTTCGTTCTCTGTTGTCCTGTGTGTTCCTGGTTCGAGTACGCCTGATTCATCAGAGCCTGGTGCGTGAGAAGGAGAATCTGCCTGTCGCTGACACTTTGCTGTGGATGGGAGTTCTGACCCAACACCCTGCTGATGATCAGGGGTCTCCTCCGCTCTCCGCTTCTTCCGGATGTGATGCAGGTGGCTTTTAGACTTGAGATGAGCTGGAAAACAAGATTAATGACATTCAGAGCAACAGAAGATGGTTAACCTTGAAGGCCATGAAAAATAAACAGACTTCTAGAGCTCGCTCTGATGGTGGAGGATGGAGAACTAACAGAGTTTTTGCAACTCGTAAGTTGTAGCATCCTCAATTGTTAACTAACTACATGATGGTGGAAATGCTTGGCTCAATATACAACATGTTTTATTTCTACAGAATAAAAAAAATTACAAATTAATATTCACATAATATATAACCAATAAAGGGGTACCGTGAGGCGATCCAAAGGGAAGAGGAAATAAAAGCCAACATTTTTCACTATTTTTAACCATCCAAAAGTTGTGATCTTTATCAAGGAGATTATTTTATTTAAAAAAAAAAAAAAAAAAAAAAAAAAGAGCTCACCTGTCCACTCCAGGTCACCGATGATTACTTTATCACACACTTCACACATGTGGTGGCTCCGCTTGTTCCGTAGTCCCTCCCCCTCAATTCTGATTGGCTCAACAGATGGCTGTTCTCCCTGGAGAACAGAAATGCAGTTCGAATGCTTTGTGAGTATGCACTTAAATTGGAAGAACAATATAAGCAAGCATTTATGTAAGCTAAAAATTACTTTTATACACAAAAGATGTGATCTATCCATAATTAATAACTGATCTCCGCTGATCCAAATCAGATTTGTGCCGCATTTAAGTAAAGAAATTAAATTATAATTATAATAATAGCATCATTAACTCCACCATGTTTGTTAAACCTCTAATATCAAAAGAGACAAGACCTCAAAAAGCTGCCTCTGAGCACCGCCCCGGGTCGTTTAGGGTAAACGTCTCGTACTGTTTGACGGCGGGATGAAAGGAAAGGGTGACAGAAATAGAAAATTCACCTTGCACAAGCTGTCCAAAATGTCTAGGGCAGGAGTGAGGACTGTTTGTTCCCAAAGGGACACATTTGTCACATCTAGGCCATAGACAGGTGGAACACTGGTACCTGGCCCTGAGGGAGATTAAAAGAAACCAGAACAACAGATTACCTTTAAAAAAAAAAAAACTAGAACAACAAAACGAATGCCATTAACAAGCAAAGGAAAATCTAACGAACATTACATTTACATTGAATAAGTTAAGCCAAAAACAATGGAACTATTTTACATCATGTGACATATATAATATGCTTGTGTAAAGGCAAACTTGAAATAGGGCCAAACAAATCGTGAAACATTCAGTGAAAAGATGGAGCTGAACGTTGCTCGGGCGTGGCCTAATACTCTAACGAGGTAATGATCCAAGAATTTAATCCAAGCTTGCAGCTTGCTGAGGGACTCATGCAAAACAGGGAGGAAAAAAAAGAAGGGAGAAAAAAAAGACATCCCGCACCACTGTATTTTATTTTGATCCAACTGAACTATACAGAAAGAAATAATAATACATTATATAAATCTTTATTATATATCTTTATTAACCTTGGTATTTGATCAGAATGGGGCACCATCTAGTTTTGTTCAATTATTCCTACTGAGTACGAAAATGAACCTCATTAGCAGGTTATCATGCATGCAGATTTTCTGGTGCATAAGGCTGAGCGCAATTTATACATCCAACGGTTTAAAGAAGCTGACAGTGACGCATATGATGAGACATATACTGTATTTATTCTGTATATTTAAAAGACATCTTTGATGTATGGCTCCTTCAAAGGATGTGGTCTACACATTCTTTGTGGCTTGTTGCCTTCGCTGAATGTGTAGACCAAACCGAAATGAGATGGTCTGATAGTTTAAGAAACGCCTACTTGCGACACTAGTTGGTTCCGCCCCCTTACCGGCACGTCAATGTAATAGAAACTATATAAATAATGGAAATTATTTTAAAAACCACAATCATGTCTCTCAGGGAGCAGAATTTACCTAAAATCCCTTCAGATTTTGATTACGGTTTATTAATATTTTTATAATGCATTTCTTTTTTATATCCTCTGGCCCAGCATCCGCCATCATCTCTTGTGGGCTTTTCCATGGCTCGCAAAGAATCTTGGGACATGTTGAGCTGTCAAGTATGCAGCTTTTGTTGTCAGGGGAAATACGGCCGCATTTGAAGGAGCCTCCGAAAAGGGACAGCCTTAGTTGTGATACTATGCCGTAATTGATCTTCGAAAGATGCGGCCTCAGAATTGAGACACATCCTATATCACGATCTAACTTTGATAAAGCTGGAGCTGACAAATTTGCTCTCTTTTTTTTTTTAAGTTTGTTTGTTATATTAAAGGTTATAACTGTTTCAACTGCATTTATTTATTCTTCATTTAACTCTAATCAGGATGTTCATGTAACACAACAACTTTAGTAGATATTGTTTACAATTTCTTTTTTATCATATCAGCTCATGATTCTGTCCCGGTAGGATTTTGTCTTCAAGTATTTTTATTTATTTGTTAAATAAAACACTTTTATATATATTTTTTTTGCCTAAAGGCTTTTTGAGTCCAAGCCAGTTGACTGAGCACTAGAACCGAGACGTGCACACGAGGGGAAAACGTATCAGCCTTAAAGCAGAGCTATGTGCATCACTATACGGACTGGACCAACAAGAATCATCAACCTGCTGAGTTGCAACAGCTCCATAATCTCCCTCAGCGTTCTGGCACAGTCAGCAGTCAGACTGGCAGGATCCGGCTCTGCCTGAGCCTCCACTCTCACTAATGATTCACTCGCATAGCAGACACAGAGGGAGAGAGAGGGAGGAGAATGACCCAGAGGTAGGACTTTATCTACATACAGTCAGGTGACGCCAGCTGGAAAAATACAGGGATTCATATGTAGAAGGGAAAAAAAACCTTGTAATACCTGTTCGTTGAGTCTGTACACTTAGGCTACGTCTTATCAGACTGAACGTGAAATACTTTTAGGGTACTTAGGTTGAAGTCAAATGTTGCTTTAAAGAGAAAACGGTTTATACTTCTGAATCAGGACACGACTCTTGGCACGGGCTGGCTCCGGTCCGTTTTATATGACGAATCAGATTGCTACGAGCTGCCTTCATGCCTGAATGAAGCTTATTTCTCGTGTTAATCATATTAGCTACAATGCCTCAATTATCTTAATCAGTTACAGGTTAATCTATTTCTAGAGCAGGAAAGCAAATGAGGCATTACAGAGTGGACCGAATGTTCTGATACCTCAACGTTTAAGCTAATTAGCAGCGTGCTGCATCGTACAAGTGCCCAGTTTCACCAAGTGGGTGGCCAACTGGTAGGGGAAAAAAAATCCGACTGATAAAATCAAACCGCTCGAACAAGTTCAAATGGCTTTTAGTTCATCAAAGCAAGCTTAATCCACATTGGTCAGTTTTATAACAACTAATTCCTGTATTTTAGTAAAAAAAAAAAAAAAAAGCTTAATTACTTCCTGTTAACTGATAAAGGCAAAAACGAGTCATGCCTTCTGTTTAACCCCATGTTATTGTGTAAAGGCCAGACGTATTCAAAACAAGCCTTGAAGTATGTTTGTGTATTCAAATATCTTCAACGGCTTTGTTCGGGTTTTATACGCGGGAAGTCCCCTAATGAATGTCGGATCAAAATGACACCCTTAAGCGATGATTTCAAGGCAGGTGAAACAAAAATCCAGCAGCGCCAAAAAACTGTTCACACTCAAGTTTTTTTTTTTTTTCCCCCTCCCGAAGAGAAAGTATCCGTCATCAAAGTTATGCAAACCAACAGTGCATCTGGGTTCTTGATTGATCCCAAGGCCGGGCAGATTAAACTGGGGATTTCCACACTTTCCTTAAAGAGCAGAGCGAATAAACAGTCATATTTATTGCAGTTTATAAGAAAAGAAGTTACGACATGTCTATCATTTATATGCAAATGCTTTTTGCAAATCTCAAGAAATAATGGCAACTGATAATATACAGTACTTGGCACTGTCGAGGACAGCGTGTCTGTGCATGCAAGTGAAAGGACTGCCTTTGATTGTCCTTTTCTGTTTACAGCAGGTGTGTGTATAGAAGACTTCTCAGCATTGCATGGTCACTTTTCATTGATGAAAGGGGTAGAACGTGCTTACAGATTGTGTATAGCAAGAGAAAGGTACTTTTAACTACAAAGTACAAATCTATGTAGGTGTACCTGATAAAAATTTGAAAGTATGTACTTCAATCTCTGTCTGCTTCACTCCACTTCCGAACAAGTTGTTTCAGTGTCAATGTAGTTGAGCTACTGCTGGGTGCAGCCGGGCAGAGCTGAGCAAGGAGATCTTATATGATGTCACATTGGGGGAAATAGAACTGACTTACTTAAAAAATTCTCCAATTTTTTTGTTTGTACAATCGTAGTATAGACTCATCCGACTATCTTAACATGACTTAATTTTGTTTTAGCACGAACACAAGTGCACATCATTGCGTTTTTTTCCCCCCCCAAATTGGTTATTATCCATCCCAGCCCTCTTTCTCTCTCTCTCTCTCGCTCACACAGAGCACGTGTAGAGCACGCCTTGCCACCCCGTTCCCCCATGTTGCCGCCCGCCTGCCGCTGCTCTTAATCAAAGATTGGGTTTCTCTTTTCAGCCTCACTCTTTTTGTTCTCTTTTATCCTCTTCAGACAAGAGGCAGCAGGTGGGACTGCTGCACTGAAGCACCTGGCCTACCTGTGCCATGTGCGAAGTGGCGGAAACATATCTCTATTTTCGATCCGCTTCTTTTAACTTCTCCCCTCTTTCGTTGTGAGAGCTGGAAAGGTTAAGATAGAAGGGCAGCAGAGCTCGCCCGAGGGACAGCAGATGTTGGACGGAACAAGCCCTTTCAACTTCAAATCTCAGTGAAATCTGAGTAAAATAATCCAGCTGGACGTGAATGGGAAAGACGGGAGATAAATGAGACTTTCTGATCACAAAGCTCTCGGGTGTCAACCACAAGAGTTGGTAGAAGGAGGCAGGACGGCAGCTCGGGGTACAAAGACTGGCACAGCTTATAGCCTGAGCATGGCAAAGGCAGACTTTTTTTCTTTGTACAATATGGTTTCGTAATGCCGAGCTTCTAAAAGCAGTGTGAAGGAGGCGTGTGGCGTGGAAGGAAACACACCTGTCACCATATCGCACCTGTTCTGTAGACTGTCCTACTCAAATTTCCACCAAGGCTGACAAAAAAGGTGTGGGGTTGTTACTTAACACTTACTCGGCCAACACACCTGACACACTCAACAACACCTAATCCATCACCACACACACCAAGCACACATCAAAACCACACATAAAGATGCTCTCAGTTGAACAAGAGTTTGTGTGATTGTCTAAATTTTCAGTTAACCACAGGAATGTTTGAACCACATAGTTGGTGCTCCTGACCGCTCCTGCATTGCACGCTATTACACACAGACATTAAAGAAAGCTCTTCCACTCTGAGCAAGACCACATTCACAAATATCAGGGTAGAGAAGGAATGTATCCATGCATAGAATAACTGACTCCTGGAGAGTTTTCTGTATGCCCACAAGAATGACTAGAACAGACTGCAGTGTATGAACATTATTGAAATTTACATAATTTACTGTGTTCTCTGCAGTGTTACAAAGTAACGTGTTAGAGTACTTGGATTACTTAATTGATGTAATGAGTAATTTAACTCGTTAGGTCCGCCATTTATGTACTCAGTTATTTGAGTAGTTAAATGTAATACGTTATTCACACAATTTATGTAATCTTTAAGCCAGACAGCAGTCATTCCCGATCTGTTAATATGTGTGTGTGTGTGTGTGTGTGTGTGTGTGTGAAATTCGTTCTACAAGCTCCGCCCCCCATATAACCCGCCCCCTCTGTTATTCCTGCTGTTATACCCCTATCTCACCTATGCCGTTTGACTATGTGAGGACCGAATTGCGGAAAGATGGAAACCTAATCGCAGCGCCAAAACTCGCGGTGAATCATGATGAACCGTACATACAGCCACGGCGTAGGTGAGATAGGGGTATTAGTAGTTTTGATTATGGGCGATAAGTGATGATGGTAAAATAATTATAAAGGTCTTGACTAAAACAACATGCATGAGGAATCACAAAGGAGTTTTCATTTTCTGCTTTTCATTTTCAAAGTACTCGAACTAGTTACTTTTATTAGAAAGTAACGCTGTAATGTAACTGATTACTTTCTGAAGAATTTTGTAATGTTATTAGTTACTTTAAAAAGTAACATCCCCCAACACTGCTAGTAACAGTATTGTACTTCGATTGACAGATAAAAATAAAGGCTAGAAATAAAAAGAGGTGAAGGTTAGTTAAGTACATATACTGTACTGTACTTACTGTAAGTTCGTAATTAATGTCTCTGTAGTTTTGACTAGTTTTATTAGTGGATACTTTTTTACTTTTGCTCCACTACATCCTACAACAAATATCTGTATTTTGTTTACGTCGCTACATTTTTGCATGCTGTTGCATTACATAACCACAGTGATGTGTAGTATTTAAAGCAGCGACATGGCCACTTGTTAACAATCGCTTGATTTGCCTTCCCTAACCACATGGCAGGTGTTTGAAATCAGAAGTGAAGACGGTTGCAAATAGCATTCATGGGTTGGGTGAGTTCTTTTGTACTTTTGCTCAAGTAGAATTGTAAATGGAGAGCTTCTACTTCTACTTGAGTAATATCTAACTAGCCTATCTGTTCTCCACACTTTCTGTCACAAAAAAGGACAGGATTGAAAGAAAATGAATGGCATGCTAAGGATTGTAGGTCACTAGAAAGTCAGAAGTTAATGTTTCGTGCTGCTGACCGGGAGGGCGTTAAGTACAAATCTCAAGAGCAATTGATCCCAAGCACCTACTTCAAGAGGTGTGTCAGAAAATCATCAGGCTAAGCATTGGGTTAATTAGATGTTACAGAGTGAAGCCACCTTGATTTAATGTAGTCATAACCTCACACACACACTGCTCCCGGAAGAGAAGAGGCATTAACATCCCTGCTGGCTATTCACCTTCTGAGATTGATACACACGCTGACCCCTGACCCCTCTTTCTGCCTGCATGCTTTAACAGCGCTCACACTTCCTCTCGCGTTAATCCCATTTAAGTCAAGCGTGTTAGAGAGAAATCGGAAACGAGCAGATTGCTGACAGTTTATATATATATATATATACATATATATATATATATATATATATATATATGGAGCAAACCCTGCAGGCGGACAGCGAGCAGCATGCTGAGCCGAGTGTGTGTTAAACTTTTGTGTGTCTGTGTATGATGTTTCTAGGAGAGCGCCTGGGATGCAGGTTTGTAATAATCGCAGGGTTTAATTGCCTAATTGGCATCACTGTGCGCATGAGTTCTACAGAATTTAAATTCAGTTATAAATCTGAAGTTTTTTTCCCAAGCCATTTCCACTTATTTTGGGCCTTTAAAGGAGTTCCTGGGAGGCCAGCGTTTCAGACGTGGAGCAGGCAGTTCGATTATTGCTTCGGCGTACTGAAAAAAAAATTCTATCATTAATGTATCCATCATTAGTGAAACACTGAGATAAGTGTATTATAGTTGCAGGGGATTATTATTATTATAGAGGAATAAAGGTAGAGTTTACTTTCCTAACTGTGTTCTGTTATTGTGTACAATCAAAAGTCCTGGTTTGACTCGAACGCTCCGCAGAGGTTTTTATCTCGAAAATCTTGTCTCGAAACAGAGGGCAGCTAACACACTGTACAAGAGGCTTGCAAAGGAAATGGTATTTGGCATTTGTTCTCTAATGACATGATTAACTTTTACATCAATGTCTAACCCAGGAGTCAGGAATTCCATCCCCCAAAACACACACACACACACACACACACACACACACACACATATATATTTCAATATCACTGTCAGCTCTTTTGATTTTGTCTCAATACAGTTGTAACATATAGTTTAAATTAACCTTGGAAAGAAAATTCACACTTTTTTATGCATATTTAGAAATCCCGTGATTTTTCTATTAACGGGTGGATGGATGGCGCTACAATATGTATTGACTGGACATCCGTACAGTATGTATGACCAATCGAGTGCTGATCAAAGGCCTTCTGATGAAGTATTTGCAAATCGGCAGCCATCTTGGCAATGCTCCCAGGTGTTATTTTTTTTTTCAATCATACAAGACCAGACTTCTTCCATCAGCTCGACCGGAGAGAGACCCAGACACCAGAAACGGATTGACAAGATGTCAGTCTGTCAAAAATTGGTGTAAATAACGTGACTGAAGTCACACAAAAACATTCTGCTGGTGCGCATGTTTGTTCCTCCATCACTAACCGAGCGAAGCGCTTTATATCTGAGTGACTGCGGTACGATGAGAAAATACGAATATTGGATGGAGCTGGGTTGATCTTACACTATTGTGCATTGTATATTAAAACGTTCCATAAAAGTAAGAGTGAACTATAATTTTGTTTTTTCACTGCTTTTTGTTTTCGTGAGATGCTATCTCGTATCTCTTGCTATCTCTTGAAATTTACAGTATTGTTTATATGAGACATGTTTTCAAGTATAATAAGATATGATATGATATTTTTGTCATAGTGTATCAGCCACACCCATGGCCAAGTGTTTTCTGATAACGTCTTAAATCAACAACATGGTTGACTCGTTTCATTTCAAAGGAGGGTTATTACATCATCCAGCTCCTCATCCTGGTTTAAAGAGTACCTGTTACACAAAATACACATTGTAGTCATTTCAGACATTAGGTATGGTCTCCTGTTTTGTGTGTAAAAAACAAAAAATAAAATTCCATGCTTTTTGTATTGGCCAGGGCTCGAACACACCAGTTAGATTTTCCAACTTATGTGACCTCGCACAGTCATGACCATACATTTTGGAGCAAAGATTTGGCCTCATTAATTTTGAAAGGAGAAACTCACGATGTGAAAAGTCAATACTTTAAGGTTTAATGCAAGGGGCTTGAAAAAAATATAGCATTAGTCACATACTCATTTTGGGGGCTCATAAATAATGGAACAAACAAAGATAATTACAAACATAAGGATTGCATTTAGCAGCACAGTGGCTTATTGGTTAGTATTGTCACCTTGCACCTCCAGGGTCTCGCTCTGTGTGAGTTTGCATGTCCCCTTGGTGGGTTTCCTTCCAGATACTCCGGTTTGCTCTCACAGTCCAAAAACATGCAAAATAGGCTAATTGCCATTCCCAAATTGGGTGCATGCTGTATAGCACAAAGCGGTATAGATCATGAGTGAGTATTGCATTTACACCACCGATATTTACAGTACATGCAGAGGCCAGATGCCACAAAAATTTGCTTTGCCTGACTCTGCGGTTCTCTGGAGGGGCGTGACTCAGCTCATTAGACACTGAAATGGCCCGTTTGGACAAAGAGTGAAAGAAATAGACAGAGTTCGAGGTATGAAACAGAATGCATTTTCTGTGGGGTATTTCAGTCGAAGCATTAACACACACTTTGGGGGAGCTCTGAGACCCCTGTTAACCTGTGCCTTTTAAGTGCTGCCAAATTCATATTTAAATCAGTGAGCTGTATCCGCTCGTACCTCCATTCAGTAAAAGCTAACATACAGAGAATTATTTGTCTTTAAAATGATTTTACGTGCTGTGCAGTCTAAGGTTAAAATGTCTCACTCAAGCACCCAGCAGTGGCATTCAGACAGTCCTGGAATCGAAAAGCACAACCTTCCGGTCACTGAGTCTGTGCTACTGGTGCACCAGATCACCAGAGGTTTCTAGACACGTGGGCAGTGTATTCTCCCCCTGCACACGCCTTCATTTGTGCCAGCAGACTGACAGATAAACGAGAGCAATATCATCTCGCTGTGACAGTTGGCTTTGTGCGAGTTGTGATAGTGGCTCACTCAGCATCAACCCGCAAACTGTTTAATACCAATCTAAAAAACAAGCCTCTTTCATTTTTCATTAAGCTCACATTTAGTCTCATGGTTTATTATTACAATTACTGAAAGGCTGTTGGTTCCAATCCAACAACTTCCTCAGAGCCATTGTTAGATCTTAACCCTCGGCTCTTCAGCTCTGTGGGATCCTTTCTCGTCTCGCTCGGAAAATCATAACCCAAATGAATATATTTAAATGTACAGTAGTAAAGATCTTGCTTTAGGCAGTGCGCATTATATAAAATAACACCGAGCGCAAAAGTGATGGTGTAGTGAGTTCGCAAACTGCTTTATTCAAAATGAATAAAAAACAGATTCAATGCAGTGAGAATATTAAGTAATAAATACAGAGACATAGTGAAGAAAAGTAGTGCAGTCGGGCGAAACCCACCCGTGTTGGAGGGAAGATGTCTCACAGTTCATGCTGAGTACGTCAGCGTCTCTGTTCCTTCTGGTTTTTTAATGAGAGAGGTACAGAGCGTGAAGCCTCATAGGAGATAAACGTGAGATAGGTAATGATTAATAAACTGCACTGATTAGCTGTGATAGGATGGTCTGAGGTTGATCAGTCTACTGTACTGTATGTTGCAGGAATATTGTTCATTTTTCAGCAACTGACCTGAATCTAGATTTGAGAATTAACATTTTTAAATTAGATTTTTATTCTTTTTTTTTCATTTTTTTTTTTTTTTAACAATTCATTCTTCAGTGCATTTGCATAATTAGCCATGGATGAAGAATACATGTGACTGTTTTAGGATATTTTGCACTTTATATGAGTATTTAGCTCAAGTTAGCTTGCTTTTTAGTGGTACTGTAGTAATAAAAAGGATTAACATTAATTAATATTGCTGAAAAACTATCCTGTTACGTCATGCTAGCTAGTTTGCTACACTGCTAGTTATTAGCAACAACTTATTACCATGTACAGTATAAATATAGAAACAAATAAGACTTTTTTCAATACAATACAAAGGTGTATGGTGGCCTCATATTTTTGAAAGTACCCTGGTACTTACAGTGGTGTGAAAAACTATTTGCCCCCTTCCTGATTTCTTATTCTTTTGCATGTTTGTCACACAAAATGT
>JAOVVB010000030.1:9811752-9826284 GCA_028570985.1 Heterobranchus longifilis
ATGTGCTCATATCTTCTGGTTCTAGTGAGGACTCTCGCTGCTGCATTCTGGACTAGCTGAAGCTTGTTTATGCACCTTGTTGAACAACCAGACAGTAAGGCGTTCCAATAATCCAACCTAGACGTGATAAAAGCATAAACTAGTTTTTCTGCATAATTTAGTGACAATATATTTCTTATCTTGGCAATATTTCTAAGGTGAAAGATTGCTCTCCGGGTAATATTATCTACAAGAGCTTCAAATGAAAGACTAGAATCTATAATCACACCGAGATGACAATGATGACTGGCCAAGACCAGGGGCTAGTGGACCCCTCTATGACAGCGGACCTCCTGGGCTCCGTAGGGTCGCTAATAGATAACTGCACTGGACGAAGTTTTAACATCTCCAAACTCGGTGTTTAGATCCTGATGACGTTAGCGATGCTCCTCTGCTGCACCATATCACGTCCCTGCAGGTCAGGAGAGAGAGTAGTGAGAGCTGAGGCACGTATGGTTCGGTCCATTTCTTTAGTAAATTCACGTAATATGGGGCAGTGGTGTCTCACGTGGCTAAGGCTCTAGGTTTGCGAGCAGGAGGTTGGGGGTTTAAGCCCCTGCACTGCCAAAGCTGCCACTGTTGAGCCCTTGAGCAAGGCCCCTAACCCTATCTGCTCCAGGGGTGTTGTATTCTGGCTGACCCTGACCTCTAACCTCAGCTTCCTAACTGGGATATGTGAAAAAACAATTATTTCACTGTGCTGTATAGGTACCTCTTACCCAGTTGTTGCAGCCTGTAATTTACAGGCACAACTCACCCAGTGATGATAAGGGGTCTCTGTCGCCAGGACAGGAGCTTGCAGTTAGTGCTGGGAAGCAGCAGGCTGAATATGCATATGATGAGCAGGACTTGGTTGAGCTTCGTTTGCATGTCATGCACATATTCCACTACAAACCAGAAGACTGATGGTTGCTTTTCCCAGGCTTCCTTTACTACATTAAGCAGACCCCATTGGTGCCTCCCGAACAGCAGCTCTAGTGTTATGAACCTTGTGGAGGCTTGACGTCTGCCTAACCTGCAACAACCAGCATATATCTGTCATTAATTTTGACACAAATTGAGTACCTTGGTCCGAGAGGAGGGATCGTTGGGGTGGGGCCCAGCTTCCAGGATGTTTTATTTTCTGGCACTCGGGGGCAGTGCTAGCAGAAGTTTTTAACCAGTGGAAACAATCTATAAGTTGTCAAGGCCACCTGTCCACACTATCTCTGGGCCGCACAGGAACACTTGAAAGAATATTACCCTCCCTATGATCCCCATGTATACAGAGAGACCTGGAGAGGATATCACACAGCTGTGCATCTTGTGGAATGACCACCAAAAGCTAAAGTTATGGCACCTCCCTTATGAGCATGCCTGGTGGCCCAGAGACCTCGAAGAGAAAATTATTTAGATGACTCAGGTTCTGTGGGTTGGGCTCATCTCATTGGACCTAATTTGGGGTGTCGATGCTGGTTGGTCCGGCAGAGGAACATACCATGAAGGGCTTTAGCTCTGGAATCCTTTGCTTTCTTGTCAAAGTGGTTAAGCACAACCTTCTCTGTAACTTCTCAAGTCGATTGGAGTTTGGATTTACAATCCAATGCAGACGGTCCATCTGAGCCAGTGGGGGAATTCCACTGATAGAACTCAGCAGTTTTCTGCCTGCTCAAGAGACCACAATAGGTGAGGATCTCTGTCTTTAGCTCATAATCCTCCACTTTTTTAGAGGTCAGAGAGAAATAGGCCTGCCTGTGAGCAATGGAATGAGGACTATGCTCCACCACCAACATGGTCATCTCCCCTGTTCTGTGGTCTTTTCAAATGTTTGGAGGTAGGCCTCCATGTCATTGTGCAGTGTGAGTGTAGAAAGGAAGTGCATGGGGTTGGGTAGTGGAACCTCAGCTGCTTGACCTTACTGCCGATAAGTGATGATGTGCTGCCAGTTGCGGTGAGGTTTGTTGCCCCGCCCCTTCAACACACACAGCAGAGCTAACCTTGGTGCTGAAAGCCCTCTTTAGTTTCAGCTTCGTGTGGATAATTATGGGATGCTGACTATAGGCCTGCTGTCACAGAGTGTCACTGTGTGTATATCAGTTTGTGTGTGTGTGTGTGTGTGCGCGTGTGTGTGTCAAAGCATGTATCAGTGTGTGTATCAGTGGTTGATGTGTATCAGTGTGTCAGTGTATCAGTGAGTGTGTTAGTGTATCAGTGAGTGACAGTGTGTATATTAGTATTTGTATTAGTGTGTGTAGTGGTGTGTGTATCAGTATCTGTATCAGTGTGTGTAGTAATGTGTGTTAGAGGCTGAGTCTACCTGTACAGACTGTGTGTGTGAGGAATAGATACATACTGCCATCTAGAGCATGGGTAGAGAAGTACAGCCTGAATATTTTCTCTGTACTGATGATTAAATTTAACATTAAAGTGGGATGAACACACAAATGCACACTAGCACACACACTCACAAATACTAACACACACTAACACACACTCACAAATACTAACACACACTAACACACACTCACAAATACTAACACACACACTCACAAATACTAACACACACTAACACACACTCACAAATACTAACACACACTAACACACACACAAATACTAACACACACTCACAAATACTAACACAAACTAACACACAATCAAAAATACTAACACACACTCACACACTGTACTGATTTACAGGAAACAGTAGTGAACAGATTATGGGCCGACCTTGTCTGAGTGATGATGGTAGAAATAATTATAAAGGTCTTGACTAAAACAACATGCATGAGGAATCACAAAGGAGTTTTCATTTTCTGCAATGGAAAAGTACTCGAACTAGTTACTTTTATCAGAAAGTAACGCTGTACTGTAAGGGGTTACTTTTTAAAGACGGTAATTTTGTAATGTAATTAGTTACTTTAAAAAGGAACGTCCCTCAACACTGGTTCTCTGGTACCAGGACATTGACAGCGGATCCTGTGGGTGCTTCGGGTTGGGGGTGGGGTCTCCTCGGGCTGGACATGTTTGTCCAGCGCATCCCATGGGTGCTTGACTTGTTTGGGATCTGGTCAGCGGCCTTGAACTCAGTGTGGGGGAGGGGGTGCATTGGGTGCTCTGGTGCCTTGTATCATTGACTTTTTCCAATAAATTGTGCTGCATTGGCTTTTATGTGGGATTGGACTGGACAGGCTAGCCTTCGCTCCTCCTAGCCATAAATCTGAGTCTTGGGTGCCCACAATCCTGTCACCAGTTTACTGATTATCATTGCAATCACTGTGATGCTTGATCAGTCTCATTTTAATTGGCTAACTTAAGTACATTAAACCATGTTTCCTAAATATTTTGGCTAAAGATCAGTTGATAAAATTAGTTGAACAAATTTTTTAATTATGATAAAAATCTTTAACTATAAAAACTGTAAAAACTATATAAAACTATAAAAGGGAGGAATTCTAAAAGTGACAGCTGATACACTGAGTCACAACTGACAAACTTAACTGCTTTTATCTTTGATTACCCCCCAAAATAAGGGGGCCAATTCATGGACTCAAAATGATTCCTCATGCTCCCAGAACCACTCTTACACAATTTGCGTCCTTTAATTGCCCGTGGCATCAGGGAAGAAAATCTCAGTACATTCGGGTCGCCAGCTGACTTCATTTTATTGCCACATAACGTTGCTCAACCTCGACATCACCAACTGAAGCAAACAACATGATGTGTGCGCATCGCTTCATGTGCATCCCCTTCTTAACCCCGTCACACCAATCACTTTGGAACAGGGTCAATTTGGACTCGTCTGACCACATGACATTTTATCATTGCTCCAAAAGTAAAATCTATTGCTTTTTAAATTTAACATTCAGTCAGTTGTTTGATGTTCTAAATGTTTTAATGACTTGAAATGATACATTTTCAGTGTGGCCACCTGTATAAGTCCCAGCCGTTGACAGGAGGTCCTACCCCTAAGACAGAGGAATATCAGGCAGTCTGCTAATTCCTACTGGATTAAAAAGCGGATCGGCTGAGGCCCCCAAGAAGCCACCAAGCTGGAGGGGCTTAACCATGACCGAAAGCGGGTCAGCAATCCCAAGACAGCAACGTAAGGAAAGCCAGTATTGACTGTTGCAGTGTAACAGTACGCATGTTTGCAAGGGTGAGTCAGCTGACTAAGAGAAGAGTAGGCTAGTAGGTCAGCATGGAGAGGAGGCAAAAGAGCTTACAGGTTTAAAGGCACCCAAGTAAACAACAACTAAAGACACAGGAATATTACTGATACAATCCTGCGTAATTACAGCAAATAAGCCTTGGTGAGCCAAGTATTGCTGTGCGCTGATTTACACACCTCCAGATGGCTAGGGTGGCGAGGTCACATGCGTAACGGTCTCACAAATGTGTCCAAAAAAAGCATCAAATCAACCAAACAAGTGGCTGCAGACAACTAAATTTATGTTATCGCTTTGTTTCAAGTACCTTACAACTGAGGAGAGCATTTGAGGGATTTATAGTCTTTCTTAAGGCATGGCAACGATTCACTAGGTCTTAGAGGTATAACTCTAATATTAGTAAATTTTAAAAAATCAACACCATTACAGAAATCTGAGGTCAGGAGTTTAAGAGCATAGGTAGCTGAAGGGGGGTCATGATCTATTAGGATTGACTACTAGTTTGTGAATGTCAAAACTGGAAGATGCTCTGGTAAAATGCAATGAATTGACCTCCAGCTCCATAAAAAAAAAAAAAAGACATGTACTTCTCGGACACTGCCTACCCTTTGCTCATTGAGCCACTGCAAGCTCAGCCCCAAGATCCCATGAAGAAACCCTTATGGTTGTCCAAAAGAAGCAGGGTGTAGGCCCATATGGCAGGAGACACACATGTGATCAAGTTTAGCTGCAGTTTTCACTTCATGGCTTTAAGCCTAACAGGATTGGTAGCATGTTGGTCTCCGTAGCCACAGCTTGCATGCAGCACTGGTGAAACAATAATGACTGTGGGAGGGTTGAAATAAACGAATGGCACAGGAAATCCGAGACACGCTCCAGCCATTGTGGTGGAACAGTAAGACGCGGTGGCGGTGTGGGAGGAGGGTTGACATGCAGTCAAAGAACGGGAAGGGAATAGGATCAAAGTCTGCCCCACAGGATGGTGGGCCATTACAGGAAGAAATGCGAAAAGAGTGGTATGGATGGGTGGATGGAGAGATTGTAAACAGACAGGAAAATCAAGTGTCAAGCATATGAAGTTACAAAGGACTAAACCTCCTTAAAATTTTTCTTCGTCACACTTACTCATCCCCTCCTCCTCCTTTTCGAATCTGCACATGTGGAGTCTGGATTCTGGGGTTACATGTGATAAATCAGTGCTACACCTGACTGCAGGGACAGTTGTTTTATCCAAAAACACATTAAATACAGTCAGAGGTAAAAATGGAATATGAATTAATTACCAGTGTTAATAACAGGTGTGTTAAAAAAAATTATAATAATAAAACAAATGTAAAAGACGAAATAAAGAAACGAATAGGAGACACTATTTTAAAGAAAGATGCCAAAGGGCACATTCCCCCCCCCCAAAAAAAATAATAAAAATTACATGAGCAGGAAGTTGCTGGGAACAAGAGAAGTGAAGCTTAAATAACATGAGCATACAGCAGTGGTTAATAACTGCCTGACCAGAGTTATGTTTATGTAAAAGATTTTTGGATTATAATACACTAAATATAGAAGCTTTCTATAAAAAGCTTTTAATATTTTTGTTATTTCTAAAAATTGGTAAGCAATAAATCATGATGCAAGTATTCAGACAAAAGTGGAATTCTCTGTTTTAAAGGAAATTCATTTTTTTTTCAGTAATGACAAATCAAGGTAATAAAAATAGCTTCTCATTCTCTGCAATGAAATTGTTATACGACAATCAATATTTACTATGGAGTCCTATATTCTTCAAAATTCTCGAAAAAGATGCCTGCGGTACTCCGGTGTAACTCTCTCAATCCATGTCTCTTCGATTGCTTCCTGAAAATCATGCACCACTTCTCCGTTGTCCGACAGCTTTCTCTTGGGTTTAGGTCTGGAGATGTCCCAGGCTACAGCTCCAGAAGTATACCATTGTCATACAATTTTTCACTAGCACAACCCTTCAGCCAGAAAACTAATTAGTGAAATGGCATGTTTTGTGCACAGGGAGAACTATAATACATGGCATACGCTGTCTTAACACTTTTGGCCACCACTATAACTCAGAGGAGCAAAATCACCCAGGATGCCCTTTGCAGTTTGTAGAAATAAACTGCCATTGGGGTAGGGTGCCAAATCTTAACAGAGCTAGTCTAGAAGATATATGGCAAACATCATTCATTTTTTATGTCGCAGGAAATGGGGAGTAGAGTACAGGGGCAGAGCGACCACAATAACCAAAAGGTACAATATCACTGAGGTTCCTTTCCGAAGAAATACATAGAAAGAGTTCCAAACATCTGAACACAAAGTATACAGTTCCTGTTTTACATTTCCACTTAATTGACCATTAGGTAACATAGTAGAAGTGAAGCAAACTGTGTGAGAATCAGGTAATTTCAACACAGCACTAGAAGTGAACATAAAGGGCACTGATGCTCTTCAACAAATCTTACAAATTAAACAAATCTATTAACAACGTTTAAGTTGGAGTGCGGAGAGGTGTGAATTTCTAGTGTTTGGAACGAATGAACCTGTTCTGCCTCCCTGTCTGGTAGAGTGAGAAGCATGGAGGAGCGTGTACTCTTTACATCTAGACGTGTTCCTTTTTTCACTTTGTGTTTATACTTTAACGTAAACCAGCATATATTATTGGTAATCATTCTCATTACTTAGTTATTGTGGATTATCATCATGCAGTTCTGAATGGGTCCTGATTCGGGCGCAGTATTAAGCCATGGAGTACCAAAAAAGCTGGCTTAAAGCGACGTCTAGCTGTCATCCAGACATAGGTCACGATTATGTAAACTGTGATCCAGTTTGTGTGGGACAAATCCTGCCTACTGCATTATGAGTGGTTTACAAAAGATTCTGTGGCTAGATCTTCCTTAAGCATGGAACGTGAGCCAATCCTAGGGCATATGAAGGCAGGAATTTAACTGTAGTGTTGCTTTGGCACAGTTTAGCTAATGCCTTGTGCAGAATTTTTGGCTATCTTAATGTATGAACAGTGTGTCTAAGTATCTTCATTCATTCATTTTCAATACTGCTGATCCTGTACAGGGTCGCAGGAGGCCTGGAGGCACGAGACGGGGTGCAGCTTGGACAGGGTCCCAATCCATCGTTGGTCACTCATTCACACACGATGTGCAATTTGGGAACACAAATTGATCAAGCAGGAAAGCCACCAAGCATGGGGAGAACCTAAAAACTCCATACCCACAGACACGAAGCAAGAATTGAACCTGCCACTCTGGAGGTGTGAGGCCACAATGCATTATTTAAAGCCCCATATACAGTATGCATCATCTAAAGAAGACTGTGGATGCTACGGTTTGTCAGTTTGCTGTATTTTCATGCATGCATTTACATTTTACATTCGCAGCATTCTGCAGACACCCTTATCCAGAGCATCTAAGTGCTTTTAAATCTTAATCAATAAATGTATCCTTCTACTGGTTCACTAGGATACTGAGTAGACGTACCACCAGTCAAACACTGTTGGATCTTTTTTGCTTTGGTGGCAAAACAAAAAAGTCTGTTAACCCAGATATCTATGAAACGATACTTCTTTGGGTGTTGTTTAAAGATTTCCAGTGAGGTGCCAGAACAGAAAAGGGTATGCCTATCTAAAAACGATAGTCAATCCGATTCAGACTTGCCCATCCCAGTCAGGTTGGCGTCGTAACTTTTATGGAAAAGTGACCAGTGTGCTTATTCACACATGAAGCTGACCCATTTGGTGGATGCGAATAAACAGCATGAACCATCCAGGTGTCCCAAAACTCTAACTTCAGTCCAAGTGACTTGGGTTTGTGTGCTTAACAGAGTGGAGTGTGTAAAGCCAGTTTCAGTTATGGTTCACGTGATCGCTTTAGCCATCGGACCATACTGAGACAGACACTCTCGCTCATCGCACCAGTCTTTACCGAGGACCCAAGAATACACATCGAGCCTATTCACTCATCAGAAAGCTGCATGTTCTGTGCATTGATGCATTCAACGGAGCATCCCGTGAAACGGAAGGAGGGAGAACAGACGTGCCTTATTCTGTGAAAGCGAAGCATTAAGCAGGAAGCACGACATGGAGCTACTGCTTCCCTGGTTGCCATGATGTTTGCAGTGTCCTCCAGTAGCGCAGAAACTACCGAGTACGTAGAGCGTGCACCAGACAAACATCTCATTCACTTAGACTCACTGTTACATGCTAAATAAAGACAACAGCAGAATGAGACACGGTTAAGACGGTGTCTACAGTGATTTCGATAACACTGAAACCTTGACTCTGGAAAAAAGATTTCCTCTTACTTTTGAGAAAGCGATTGCGAACCCATTTGTTTTGCTTCCGAGCGTAGCGCCGTGTTGCCTGCTTCAGGGCTTCGATACCTGTGAGAGGGAAAAAGAACGCAGATGCACAAACATCAAACCCGTGACTCACACATCAATACATCAATTCATCTGCTCTTTCAGCACTGAATCCTGGATCCGGTTTATCATTTATCTCCTTGTGTGGGCGTAAGTACACAATGTAAGCACATTAATATGGAACATTCGGCATGTCGGAATGAAATGGTGGCTAATACCAAAAATAAATACAAACATGACATGATTCCAAGTGACGCAAACAGCTGTTATTTCGCACTATACACAGCCTGAATTTTTACTGTTTTCTTGTACTACTCGATTTTCTTGTTTTGTGACAAAAAAAAAAAAAATACAAATTGAGTCACAGTCAAGCGTTCAAGAGTTCTTGCAATTAATTTCCTGAGAAAGCAGCATTTATGGCTCAGGCAAACTTTAGCAAGGAGGCGTCTTTCCAGGTTGAAAAGAAAAAAAATGCAGACACTCATATTGTGCACAACTCAGCTACTGCACTCAGCAGCCAATCAGGATCAAGTGTATTGACTAGAACATGTATATGCATGGAAACAGGGCAGATCAATCTTGGTTAGATGTAGAACGGTTACAGAATTGACAAAAATTCCAAAGCAATTAAAAATATCAAAATGGCAAAGCAATTTTAAGTACTACTGTGTGATAACGTTCCCATCGGCTACATTTAGACCTGCGTCTGGGGAGACAGGCCACAGTTTTAAAAAATAAGTAGTTTTTGTTGCTTTTCAATTAAAAACATCTATTTATTGATAAATTTTATAGCAAGACAATAGTATTCCTGAAAAGAACTGATATCCTATATTAAGACCACATTTGAAACCTTTTTGTACTGAGTTTGAACTTGATGAGCTGTGCTTGTTGAATATCTATATACTGCAAAACCGCGGCATACAAATTTAATTCATAAACGCATTGTCCCATTGGAAACAATGTAAATGCAGATAATCCGTTCCAGCCACCTAAAAATATCACTATAATCATATTTTTGCATATAAAAAATAATCAAAACATTTAGAAAAGACATGTAAATAAGGTAAAATATGAAATAAATAGATATTAAACCCTCACTTAACCTCAATTTATGATTCCTCTCGACACTGGAGGCTTCAAAAACCAAACAGATAGCGGCTCCCCTTTTCTTCTTGCTACCGTCCTTGCTAACATTCTTGGAACCCATGGTGCTATGTCTTCACTAAATCTTGCACAAAATGCAAAAAACTGATGCGGACAAGTTTTGAAAGGCTCCCGGACGTACGCACAACTCGTCTGCCGAAAATGCTACGTATTCCGAGGCAATTTTTTTGCAAAATTTCTTTTCTTTAGGGCAAAGGCGGGGTCATCCATATGCCAAGGCACCACTATACAGTACTGTGCAAAAGTCTTGAGCCACACCTCACTTCTAGATATTACATGAAATTATGTAGTTTCAAATAATGAAATGGGAACAAATCTTTTACTGTGCCAGACTACAAAGTACCTAAAGAAACAGTTAAAAAATTGGTTGTTTATGTCACCAGCAGGTCAGCAACCTCGTTTCCCCTCTCGTTTATTCCGTCCACTCAGCATTCCGCATCACCAGTATACTAATCCCCGACCTGATCATCTGCTCCTGTTTCTCACTGCTTCATGCCTTAAGTTACATGTTTTTTTTTTGTAAGCTTAAATGATCCATACAGTAGGTCACTGTCTGGCAAAAAAAATACCAAAAAATGAGAGCAAAATATGCTTCAGAAAGCATGGAGAACTATTGGGCATAAAATATGAAGAAATCAGGGATAGCTCAAGAATTCTTGCACAGTACTATATATCAAACTTTAGTCTTTTGTGTTTAGACAGTATCTTTACTAAATAGTTCAAGGGCCGAAACCTGAATGTGCTGTGCTCACGAAAAAGAAGAACAAGTTTATAAGAAATAAAAGAAGTACAAGTTATTAACAAACATGATGCAATAAAGCAAGTGTGTAAATGTCAGTTTCTCTACCCCAAAACGGTTAACCATTAACTGAGGCTGTTTAACCGAATAAGATGTTTGTTACTAGAAAAAGCCTAGCTACATGTATATACAGTAGGTTGTAGGTTCAGGTTGCTTAAAAGAAGCCCTCACGTTTGATTGATACGGAAACTCCAGTGAGATCTGGTGCCCTCTGTTACTCTTGTTAATGTTACTAATTATGTCAGACCTCATAATCTCCAAAAACCTTCCTAATTACAACTGTGTAATGGAAAACAGACACTAGGCTAGGGTTTCTCACATTCAGATAAGTAACCGTATTATGCTATCGGGTGGAAAAGCACTAGAATTGAAGTACAATAAAATGGATGCTAAAAATAAATAATTACATTTAATGAATGAATGAATGTAGACTATAGGTGTCTTAATGTGCCGTACCTTTACTTTTCAGCTTTTCGCGTTCCTCCTGGCTGATGTCTTCTCCAGCAGTGAGGTACTCATGGAACTCCTTAAACCCAATAGACTGGAAGATGCCTTGCTGGTAGTCCTGGCTAAAATACAAAGAACAACAAAACATTGAAATGGGATAAAAATTCGCACACCTACTTTTGTTTATTCAAGATTTACAGCTTTACATTAATTGCAACTTGTTAATCCAATAGTTTTGAGAATTTCAAAAAACTAAATAAATAAACCAATGAAAAGGTTTTGTGTTGCAGACTACTCTAATCATGCTACCTCAAATATCATAGCTTGGGTAATTGTTAAATTCATGCTTGCTTTTAGAAAAATGGACAGTGATCCTGTGAAGCTTGTGACAAATTAGTTTACTGTTCAGTAAAGCAAGCATCAGTCCACTAGTAACACTAAACGCCCAGGCACCAAAATTCTGGTTCACGACCGTGCCTGAAGTTCCTGAAAAGGTTTCTGAAGATGTTTCTGAAGAAGAAATGCATCTATAGACATCAGACTACAGGATAGAGTGAATATCTGGACAGATTGAATGACCGTGTATCTATGTGCACAAGAGAAAGATGGGGAGACAGGAGGCTAGAGCAAAGTTTGACCTTCCTGCTTTGTGATGGCACCGTCTGAAAGGAGAGACGATCAGCGGAAGGGAGGCAGACAAAGGCGGAACAGAGAGACGACTGCAGGAGAAAGTGGGAGACAGAAGACTAGTGAAAGCGGAGAGGGAGAAAAGTGCATGGGTGGCCAGTTTGCGTTGCCCGAGGATGGCCTGAGTAGAGACAGCAGAAGATTAGTTGGGGGTGGGAGGGGGTGTGGAGGGGTATTGGGAAACGCTAGGTTGGGGGTGGGGCTTTGACTAGCGCAACGAAACAGCCAGCCACCAGGGTATCAATTCTCTGCATCCCCACCCATCCCAAGCGCGCACATACACACACACACACACACACACACACGCGCACACACACACACAAACTCTCTGCAGTGCAGGCAGACAGCCAATATCACTGCACAACCTGCGAGCACCACTCCAGACTATGATATCAATAATTCACTGTCTGATAGAGATCTTATTATATTAAATTTACTGCTAGGTATAAGCTATATAAGGCATATTACAGCATTACACCAGCAAATGGGGACCATTAATGAATCGACTCAAACATCTTACAGTGCATGACGCGTCTAATGTTGTGCAAATCTACCAGCTTCAGCCTGTCTGGAGTACTCCTACTCTTTCGCAAAGCTGTTATTCAATCTCTCCATATGTCACTTTTATCTTACCCAAGCCTAACTACTTACGCAACACACAGTTACTGTTAGAACACTATTTATTCAGCCCCATGAAACAGCCCAAAACAGAACCAGAAGTCGGGGGGGGGGGGGAGACATACTGGCAAAATTTTTCGTCATCCTTAGGGTGAGAAAACGTACAGCAGGCACATACAAACGAGAGAAGTGCATTAGCTATTAACATTAACAGATTGTGTAGTGTTACATAAATAATGCATACCTCAGACAAAAGTTCATTCTGAGCCGGTATTCTCAGCTGCTAAGACTACGAACAGTCTGGACTGTACCAACATTCAGGCGGACGATTGTTTACATTTCATTTGGTGTTTGCAGGCTTTTGTCAGCGGCCCTGTACAAAATCAATGCTCTAAAATGAAAAGAAATACTTCACTCCAGATTTATCTGCTAATCAATGTGCACTAATTTTCATTTCCAGTCCTTGATTACAGCATGATGCTATTTTATATAACTTCATTTTATTATTATCATTGGATCAAACTAATAGAGAAATGTTCAAAACAAAATCTTAAAAAAAAGTTTGTTATTTCAAGATTCTTGAAACCTGGTACTGTAGTACTTTTTAACTTTACTGTTACTGCTATGTGTATGGACGGTGGCGATGTTTATTTATGGTATACAGTGATAACACAAGGCGTGTTAAGGTCAGATGAAACTTCTTGTGAATGAAAGTATAAAACCGATTAATATTTACAGAAGTCAAGAACAGTGTCAAACTACAAAAATTGCTTGTTTATGCAAAAACCTCAGCAGCAACCTCATTTCCCCTCTCGTCTATTCCAACCACTCAGCATTCAGCATCACCAGTATACTAATCACCAGCCACATCATCTGTCATCCTTTGCACCTGTTTCTCACTAGTTCATACCTTAAGTTAGATGTTTTGAGACTCTTGGCCGCAGTAAAATATGTGAACAGTGCAAAAGATTTAAAGAAAGCTATATTTCCATGAATAACGATACCGGACCAGTTGTTCCCGCTAAAATTCAGAGAAGGAAATGGCTGATCCTTAAAAATCGACGGATATCTCGTCACCAACTTGTGGAAGAGATGCATCTGTCGGTTGGAACTGTACACACAAACATTCACGAAAACACCACTTGCACATTACAGGAAATCGGCTGGAAGTTATTGCCAGTTCTGACCTCACTCCAAGCCATTTCCACACGTTTCAGATATTAACGGAGTTCCTGGGAGGCCAGTGTCTTGGTCTTGGGTGAGCATAAAGTCCTACCCTGGGTATGTAATAATTTTTTTTATATATTATGCTAGATACCAACGTGAACATTATGGCATTACTTAGCCTAATTATAATTTCTTTATTTTTCATAAGCCATATGATTCCCTAATGTCAAGCATATATTAAACAAGTCCAATGCTAGGAAAAGACTTTATGCATGCCCTGCATCATTCTTCTTAAGCTACTTTAATTAATGTACACCATTTAATTTAGATATAACCCTATATGTGATTAAGTTAGGCTAAATCTATTGTTATGTAATGGGAAATCTATGCCATTACCGTACACATGAAATTCAGTTTGAGTCTTATTTTGAATTAATATGATATATGGTGACATGTACTGTAAGTGCATTCTCTTGGTATTTTTGAGTTCAGGCTTGTTCTTAATAATAAATCACGAAGAGCTAGCAGACAGTGCAGAGTCAAAAGATAGTGCCAAAATGTGCATCCCTAGCGAAGCCTTTCTGCTTTGTGTCTCTACTGTTCCTTTGTCATTTTCAAGTGATCTAAGTGTTTCTTCTTGTAAAAGTTGGCTGCACAGCCAAGCACTTACTGAGCCCCTCTACAGAACAGTATGTCCAACGCTGAAGCCATAAGCAATACGAAACCACTGCGCAAAAACAGAGCAACTGCTCGCAGCATAATTTTGATTTGCAAATGCAGAGCTTTTATAAGATATTGTGATACATATGGGAAATTTGATGCTTTGTAGATTACTAAACATTTTGCTTGATTAACATGATTCTATTGTCAGACACCGGGTTAACCACCTTGTTTTGGAAGCAATTCAAACAATTGACTGTTTTAAATACACTGACTAAAAAGGGACAGAGAACAACTGGAAACTTTATACATATCAATAACAATAATTTTGCAGAAGCATACCCTTAAAGATCACAGTCATCTGTAGAGGGAATGGAAAACAAAGCAAAATCCCTATCAGCAATGTAGGTGCTGCTCCACCCCGAGTAC
>JAOVVB010000030.1:9838633-9854092 GCA_028570985.1 Heterobranchus longifilis
TTGGTGGTTGTGGGGTTTGAACCTGGGATCTTCCGAACCGTAGTCCAATGCCTTAACCACTGAGCTACCCCTGGCCTGTGGCACCTGCTTCCTTAAAAAACAAAACTGAAAGTGGCTCCGCTTTCTGCTTGCTACCGCCCTTGGGACCCATAGTGCTATGTCTACACTAAATCTTGCACAAAATGGCGCAAAAAAAGAAGAAGCTTTGAACAGTTGCCGCATGTACGTGCAATTTAGCCACCGTTCAGTTTGGCTCAGTTCGTTCGCTTGTATGCTGAGACAAATTTCTTGCCAAATTCCAGTTCTTAGGGTGGAAATTCATGAGTTCGTATACAGTAGCCACAGAGGTACCACTGCATATTATTTATCCATAACCATATAAAACACTTTTATATGTGAAGTACAGAGCATGCCATCATTTCACAGCAGGATATGGCACGAGATGATGCTTGGTATTTGACAGCTGCCCGTTACCAACTAGCATGAACCCTCACATCTCACGGGACGCTCTGGAATCTCTAGGAGCACCTTCAGTCCGGGTTGTCATGCTGATGATTATTGCTACCCAGCATTCCAACTGCGATATCGCCATCCGTGCGAAGAAACTTGCTGAATTATTAAATTAGCTTCCCCCCTTGCTGTCTCCACAGGGCACTGCTGCCAGGCGAATCCAGAGGTGAGTGGAATCAGCAGGAAAATATTGACAGGGAGTGGAGTGCTACCTCACCCTCCCCAGTGTACAAGTGATAAAAAAAGCACAGCTGCCTTATCGATACCTCGCAGCACTCAGGAGTCCGCTGCGGCTTTAACGCGCCTGGAAAATGCTTGCCTTTGCTTTCCAGAGAAAACGCCCCTGTCTTGATCTTCACGCAAAGTAATTACCTGTCAACCAATCGCTGTTTTATATCTTTCAATAAAACGAGCAACGGCAGCTAAAGTAACATTCATCTTTGCCTTTTAAAGACAGTTTAAGTGAAGTGAAAACAATATATTTGTGAGATTGATGTAAACTGTAAGGAATGCTTTTAAAGTCATAACTGGATTCCTTTTTAGGGAGATTTATTTAATCTGTGTGGGTGTGTGTGCATGTGTGTGTGTGTGGAAGAGTGAGACAGGAAAAAGCAGACAGATCAATACTTCTACCACAAAGTGTCCATCTTCATGTCTCAGAGGGGTGTGAGCAGCATGCAGGGCTTCCTGTCTGCCCTGATCCCAGCTCCCCCGCCCCAATCCTAGTCATATTTTCTCCACATCATTGGCATGTTGGCCGACACTCATGCTCTGTTTAAGCATTTCTACAGGTCTGTCCTGGCATCACCCGGGATCAATAGCGTCTATTGAACAGGTCAGCACCATAGTGTAAGGATGTGACCCTGTGGTTTGAGCACTGCGCCGAGAGACGTGCTGCATAGCAGGGCATCCTGACACTGTCTGGCCTCAGGTGCAGCTTTGTTCTGGCATTGGCGCCAGCGTGGGTTCATGTCGGTGCAGGACGGTAAATCTGACTTACTCTGAAATACAGGTCCTGAAACAGCAGACTCAAGAGACAGGGTACAATACAACGCACCCGGACAAGCAAAACAGAGTGGTTTGTAGACGCCGGTTTTTTTGTTTGTTTGTTTTTTATCACTTGGTCTAGTATTTTTTTTTTTTAAAGCTCTGAAGACTTAGTTTCATATCTAGCTTTTTACGGTTACGGCATTTATTGTGGTGTACAAATGAAAACCTCAAGACATTCCGCTGTTGTTTTTCTGATTTGAGTCAGGTAGATGCCCGTGGATTGCTGTTTTAAATTAAAATGACTGTGATCTAAACAATAAAAGTATAAATTCAGCAATAAATATGAATATAAAAAAATTATTAAATAAAACTGTACTCATTATTATAAAATATTTTTTCATTTTACTTACTTTTCACAATAATCCTGTCATGTTTCAGCTTATTTTCGTATCCTATTGACCTTTTGCTTTTCTTTTCCCTCCCTAATTTAGTCGTTCCCACTCTTTTCCACCCATCTATTAGAGCACTCCCCCAGCGATGGGCTAACATGATTCCGCCGAGGCATGCGAAGCCACGGACCGCGTCTTTTCAAGCTGCTGCTCACACACCATTTCATAGTGAGAGGAAAGGTCTACTGCCCCTTTCCACTTGCGTGTCGCTATGATCAACGTACAAGTATGTCAACCATCCCCCATGAGACAGCACGGCCAATCTGCTCTCTGGATTCCCGCTAGGGATGGCTGTAGCATTACCAGGAATCGAACTCGCGATTTTAATATGATAGGGCGAACACCATTCTGTTACACCACTTGGAATAATAATAATAATATATATTAATAATTTATTGTTATATATTATTATTATTTTATTCTTCAACTTGTGAAAGACTCTTTTCTACTCACTCAACCTCCTAATGCCTGAGCAAAACTGCATACGTTTTTCATTCACTAGTTCATGGTAGTGATCTGTGGTAATATACAGTACAGTCACATTTTGAGACTTATAATCACCGTGAGACTGACTACACTATCACTGACATTAGCATCATCTATATGTAGTACAAAAAACTAGCTAATACTTATGTAAAACAGTTTACAATGCTCTTTACATATACATGGACACACTGACAAGTAATAACTTTTCTGAGCATTGTTTGCATAAAAAAATCTCATTTGTTTTAATTCTCTATAAAGATGCACAATTTGATTTTTTAAAAAAAGGACTTTGAAAATCACGTACAGGTAGCCCCCGACTTACGTGTATTATATGAAAAATAGACACTGCAGTGCACCCGATACCAATATTTACAATTATATACAATTATATACAACATTTTCAGTGTGTAAGTAAATGTATAAGAAGTCCGGTATATTGTATGTGCGTGTGGCGCGGGAATGAGTCAGCCTCACTGGTTTCAATGAATCAGTCCAAGAGCACGAAGAAATGGCTGTCCTGTAAAGCCTAGAACGGATGAAAATGGCTGCCCTGTAAAGCTGTCCTGATTGAATAATCCTTATTTCGGAAAATCCATAAGTTCACAGTTCAATACAGTGGAAAACAGCTGTGAGACAAAACGGCGTCCAGGCTTTCCCTTGCGATTTAAAGGCGCAGAGACAACCCTGTTATGTTTTTTGGTTACGATTTTTCAGCCACATGATGGCAGTGTGGGGAAAGGGGACAGAGATTTTGTCAAGTGGATTGGTATGCCTCACATTGTATATTTGCGTCAAAGGCGTATAAGACTCAATTTGTCAGACTTAAGAACAAATCTGACTTATGAACATGTCCCTGGAATAGAACTCATTCGTAAGTCGGGGACTACTTGTATAGTGATTGTGATTTAAACTGCAATATTTAAACTATTAAACGAACCATATTGTACTCAAACCTAATTATAAGGGAGGGAAATAATCAGGGACCACCCGATACGATATCACAATACCTTGATGCTGATTCGATTTGTTTTCACAATTGTATAAATATCCCGATTCAATATTAATACATTTTAAATTTTGTTACAATTCTAAACAAACTAATAAAATAATTTGCCCCCACCACACTGCATGCTGTGCTTGATGCCAATGTGTGAATAGTTTCAGCTACTTGTAGGATTATAGAGGAATGGTAACATTTTACCCTCTCAAATGCAAAAATATATACATAAAAAAAAAAAAAAATTAATATTTTGGAGTCAGTTTGGTGACATGAATTGCCACCCAAAAACAGGATACATCACTGAATAAAAATTTTCCCCATCTAGTATTTATTTAACCCAAGACCAAATAATATGACAAATGATCTAATAGCAATGATGTCTACACAAAAGCTACACAGATTCCCTCCTATAATCCTGTAATAAATTGCACCCATTTGCGATAAAATAATTGCAAATTATATAAAAATAAGTCCATATTTTGCGATCGATATTTTTATGCGATTAATTGTGCAGCACTAATTCTCTACGAAGTTAATCTGACCTTGATCGAGTTTCACAGACAAACTCACAGTCCTAAAAGGTTGAAAAAGCAGCATGATGATAGCAGGTGGTTAAATGAGAGGACGATATGTCTCTGTTTAATCACCTTTACTGTGGCATTGCACAGCCTTTTGTTCATTAGTCTGGCTTTTAAACTAGTTATAAGGGCGGAATTAGCTGGGAAGAGCACACAAAATGCAAGACTACTTATTTTCCTTGTTGCTAAATAAAAAATATGTACAAAATGCACCAACATAACACTGTCTGGCCAAAAAAAATTAAATAAAATAAAACAAAAATCCAGAGGCTTGTACAGTGGGCATTATGTATAACATATCCTCAGTAACAAGTGGTTTCCTTATGGCCACACAGCTGTTTAGCCCCATTTCTACGAGTTCTCATCTCATTGTCCATGTAGAAATCATCTTACTTTCACTATTAAAAAGCTCAGATTTTTTTATTTTTTCTTCCCGCCCCCACCCCTTTGTTCATGACTAATACGGAAAAACATGGACACTGCGGAAATACTGCTGTGTCATTCCTGCTCACTCTAATACCACTAGTTATGTTCAGTTGTTTACATTGTTCAGAGAGACGTCAATGTCAGTCAGTATCCAGTCTGAGAACTCATTCACTCTCTCTCTCCCCCTTTTTTGAACTGAGGAAATTCCCAAGCAGAAAACCTAAAAGTAGCAGTGTAGTTAACATTTATTCTCCTCTCATAAATGCTAAGTACGGACATGCAAGGAGTAAAGTTAGTAATAGTGTTCTATGATAAAATAGTCAGATTCAATGGTTTTGCTTTGTTGACTTCCTTCAGCAGCTTTAAGAGCAGCAACTCGCCTAGGCATAGAAATAAGCGAGATGTCCTCAACAGAGTTTCAAACAGCACGACTAAGACTTTCAGAAGGCCCTTGTCAACAAGGTCGTGTGACTTTTGAGGTTTTACGCATTTTTGTTTAAACTGAGCTCTAATTCTGTTAACACTGGTAAGTGGTATAACTAGATTCCTAGAAATTCCTAAAACTTACCCAAGACTTCAAGCACAGTGCGGTGAGGACACTCTTAGACACAGTAAAACATTCGAGCGTTCATGACGATCCCTGCCGAGGAGGCTCGGAGCCCACTGCAGTCGTTCCCATAAAAATCTTTGAAAAATCGATAGATAACTTGTCACTATCTGTCTGTGAGAATTGTACACACAATCATACACAAACACCACTTCCACATTAGATGAACTCCGAATGAAGCTGGGAGTTATTACCACGTCCTCCATACAGTCCTAACCTCGGTTCAAGCCATTTTCACGTGTTTGGGCCATTAAAGGAGTTCCTGGGAGGCCAGCGTTTCCCGATGTGGATCTGGTGTACTAAGTCACACACTAATGAAACACTAAGATAAGCGCATTAGTGTAGCAGGGGACTATATAGAGAAATAAAGGTAGTCTTAACTTTCGTAATTGTCTTCTGTTATTCTGCGCGATCAAAAGTCCCGCCTCTCACAATATAAATATTCGCACAGGATACTGCAGAAACAAAAATGTATTCGAATTAGTGCGTTGAAATAAACCTTGAATTATAGCCAGCAATACCGTTATCCACTCTGTTACAGAAAATTAATCACCTCCTTCTCAACAGCGCTGTGCTTTAAAGGCCATTAACTCGATCATAAAAAAAAAAAGACATGGGAACGTTTAAAGACAAGAGATTTGAAACAGCTATCTGAAGTACAAACCCCGTAATAAGCACAGCTAGCTAATCTAGCATGCTACTCATCAGCCACGAGGCTTTCCCTGGTTCTATTATAAGAAACCACTTCCTGTGGTGGATCATCATCACACTATATAGGTATATCAGTCTATCTTATTAGTGTGATGAGAAATTGAGGAAGTGCCGGTCGTCATAGTACCAGAGAATACTTTGAGGCTACTAAATGCTCATTGAGAAAAAAAGAAAAAAAAAAAATTCAACCAAATTAAAACTTGTTATAAAACATAGTATTTTGTTTAGTAGTAAGAGCTTATTCTAAGCGAGAGAAGCTAAGACTTCTACTGTGTCTCCTTGCGTGTTATTTTTGGCGTTTTTCATCCAATAACGGTTGTAGATATTTGGATAAAATCCATCTAGGATGGCACAGGGATTGTGTGAATAAATGTGTGTGAGCTTGTGTGAGGCTCACACATGAATAACAGAAAAAAAAAGCCATGTCTCGTCTGGTCATGTGGCTCTCATTTGGGGCCACACTGCTCGAGTGCTGCCTGCATTAGCGTGTTTGTTCTCAGCCGCGCTCGCTCTTTAGTACCACCCTCCGAACACCCGGCACATTCACCCCTCCGACGCGGTTTCGGGAATCTTTCCCTCTCACACACTTCCTCTTTGTGAGCTTTTTCTTCCCGCCGGCTGCCTCACGCTCCTTCTGCTGCGTCTCCTCTACACACAGACCGTCCTCTGGTGGAACAGCAGCTTTTGTCCGGCTTATAATGTCACTCTTGTCCAAGCTCATGATGCTGCAGAAGACCTTTCATTTACCTGATCCTCCGACTCATGCCATTCGTGTGACGCCGGTCTCTGTTTGTCTCTCCGATTCCCATTTCCTGTATCAGAATTTCTTCCAAAGACGGTTATATTTAGCCGCAACATGGCTGATATTAATCTAGATTTAAAAATGAAAAAAAAAATAACAAAAAAAAACACTATTTTATTCTTTGACTTTATATAGGAATAGATTTTAAGCCCAGAAATGACTTCCTGCTGACTGTGTACAACCTAGTAGCATATTACACTCTACTTGTTGTTGAGCTGTCAACTCTGATTGGCCAGAAGGTGTTGATGAATTATCTGTAACAATAGAGCTCTAACAGTTGTTCCACCCCAAATCAAAATCCATGTTATATTAATCTGCTACTTTTATTATTATTTAATAATAATATTAATAAGCATGGCAGACATTCCAACTAGCCCAAGACCATGTGTTGTTATTTAAAGGTCCCATGTTTTACTATTCCTGTAACAAGGCAACAATGGTCCCCTCAACATGTGTTTCAATACTCCAGCTGAAATTCTCATTTAAAAAAATAATAAATAATGTGTTTTTTGTACCTCAACCACGCTCTGTTTCACTCCTCAGCCAAACATGCCATTTCAGTGTCTATGTACTTGAGCTACTGATTAGCCACACCCACCAGAGTTGGGTAACTGAGTTTGCTGAGGGAGGGTATATTCTTAAATGAGGTCATAAACAGAGGAAAATCTAATAGGTTTGTTAAAACCCTGACAAATAGATACATAAAAAATATAAATATAAAAAGCAGGGAATGCTTTTTTCTTGTGTTCTTTTTGTTGGTACACTCCTATTGAAAGATCTAAAAATAATAAAAAATGGGACTTTTGCATAAGTTAACTTTAACAAAGAAAGACGTATAATGGTTAATAGTTTAAATATTTATTTTATGGTAAAAGTTTCTTTTTCGGCAAATATCATTACGCTTTATGCCATGTTGGTTTTTCCAGTTACATGACATTTGGCATTTTGTTCTTGTTTTTGGTCTTATAAATAAAAAAGAAAAGCTAGTTTGGGAATAACTATTTATAACTGCTATAACATGACTTGTCTCACAGACATTTTGTAATATTGTTGATATCTATAAATGGTTAAAAGTATTTTCTTCCACCTCAAAGAGTTACAATAAATGCAGCTTCATTTGAATGTCCAAAGGATAAGTAAAAATCTTGACAACAATTTGATTAACATGACAAATCCCTCCAAAATAATGGAGGTTAAAAAATAACTGCAAGTCTTTGTTTCTTCTTGTGGAAAAAACAGGGCTGACAGGAAAAAGAAAAAAAAAAGAGACATATGGAAGGAGTTATAGATTCTGCAAAGAAGAGACGTAAAGTCACCAAATACCCGTCTGACCTGCATTTAAACAGTTTGAAAGATGGCGATTACATAATTTGTACATGCTTCTCACATATTTGCACAAATTTATATTGTATACTCCCAGTTTCATGGAAATGCCACAAAGCCATGCACATTTCCAAATAAAAATTTGACTTTTATATGTTCGTATGTGTTTCTTTAGAGGGCCAAAACATTTGAAACGAGAAACTGAATTAAACTAAGTAGAAAAACTAATTAAAAATTGATGTATTGTAATCCTTGCAAAATCGCTGGTATAATAGGAATAACACAACACTACAAGAAATGCTGCTACTGGAAAATAATCCACTTTGTGGTGTAACAGTGACTCAGCTTTATGTCGAGCAACGTCACTTCACCCGGTCCCAGTAACAGATTATGTTACGATAACTGTATGTCTAATCATAAATTATTTTGCTCCAACAGCATGTCATGCCATGTTTTATTCCTTACCCAGGAATAAACACCTACTGTTACAGTATATCCTCTATATGCACCTTATCTATATGATCAACAAAACATAATTTGAGATTCGGTCACAGAATCTCTGGAAACTAATGTCCTAGCAATACAATAACAGTATAGTTTTAAAAACCCCAATATGTGAAAGTAACTGACATGTTGACTACATCAAGTAACAATGACGTAAAATTGGTTTATAAACCGTTCGATTCAAGTAAAACACGGGATACTGAACATTTGAAATGATGAGCTTAAAAGCTTAACGTTATAAAGCTTGAACAATGCACATTCATTCCAACAATCCTATGTGTTGGTGTGTGCACAGACCACGTGTGACAATAAGTCAAAAGTAGCAGAAAGACTCAAAGAAAGCCTTCAAGGCCAAACGATTCACAGCTTAAGGAAAGAGGAGTGTCTCTGGGTTTCATCTACATTTTATCTTGACAGATGACATTTTGCAAAATGACATAAAAGCTGTAGTACTGCTCTGGAATAAGCGACTTCGCTCACTAGCACGGGCCTTTCAGAACCACATGGGAGCGAAGCGTGAGAATGTGCATGCTTCCTCTATACAGAACAGCAAAGGAGTGGGAAAGAAGGAGGTGAAACAAAGGAGGAGCTAGTCTGTGTGTTTAGGGAGCATGGCTCCACGTGGTGGGACCAGCGCCTCTTTGTGTGCCTGTGTGTGGATGTGTGGCATAGAGAAAGAGAGGGATAGAGCCCTGCGCTGCCCCCACCACCCCATCTCCCCACTCGCAGACAATGGGCTCAGTGTTGGATGACTGCAGCCGGCCTGCCATGCACACCCAACCTCAGGCCCCGCACGAGACAGCTGCTCCTCATACACACCGAGAGAAAGAAAGAGGGAGAAAGGGGGGAGGAGACCATGAGAAAGATGAAGCGAGGAGACAAGAGAGATGGGAAGAGATCAACCAATCAAACTTGGGGGAAAAAAACGGCAAAAGGAGCAGTAAAAGGGCATCAGACGCAAAATTTGAACCAGAACGGAAACGCAGATGGAACCAGATGAATTACACAGGACTTATTTAAAAACCAGAGCTTCACATTAGTGCCTAGAATCACACACACAATCTTTAGTACAATATTGTTATACAGGTTTTACAAAACCATTCACTCATTCCAAACATAAACTAGAAATGTTTACAGGCATCTCTTTTTTTATGTACCCAAGACGTACTTTTGCAAGTACTATAAGTAAAACAGCTATCAGTTCTCATGTTCCATGCTATCAGCTATCAGGATCATGTTCCATGCAAATGTTCTTGTGTAATGTTATTTATTTATTAATTTCGTTAAGGTATGTTTTGAAACAGTTAATGGATTTGGACATAAAAATACAGGCAAGAATATTTGCATGCCTGTGAATAAAGCATCCTGACAGATCAGATGGGGGGGGAAAAAAACCTAATGTAATGGCTCCTGGTTTTTCCATGAAATTAGGAAGAAGTGTGTGTGACAAAGTTATACCAGGAGTATAAACTCGTATTCTCTAGCAAGCTCAGAAAAAACCTAACAGCTGTTTTACTTACAGTACATAAGCAAAGATGCTTTTAAAAACATTTCAACATCAAAGAAATTATATAAAGCGCACTAGAGAGTAATAAACAGTCAAACTTTGATGTTAACAATTTTTTGGTTTAAAATAATCAGTAGTGTTAGACATAGATGAGTGCAGTTTTATACAGTAAAAAAGCTATTACACACACAAACACACACACAAATGTGTTGAAAGAAAGAATATTTTAAGATTTAGAAAGTGTGGATGATCAAAAGATGAGTTGAATTAGCAGATGTGGAAAAATGACAGGAATAAAGAAAGGGAAAAGAAAGAAAATGTAAAAAGTAAGAAAAACAAAATAAAATAAATAAAAAAAAGATCAAAAAGAAAAAAAGAATAAACAAATGATATACGAAAAAATCATCAAATTTACATGAAAGAAAGAAAGAAAAAAAGAAAGAAAGATGTTGGTTAACAAATGTATTTATATTTAACTAAATAAAGAAGCCAAAAATGTAATCATGATTAAAATCCTATTAATTATGAAACCTCAAAATATACACAGGAAGATGATGCAATCAGGAAACTGAGGAAACATGATGCAAATGTTCGAGTGAGTGAAAAGGAGGGCGGAAAGATGACACCTAGAAAACATCCTTAGTGTGACCTTCACCTCTCGCTGCTGATGGTGCAGAATTCCCTTTAGCACCAGATCCTCTCGCTCACTTCCCTCTGCAGCTTCCTCAGCTCCCCGCTAGCTCATTCGCCTCTGCCCTGCTTTCCTACAGCTACCGACTCAATAAATTCCCTCTAATCAATCTTTCATGAGGTTGATCTTTTACTACATTCTAGCCATCGTTACTCAGGAGCGCAGTCCTCAACGGCTCGCTCGTTTGTGGTGCATTTTCTTGGCCCCTTGTGTACCATTCAGAGCTGAGGGACAGAAGGAGTGAATGGGGGGTATAATGGAAAGAAGAAGATGTAAAAACAAGAAAAGAGCCGCAGTAAAGAAAGCACACCTAACAGCCGTCCAGTCAGTAAACGAAATAACTAGCTGTGATAAAAATAATTATGGCTCTCACATCAGGCTTAAAGCATAAGAAAAACAATAAAAGTTGCTGTAAAACAGATATGATTTTTTTTTTTTATTCTTAGTTTAAAGTGGTACAGGTTTTATTCATTTACATTACAACTCCTAAACACTACAACGCCCTTAAGTTCAAAAAAGGATTAGACAAATTCCGTGACTATTCCACCAACCTAATTTCAGTTTGCCTGATCATTCCCACGTTTAGATTGAGTTAACAATGACAATTATACAGACTAAGAATAATGAGCAAGTACTCGAAGTGCCAGGAAGATGACAACTCTGTTAATACATTATGAACACTGCCTTTAAAACTTCTCCCCAGAAGAAGCATACAAGTTGTAGTGATTATTATTATTATTATGCAGAAGTGGAAGGGTGGCTTAGGGGGCCGTATCTCGCCTCCAGTCTGTGTGCATGGAGTTTGCACATTCTCACCATGCTTGGTGAGTCTCCTATGTATGCTCTGGTTTCCTCCTAAAGCAAAAAGACTACGCTGTAGTGGATTTGAGTTTCCTGCATAGCATATGAGTGGGTGTGTGTATCTTGAATCTTGGGTCCTCAGCAACATAACATTCCCCTACAGCATGGAACGCTGCAGTGAAATTGGATGGATGGATAGATAGATGGATGGACGGATGGATGGATGGATTATGTGATGTTTACGTTTTTTTTTGGTTCATGAAAAAAAAAAACAGCATGGATATCTCAACCTCTCTTTTTTCATTTTAATTTCTTCACCCCTTGATGACAGACAAGAAATCCATCATCAATTCAAGGCAATTATTTGGGTAGTACATCAAGTCCCCAGCTTATGAACAAGTTCCATTCTGGGAGCACGTTCCTAAGTCGGATTCATTCGTAGGTTTGGTGTTTTCACAACGCCCGAAATGTTGAAACCATTCCGCAATTTGTGCATGAGTTAAGTTACTTAAGTTAAGCCTTTATATGCCACATATACATTACAGCACAGTGAAATTCCTTCTTTGCATATCCCAGCGTAACTGGGGTTGAGAACAACCACAACATTAATGTTGCCGGCAAGTTCATCCTCAGGCTGCTGAGCTGGGAGCAGAAGGAATATCGCGTCAAACTCTGGCAAAAACTCATTACCAGTGACAAAACTTAAGTGTATGGGTACGATCCTGGGACAAAGCAACAGTCTTCACAGCCCATCATCTCCACTAGTGAAAAAAGAGAGGCAGGTCATCAACTCGACCAAGTGCATGCTCATCATCTTTTGACGTTGTGCATCGAGAATTCGTCTCCAGGGGCCAGACCGTCAATAGCGAATTCTCTTGCCAGGTTTTAAGGCGTCTGAGGTAGGATGTATAGCGCAAGCGGGTGGCTCTATGGCCTGCTAATCTCAAAACTTTTTGATACTACCTCGTACTGAAGTCGCATATGTCTCCCCTGGCAATTCCAGCAACATTAGCAAAGCAGACCATGTCTGTGAGATCCTGTGTGTGAAACAAGACAGATAGTTTCCTCTGAGTGTGTTACACTGGCTTATGAGGCTGCATGAGCAGCAGCTAGAAAACATAGTTGGCTCGCTTTAAGGACACGGGTGTTTTCCTGCGGTTAAGAATCTCATCACCGTACTGCGCTTGAAGTCTGCTGTAAATGCCAATCGATTTTTACGCATTCCTCGTAGTTTCTTGAACAAAGATTTAATTTTCCCCAAACATCTACAATAACCAGTCAAAAGGACATGGTCTGCTCGTTATAATCAGTACGATTTCCTTTGACTCTATCAGGCTTATCAGAGGCTCCATCGAGCTCCTGTGGAAGTCTGGATGAACACAGACGTCAAGCCAGACATGTACTGTGTCACATGGCATGATGCCAGACAGCCTGACACAATTGGATTTTCATTCATTCGGTGCAAATTCAATTTGGTCTGGGGTGTGCTTGGAGTGATAGAAATGATTCAAAAGGTTAGGATGCTTAAGTAAGGATAGCATTGAATGCAGACAGCGCTTCACTTTTATCCCAACTCTATTCTTTTAAGCTGTGCCTTTATTCGATTAAAGCTGCTTTCAATTTAAGTAGTCGATCTAAAAGATGAAATAATAGTCACATGCATATCTTTCACAACATACCTCATGTGCCGGTTTTAAATTGACTGTATACGTAATGATATTTGAATATATAGATAAAGGCTTCTGGATGCTTTGGTCTTTTTTTTTTTTCCCCACCAGTTTCCAAGCGGTCTTTTCAAGCATCAGCATGCGCAGTGGGAGAGGTCAGAGCACGCGAGACCTCACACAGGTGTGGTTCGCTATGAAAGAGGTGGCAAATATCACACAATCACATTAAAGGCCTGTATCAAAACAGAGCTCATGAAATGAAATTAGCATGAAACTGCTCGGTCACAAAAACGGACTCAGATTTTAGTTCGGTCTCATCTTTTACGCCTGTCATGAGACAAATAATAACAAATTACCTTTAAATAAATTATGTCCTTGGATTTTGCATCGATAAGCATGTTTATTTTTTTTTTTGTAAAATCATAAACGCTATGCATCACATCAGACATGAGACTCGGTTTCTAACCTGCACGGGCAGCGTTAATCAAATTTACAGTCAGTCGTCTGAATTTTTCATGCCCTGCACTGATTGAGGATTGTAAGCGCAGAGATGTCGAGCTCTCCTGAGGGGTTCGTACAGTACATTATTCAAGATGAGAGAACGAAATTAGGAGGTCATGTCATAAGAGTCACATGCCCATAAATTATCCTTGATCTTGACAGAAACAGTCATCTAAATAAGCATCACATTTACATTTAGGCATTTGGCCGACGCTCTTATCCAGAGTGCTTAAGTTTCCATCATTGGATAGATCTTTTCACTGGTTATTAACTAAGTATCACATTATACAAACATCACATTTTCCATAGTGGTCTAATATTTTATTATTATTATTATTATTTATTTTATTTTCTTTCATTGAGAAATTTTGTTTATTAGTTTAGATATTTATTTTTCAAGAACAGCATGATCCGAAGTGTGTTACTACTCTTTAATGCTTCTTTGAAATGAAAAGTCTTTGTTTAAATTTAATACCTGTAATGGAGCATTTAAAAAACGAGTGAATTTTTGCATTACCATAACCACAGACAGTTCTCAGTCCTCACCAGCCTTGCCTTTTTTTTTTTTTGTCGGTTTTTAAGCTATGAAGACAAAACAGTGCATGCTTAAGTTACTGGAAGACCGGAAAGAGAAAACTCATCTGTCCTGTAGAAATCATGGGTTAGAAAACTGATTGACAACTGAGACTTCTATTAAAAAATAATAATAAATAAAATCATACAGATAGGGAAAATAAATTCGATTCAGTTATGTATTGTGATTCTTTTCAGTGGGAATTCATGTGACAACACACTGACTCCAGAATCTTATTATTATTATTATTATTATTATTAATGAATGAATGAATGAATGAATGAATGAATGAATTAATTAATTAATTAATTAATTAAAGCTTTCGGGTCAAATTAATTTGTAGCACTTTGAGATTATGCATTATAAATAAAATGTATTATTATTATTATTACTATTATTATTATTATTATTATTATTAAATGTATATATGTTTGCATTTGAGGTGGTTAAATGTTGTACTTCCCCTATAAATCTTACAGGTGGTGCGCTCTAAACTATTCACACACTGCCAGGCAATTCCAAGTTTGTTTATAATTGTAACAAAAGCTGAAAAAAAAAGTTTAAGGAGGAAATTTACACAATTGTGATATTAAGGAAAGTCACAATACAAATCAACATCTAGGTATCGCGATACTATTGTATCTGGTAGTCCCTAGTGATTTCCATCCCTAATGTAGTATATGTTTATACCTTTTCGAGTATACATTTCCTTTGTTAAATAGCATTTTATTTAAATTGGTTTATTATAAGCCTTAGATTATATAAAGAATCAAATACTCAAAACATAATACTATTTAATGGTCACTCAAATCATTTTGAAATTATAAAATTCCTCTCTGTGAGTTTGTTAGAAAAATGCATACAAATTATTATATACAGTGAAACCTTGGATTACGAGTAACGCGGTCTGCGAGTGTTCTGCAAGATGAGCAAAGATTTTTAATAAATTTTGACTTGAAAAACGAGCATTGTTTTGGTTTACGAGTACCGAGTATCATGTATCACGCATGCGCTTCTTGTTTTGACACCGAGCGTCACATGATCACAACTGAGCCAGTGGTTTTTCTCTCTCTTGCGCTGTGGAATTATGGGTACATTGTATTGAAACATTTTTGCAAGCGTGTGTGTACAGCGCGCGTGTTTTGTTTATTATAACACACGTGTGTGCGCGCGTATAAAGCAAATGCAAGTCTCATTAGAGGGTAAAGATCCATTTTTTCTCTCCCTCTCTGTATCAGCCTGTCGTGTTTCACTTTACCTTTGAAAAGAATCGTGACAGAGCAGAGTTTTTGTGTAAGGCAGAGAGTGTGCGTCTGTATGTGTGTGGGAAGC
>JAOVVB010000030.1:9887820-9913506 GCA_028570985.1 Heterobranchus longifilis
CATCCATCCATCCATCCATCCATCCATCCATCCATCCATCCATCCATCCATCCATCCATCCATCCATCCATCCATGGGTTGGATTCCACATGGATAAAACAAACGTTTCACTTAGGCATCAGTAACAAACAACTTTTTACTATAGTGTTTCAGACTTCTAATATTCGATGAAAACAACATAGGACCATGTCCGATATCTTATTCGAAGATGTTGAACAACACAGATCATCAATATCCATTGAGAAGAGAATGGCTTTATTTTTTGACTTTGCTTACATAGTATTAAAATGCTTGTTGAGATAATTCAGAAACCTCACTAGTAATAATAAATAGTAATTTAGGTTGAATTATTGCTTTACCCTTATGGTAGTTGACAAATTATGTCTGTATGTTGAAATTACCAAAGATTCAATAGTTAAAATAACAAACCCATTAGCATAATAATATGGAAATGAACCAATCATTTCTTTGCTTCTTATCCACGGTTGTGTTTTCATTGTTAACATCATCTTAACATTCATGTCACTTGTTTTTTTTTTAAGTCAGCCGTTCTCAGGGGAGGATGAATAAACCTCATGAATACCACTTTGCCTTTGTTGTAGCATTGCCAGTCAAGTCCTTTACATCGTGGCTGCATTTGTCTTTAATACCTATTGTCTTATGAGACAATTTCACTGTTTTGGGGCCACCCCACAAGCTGTTGCACTTATGAGTTATTCAACAGTGTCTGAGAGAAAGACAGACCCTTTGGCATCTTATCCACCCACATCAGCTACTCGTCCTTTGCCCGCTATAGCGCAACGTTCCGATCATTGTGTTCCGCCATTCAAACAACAATACTCAAGACATCTCTTGTTTCTACAATGAAGAGCTCTACAGGTTAACTGGAGCTGAAGATAACGCAACTCATCCTCCTCACGCTGCATCCCTTCACACCCTCACACCCAGTCTCCTTTGTGTTTGTAGCATATGTTGCAGGAACAGTGAGGCCCAGAGGGCATCTCTACCATTAGGGAGAAGTCAAGCAGGGCACATTAGCACATTAGCAGTCAGTCACCCCAGAGAGATGGACCACTACTGAGCCTGCATGGGATTAGGGGTTGATGGGGGACTGGAGACGCACCACAGGAATTCAGATCATTCAGAGAATGCTTCTCATTGATCCATTGATCCCACCCCTACATTCTTCACTCAGGACGACCCCCACTGGCAAAAATCATCTTCTTCGACCCCCAATCACCTCTTATGTGCCACAGCACTAAAGATGTAATCTAGATCAGATTGAAGAGAGAAAAGGCTCTTATTACTGGTAAGGAATGACACTATCTCCTTTGTAATGTATACATCTGTGTAGGAGGTCTATCCAGGTCAGTGCCTACTCTGGCCATGCTGGAGGGAAGAGCAAGAGAGTGACCAGGAATATAGAAAAAGAAAAAGAGAGAATACCAAGATATCAGACACTGTTCTCAAGTGCTTGTTTAGTGCCAACACTTACTCCTGTTGTCCTGGAATACAGAGATACCATGAGGGAGGCCATAAGGCATATCCATGAGGCAAAGAGATGGACGCAGTTTGGCTTGTCAAGCGCTCATCCGTCACTCGGCTCTTTATGTGAGTGGAGAAAGACAGAGTGGAATACATCTGTTTCTTATGTAACACATGGAACAGAAACCTAGCAACAGTTCCTTTCCATTTAATTGAAATAGTTCACAGGATTTTGGTAGGGCAGGAGGGTGGCACAATGAGTAGCATTGCTGCCTCATAGTGCCGGGTTTGTGGGTTTGAGAAAGTTAATCCATATGTTCTACCTGTGTCTGTGTGGGTTTGCTCCGAGTTTGTCCGTTTTCTTCCACTTCCCATAAAGATAATAGTAAGTGAATGGACTAGAGTAAATCGCCTCCTACTGTAGGTGTGGCTTGGCTTCCCATCCGGGGTGTATTCCTGCCTGATATCCAGTTTCCTGGGAATCTCCAAATCCCTGATCAAGAGAAAGTAGATATTGAATGTGATTGAGTGATTGATTAGAATTAAGAGTACAATTTAATTTTCCACAAACACAGCAGATTGAGCAGTCCATTTGGTTCGCTTGCATCACTAGCCCAGACGCCTGGGACATGCAGAATTCATGAATTTGTATGCTGCAACTACAGCATGAAGTACTCCTACCAAATCCCACCGCCTGCTTCACCACATTGGCTGAGGCACAATTTTTTTGACAGCTGCACAATTTTTTATTATGCACAATAATTGGTGAGCAGAAACACCAGACAAACTTTTCATGCAGGTATGTGAACACACTGACAATGTGAAATCTGGTAGAACAGCATGCATTCTAGGTTTTAATCTCGTACTAAACGAAAAAAAGAAGGTGACCAGTCATTTACATGTAATGTAAGCACAGAAAACAAAAACTTATAGCCACAACAGACACATACATAATACATACACAATGTGCTACTTCAATATGACACACTACATATTTATACTCTTCTCCTTTCTCTTAGTCTGTATTAATACACCAAATATCTAACTAGATATATTACATTAGATTTCCAAGATTTTTTTTTCCGGTCTAGTCAGTTTGGTTTTCCGGTGGCACGGTGGCATAGTGGTTAGCACTGTGGCCTCAGACCTCCAAACCTCCAGTTTGCGTGTTCTCCCCATGCTTAGTGGGTTTTCTCTGTGTACTCCCGTTTCCTCCCACAGACCAAAGACATTTTGCCTGAAGTCTCCTGGGGTAAGTTCCAGGCATTCCATGATCGTAATAGTACAGAATATTAATGAATGAGTTTGAGTTAAAGGTAACTAATAATATAAGCACACAAGGGCTGGTACGTACACAAAAGGTTAACTAATGATGTGAGTTATCCACCCATACCCAATTGCACTGCTATAATAATAATAATAATAATAATAATAATCATAATAATCATAATAATAATACTTAATATATATAATAAATATATAATAATAATAATAATAATAATAATAATAATAATAATAATAATAATAAAAGGAAGAAGAATAATCATTTATTTTCTATTCCAGGAGACTTCTGGAACATTTGGACTACATTTTGGACCATTTACATTTGGACAATCTAAACTTCTCTAGCCGACCTGTGTGTTAATAAACCAAAGACAGTTACTGGAATAATTCAAAGTAAACAGCCTCTGAGTACACTTACATCTGTAAACTCTTCCTATATTTTCTAAAATGAATTCTAACTTTAATTAGCTTTTAAGCATTTTACAGTGAGAATATAGTAACTGCCGCATATCACTGTGTATCATATGTAAGCAATTACAGTCATGAATCACTTATTGTTCTGTGCTCATATTTTTAAACTCTATTTATTAATCTGAAACCATAGAAACCTAATATTTTCACACATGGGCTGTGTAACTAGATCTTTAGACTTATGGTTAGTTAAATAATACATTTTCAAAATAAACCAAATCTCATGAATAATTCCCACAAATTTAAGTGAGTTTGATGTGTTTGGCTAAAAACAAACCAAAAAAAGGTTCTTTAAATACTTTTGCACTTTTATGTATGAGTCAGAAATAACTGCGTATGCCTTAAGGAGTCCAAGCCTAAAATAAATGCTTTTAGCTGTAACAGGCATTTATTGAACGCTGATTATTATTGTCGCTGCGACTGCAGAGTTTGGCCGAAGATTAAATCTTCACTGTGGCTTCACTCGATTTGAGTCAATTAGCTGTAATGAGTATGGATGTGTCCCAATACATCACAGTCCAGCTTTTCATCTTGGCCATGGCTTAATAGGCTATGAATCAAGAACCTCTAACAAGAATCTATGCACTGTAGCCTTGTGTTGTGTTAAGCTTAAGAGCTTCATGATCGATAAAAGATGCTTCTATTGTGTAGATGTTTTCAAAAGACATCGGCCATTGTAACGTTCATGCCATTTATAGCATTTCATCGCTTTACGCAAAGCTTTCATGATATCATTTCAAAAATAACAAAATCATTAAAACATGTTCGTTGAGTGAGACAGAGCATCATCACTTCCAGTATGTTGTTCGATGTGCTTTTGTCACATTAACCTTTATTCCATTCATGTTAGGTGATAATTTTTTTATTACTTTTTTTTTTTTTACCTGTTTATGTTTGCTAGTCTGCTGTAGTAAATTTTACAGCTGCAGTCGGACTTACAGTAGATTTTCAGAGTTTCAGTTTCCTGGTTCTTGATTCGTGTCTTTGTTCCCATTTCTCTGTTTTTCTGGTTTAACCTCATGTTGGTCTGTTTTTCTTTTTAATGGTCTGATTTAGCCAACCTGTGTGTTAATGAACCAAAGACAGTTACTGGAATAATTTAAAGTAAACAGCCTCTGAATACACTTACACTCTGTAAACTCTTCATATATTTTCTAAAATGAATCCTAACTTTAATCAGCTTTTGCGCACTTTACAATGAGAATATAGCAACTGCCGCATATCACTGTGTATCATATGTAAGTAATTACAGTATATATGTTGAAAAAAACATTGTGGTGGGAAAATAATGTGGCAATAGGGTGATAAAGTGATAAAGCATATGAACTACAGTGCTAGCAATGCTAACACTGACCTTTATTTATTAATTAAAGAATGACACGTTGCATGTTTTATTAGTTTATAGTGACGTTTATGGTTGTGGAACATCTGCGAAAGTTAGTTCCTGTTATCGCTTACATTTATAACAGCTATAAACGGTCGTTCCCTGAACGGCCTTTCTTTTTTCCTTTCTCTTGAAGTTCACGCAAGTAAAAAAAAAAAAAAACTAGGTTTTAAAAAGCGCCGAAACTAGAGACTCATTCTTTTAGGCTGAGATGCAGTATGTAGGATGCAGTATGACGTGTTTTGTGTCTTGTTTTTTGCATCCAATGAGACAGGAGTGCTACTCAATCTGCTTGTATCTGATTAGAGTGTACGCGTTTCTCCTGCTCTGACAGTTCTTTCAATATTGAGTCAAAAGAGCAGGAAAGCGAAGGGAGAGGGAAAGAAGTGGTCACAAGTGTTGAGTCAGCACAATGCTTAAACACACACTGTCAGCTTCTTCTGCTGACCACAATGAGCATGCGTTCTCTAGGGAGATCTGGCCCTTCTGCTCATCCTAAGCCCCATATTGACAACGAACACACGCTCTCGCTTTTCTTTTACAGATGCCCAGACACACACACAATTTGTATGTAAAATGAACAAACTGATCAGGCATTACTGTCTACATAACCTAAGCATTATTCACTGTGAACAGGAAACGGGGGTTGGAGGTTCTGTGAGATGGGGACGAGACACCTTCTGTTCGTTTAGAAAGCTGTAAAATGCTGTCGTAATTGCACTGCGACACCTCCTACAGTGAGACACTTCTGAATAATCAATCACTTACAAATTCAACAACTTTGGTCAGATGAGCTGCAAATGTGAAGAAGGGTTTTACATATTATTAACAAGTGCAAGGAGAGGGTTCTAAAGTTTATTGATGTAAAGACATCTGAACTTCTTTGCTACCTTTAAGATCATTTAGTCTTTTGTATGATCTTGCAGAAGATTTAGTTAGGGCCTACCTCCACTAAAACATACTTCGGGATGTTTAAATGTTTACATTTCTTAAAATCATTTAAATTAGAATCTTAGCCTACTTATGTTAAACATTCGTGCAGATGCATGATGGATTGGGAATACACTTCACACAGTGACATTGTCTACTATATCCTTTTAAACCTCAATGTTCTCATATAAGGACATGACATTTTCTTCTTCCTGGCCAAAATTTAGATTTTAATAAGAATTATAGAATTCCTTCTTTTGGTTAATTACTGCAGTGATTAATATGGTTCAGCTGACAACAAGTGCAGTTATTAAACTGATGCAGGGAGGAGCTTCTAATTTCCTAAACAACCATGTCAGAAGACATATCCTGTGGTTGTGGCAAAGATGTCACTCTGTTTCAGAAGCGTCAATTTATTGGCCTGCATCAAGCAAAACCGGTGATGGTGAACCATCATCTTCAAGGAAAACTTTTTTTTTTTAATTAAACGTTTGGTAAAATGTAATTGTAAAAAAACATCAGTAATGAAATGAAAATGCTAAAAAATGTGAAGAGAAATTAAGGAATTGGAACTAAGCTGCTGTGTAGCCTTAAAAAAAAAACTACTTTTCAGTGTGGCTGATTAATAGGAAGAATGGACTGTGGAGCACTGCAAAATGTTCATGTGGCCTGATGAGTCCAAATTTACCCTGTTCCAACTTTTTCATTATGCTTAGTGCCTCCTGAACAAGCCTGTGGGGGCCGTGTTATGATCTGCTTATGATGTTATGATTGCTTCTGTTGGTCTTGTCTAGGTTCACAAACATTGTGTGCCCAAAAAATTTGGTTAAACAGGTTTTTTCATCAGTTGACTTTTTTTCTTCTTTGATGGCATGGGAATATTGCAAGATGATAGATACTTGTAGAAGAGTGGTTCAGGGGGCATGAGTCATCATTTTCACGCATGGATTGGCCACCACAGAGTCCAAACTCTTTATCCTACTGAGAAGTTTTAGGATGTGCTGGAGAAGACTTATGCAGTGGTCTCACTCTCCTATCATCAATATAAGATCTAGGAGAGAAATTAACGTGACTCGTGGATGGAAATAAATAAATGTGATTTTGCATAAGTTTATCGAAACGATGTCATGGTGAATGCATGCCAGAATCAAAGCAAAAAGGTGGTCCAACAAAATATTAGTGTGTATAAATTTTTTATTATTATTTTTGTGCAGGCAGTACACATTGTTTATAATCTCCTTCCTTGTACAACCCTCATATGAGACGTTTTGAGTATAAATGGTTTACCAAACGTATTTTCTGTTTAAAGACATTAGTTCATAGTTATCAGGTGCTAGTACGGAGACCCAGTGAGAAGAAAATGTAATGTACACCATAGTCAGGAGGATAAATAGTTCTGAAAACCTATGTGAAATAATATTTCTTGTTTGACAAGAATTATAAATAAGATAAACTATACCTGATGTTAGTATGTACTGTATATATGTAATATGCAGAGTGTTGAATTGTTTGTTTTGAAAAAAAAAAAAGTAAAAAATATTTTCTAATTGCTAAAGAGAACACTCTTTCTGTTCATTCTCTTTTAAGAAGTCCTCAATAACCTCAGTAACACGGACTGTAGCTCACTGTCCTGTTCTGAGGCTTGTACATAGATACAGTTTGGGAGCAGGGTGATGAATAGATCATTGTGTGAACAGTGAGGTGACAGAGCCTGGAGACTGACAGCAGTGTTGTGTGAAGCTAATGGAAGCAGGCCAGTTTTAGAAGTCTGGAGTAACACAACCAGAACATATGTCCAAGCTACCCAACACGTACGACATACTTACGCTTTGGGCAGCTGGAGTGCTACAAAAACATAGAGCAACTGGACTCAGGTCCGAACAAAGAGGCTTTCAGTAGAGTGAACAGAGTCAGCTGTTGCCTTCAGTGTGTGTGGACGTACATTTTGACCTGAAGAATGGACAGTATGTTCATTATTTGAATATGTCTACACATTAAAAACATTTATATGCATATGCATTTATTAAAAATCTGCACAGTCTTACTGAATTTTATTAGTGCAACACCTGAAACAAAGATCCCATAAATTAATTTGTTCATGGAAGCTTTTCATTCAGTCTCAGATCTTGGAGGTTCAGCCAAGGAACTGTTGGCCTTCAAGTCTACAAAGTTAGTAGAGTTTTCATTTAGTGGTAACTGATCACTAATGTTTCTCTTTTACACAATTTTCCCTTTAAGTACTTTAATCTAAGCACAGATATGGCACAATGCTATAAAAAGGATCCAAGTCCTTAAACACTATGAATTCTTAGAGCTTACAAAAGCAATATGTTCCATTTTTGTATACGTTCTGCAGTTATTTTTTAATTAAAGGTGTAAAAGTACTGACCATGACATGAACAAAGTATTGCATTTATAAGCCAAAGTTTATCTTTAGACTTTTGATATCCACAGTATGGGAACTTAAGCACTGCTGTGTGTTCATGCATGTGCAAGTATGAGCTTAACATGAGCATATCCTATATCACGAGCTAAAGGAACTGTGCTCCGTGGTCCATTTGTTCTTGTCTCCTGAGAGAGGCTATCGGGCTTCTGTAAGCTGACTCCATGACGTTGTGGACAGTTGGCCTGGCTCATCTGTCCGTCAGCTCAGTTCAAAGAGCCGTTGAGTCTGCGTTTGCCCCAAAGGAACTGCCACGGTCAGCCTTACACTTTCACTGTATGGGGGGTCCAGGCCACTTTATAGATCACAAGCTATGGTACAGCACACGCTGCAAGTGAGAAGTTTACCTACCAGCTGCGTTAAAAACTGCGCATACTATCAAAGAGGGTGGAGGAGCTTCTGTATACGGTTAATAACATGTATATATTTTTTCAAACATTGACACTTATTGCTAAAATAAAATGTTAAAATTAATTAATTAGTCGCCATTTCAGAAGGGTCTAAGTAGATTTCAAGTTACTGAGACTTACCATCAACTTTTTTGGATAAAACATTAACAGTAAAAATTATGTTTAGTTAACCTATGTTTAATAACAAGAGCATTTCAGTACACACATAATGTGATAAGAACACACAGGATTGGGACTTAGCAGCTGTGTGGCTATAAGAAAAGCACTTGTTACTGAGAAGAAGGCTTCAATTTGCTAGGAAGGGAAAAAAAGGTACTTTGGAGCAATGGAAAATGGTCATGTGGTCTGATAAGTCCAGACTGACTCTATTCCAGAGCGATCGGCGTGTCAGGGTAAAAAAGGAAGCACATGAAGCGATGCACCCATCATGCACTGTACAAGCCTCTGGAGGCAGTGTTAGGATCTGGGGTTCATAAAATGAAGTCAGCTGATGAGAAATCATTGGAGTCGTTCTTCCCTGGTCTTACAAGCATATTCCAGGACTCAAATTTTGAAAGAATGGTTCAGGGAGCATGAGGAATCTTTTATTTATATAGTACAGTAGTCATAATATTTCCACATGGGAGTCCATAGGGGATTTCAAAGTATTGTTAAGGTTATTAATGATTAATTTATGCTTAACATAAATATAGATCTTTAATGGCCTATTTTTGGGGTTTTGGTTTGTTCATACGTTCACATAACAATATCAAAATTGAAGGTAGAAACTACATAAATAGTAAAAAATATATCTACTATATAAACGACTAAACTGTGTCTAATATCTGGCTTTAACGCTTTTTATGGAATAATGCGTATGATTATGTGCAAACTTCTCCTTTAAAGGTTGGGGAAAATGTACAAATTTTGAGAAAAACGTTAATAAATATAATGTCAGTAATTATTTGCAACCAAACATGTTAAGCATTAATTATTGCTTATTCCAGGGCAATGTCTTGATATAACGGCTTAGCATCATAATTTATGAAATAATCTGTACACCTAGTCGGCACGGGGGCTTTATTCAGTTTGATTCTCTCCTTGGGTCTCTGTGCGTTTGCATGCTCTCCCTGTGCTTGGTGGGTTTCTTCTGGGTACTCCAGTTTCCTCCCACAGTTCAAACATATGCAGATTAGGCTAATTGTTGTACCCAAATTGCCTGTAGTGTGGGAATGAGTGTGAATGTGTGTACGTATGTGTGCCCTGCTATGAATTGGCACCCTGTCCAGTCTCCTGGGCTAGGATACAGGATAAAGTGTTATAGACAATAAGTGAGTGAGTGAGCTGTACACCTACATATGGTTGGTACAATAAACATATAAAAATTAAGCATTATAATATGTTTATATTATATATTTATACATCTATATGTCTGTGACTGTCCCTTAAATTAAATTTTTTACATATTGTAGAATTCTATAAGTTATAAACATTTAAACTTTTTGCATGCGGTTCAACACTCATTGTGTGAAATGATCTTTCTACCACCACTTGTTTCTTGGAATCTTTTGTGATTGTAGCTTGTGTAAGATCCATCTGCGCTGTTTCACAGTCAACAGAATTTCACCAAACTTTGAGTAGAGTCTGAAGAGGATGGTGTGGGATGCGTATGTGTAGGTGGGTGGATGTCTGAGTGTGTAGGAGTGATTATGGGGAAGTAGGAAGAGTGTCAGTGTTTGACCTGCACCTCAGCACCCAATAAAGTTCCAATACAATGTGGACACCGATAAGGTCTTTGTAGTACCTGGGCGATGCTGGCAGTTTGTCTGTGCCACACAGGCCTGCTCGTCACGATGAGGTTGTGAGACATCACACCTATTAAGCCATCTGAGCTTCCATTTCTCATGCAAGTGGGAACATGCTGCTTGCACACTGAGATGCTGGTGAAAACACTAACATCAATTGTAGCCCAATGTGTCCATCTGTAGGCAATACCACGAATTACAGCACACCGTTTTTCATTTCATTGGGAAAATTTCTACACATGGTAACCAGGGTGGAAAAATTGCAGCAAAATCATACTGAATTAAAAGTATGGAGAATGTGTGGAAGTCTTACTCAGGTAAAAATGTACTCAATAGTGTTAATGTAAATATGTTTATCATAAATTATTCTGTAAAATAGTTATATTCTAATGCTCAAAGTAATGAAACATATTGAGTACTGTTAACTTAAATAATTACAATTAGTTTAAATTAATAGACACTGATGAGTATTTAGAACTTTTTGGTATTTATGAGTTTGTAGAAATGACACTTTTCATGTTAGCTGAACAAATTTGATATTTTAAATATCTGTAAGTACTTAAGTAACAGTAACTGTCACCTTAAAGTTCCACCAACTTAAAATCTTTCAGACTAGTGATTTTGTGTCTGACGTCATCAGGGCAATAGGGCGCTGGTGGCTCAGTGGTAGGTGTTTCGCCTGCCATGCGAAAGGCCTGGGTTTGATTCCCAATAACTGGATGAAGTGCCTGTACCAAGCCCAGATAAAATGGGAGGGTTGTGTCAGGAAGGGCATCTGGTGTAAAACCTGTGCCAAGCTTGTGTGAGGACCGGATTGTCTGCTGTAGCGACCCATTGCAGGAAGCAGCCGAAAAACCAACAATAATTTATTTGATTTGCAACAACTAAAAAAAAAAGATAATTGCTATTAAATAGTATGAGTAGGCTACTCAATAATGCAAGTAAAGACTGATTTCATATAAATGAGTACAACAAACTCAAAAACTCATAGTTCTGTTTACTTAAAACTGGAAACATCATTATTTAAAAAATTTGATGTAACTGATTACAGGGTTTACAGTGTATAATGTATATCAATACATGCCTTTAAACACATTCTTATCCATATTAGTCTCTCTCTCTCTCTCTCTCTCTCTCTCTCTCTCTTAGTCTCTGTCATAATTGACTCTCTTGAATTCCTCTTACCAACTGGCACTCTTGTACAGTAATGACATAACTTACAATACAAAATAATTTATAGTGTTTCTTGAATGTACAGAACATACTTTGAAATGAATAACCGAATGTTTAAAGGATCAATATTTTACTCTTTTTTAACAAAAAACATCCCCAATGTGTGTGTTAATGCTCCACCTGAAATACATCTCACATGGTGTGTTATTTTATACCTTAAACTGTCTGTTTCACACCTCTTTAAATCATGCTGTTTCAGCGTCTATGTAAACGAGCTACCACCGAGCCCCGCCCCACCAGAGAACAGTAGAACTACAGTAGGAGGAACTGAGCAACAAGGTATCTTCTTATATGATGTCACATTAGTGGAAAATCACTTTATGTTGTTTAAGCCCTGGCCAGTACAAAAATAGAAAAAGGGCATGAGTCAGATAATGATTGTCATGTTTTTGTTCGTGCATGGACACTAGAAACCCATCAATAGTTTCCCTTTAAGGCAATGTTTCTTTCAGTACGGTCTGGTGACATGCAGGGGTCTGTAAAATGTGACGCAAAGACATTTTCTGTGTTTTTTTTTTTTTCATTTTCTTTTCTTGTTACAGCAGTGAAAATTACACCCTATTATTATAAGCCTTCATGTATTAATTAGTCGCTAGTATGTATTTATTATCAAAGCTCAGTAACTCAAAAATGGGTCAGCCTATAAATAATGCCAGCTTTGACCTTATGTACTTCATCAGTGAAACTTTCAGGAATAATGTACTCTGAAGCACTAAAGCTTTAAAATGCTCAAATAGGTGAAATATAATACTGTGCATAAAAATTTAAAAATCACAGATACACATGGTCACATGATTTAATTGTTATTTTCAGTTGTTTCTATGACATCATAATAATAATAATAATAATAATAATAATAATAATAAGTATTTTAAGCACAGTCTTTGTTATAAATTTTTACTGTTTATTTGGCTTTATATGTGTGTTTGTTTATTTGCTTGTTTGTTTAAGTCATCCTTGCTCTATAGAATTTATTTCTATAGAGCAAATAGGCAAAGAAAGAGCACAGATATACATGGTCACATGCTTTAATTGTTGTTTTCAGTTGTTTCTATGACCAAATAATAATAATAATAATAATAATATGGTTTTTTTTTTTAGCAAAAATCTTTGTTATAGATTTTTACTGTTTGTGTTTGTTTGTTTAAGTCATCCTTACTCTATAGAATTTATTTGCACAGTACTGTGCAAGACATTTCAAAACTACTGTGTTATTATAAACATTTGAATATGAGCTGCATTCGCTTAATAATAAAATTGTTGGATTGTGGTCATAAAATAAATTTATACTAAGAGAAAACCCGGTGTTCATTTAGGTGTGTAAAGCAGCGCTGCACCGACCTGTGGGGAAGCAAGGAGTAAGCTGAGTATCCATGCAGTCAGCAGCATCCTCCTGTTCCTGCGTCCTGCGTCCAGGGTGTCCAACGGGTGCAGGATGGCGTGGTGTCTGTCCAGGCTCACAACCACTAGAATGAATGCGGCCGAGTGCATGGCAAACAGCTTCAGAAAGCACATCAGCTTGCACATGGCGTCTCCAGCATACCACTGCACTGTCACATTCCACACCGCATCCAGTGGCATCACCACAAAAGTCATGACCAGGTCAGCCGAGGCCAGGCTGGCAATGAGCGGGCGCAAGTGTGAGGCCAAGCGCCTGCCTCGACCCCGTGTTACACTGAGCAGCACGGACAGGTTGCTCGCGGCAGCAAATACGAAGAGCACCAGGGTGGCCGCAACACGGAATCGAGCGGCTGTGGTGAAGGTCGGGGTCGTCTCCCATTTGAGCACGGGTGGTGAGACAGAGACATTCAGCACAGAAGAATTGTCCAAGACATTTGTCGGGGTGGGAAGTAAAAGTGTTGTGTTTCCTGACATGCTGGAAATAACAAAACAGAATTTGTAGGTTAAAATAGTCTTTTAAAAGTGACCTTTTATAAGAATCGTATTTCATACAGTATATTTGTACCAGGGTTTTTTATCCTGTTCTACTCCATTGCTGTGTGTCTATGACGTATTGTCTGGGAATCTGTAGAAGGTTTGCCCTGCTCTGTGATTAAATGCAGGCAACAGGTAAGATGTTAAATCACTAGAAAAGCTTCAGCTTAGATTTTAAACCTCTCTGGAGCATTGTACTGGAGCATTGAACACCCTTCTTTCGAAATATATTTCATCAAATAATGTTTTATTAATAACGGGTTGAGACGTGGTGATGCGGTGTGATAGTCATAACATAGAGATGGATGATTTTTATATTCGGAAAGCCATTCAGTGAGCCCTCATATCCTGTGGATGGTGAAATTGTCATCCTTGAAGAGACTAGCTGTGTTAGAATAGAGATGTTTCATCCGGCAATAAAGGTGATCAATCAGAAGTGTACTGTACACTGATTTGTTGGGATTTTCTCCTTTAGGTGGACAATTGGAACTAAACCTTGTCAGAAAATGGCCCAAAGCATAACAGAGACACTGGTTTATTCTTTAATATGTCACCCATTTGTGTTTTTCATTGAGCTATGCCCGGAAATGACATATACACTGATTAACAACACTAACCACCAACGCAGGAGAATTGAAGAACACGAATGTTTATCAATTTTATACCATTAAACTGGCGACAGGAAAAGGCCTCATCTATGCATGTGGGGACCAAAGGCCTTCAGGCCATCCGGTCCGATCCCACAGAAAACCTAATATAGAACAAAAAGTCAATGCTGGCTACGATAAAAAGGTATCAGAACACCCAGTGCATCACAGACCCAGCAGGAAAAGAGTTCAAGGCTGTTGATCTGCCTCCAAATTCCCCAGATCTCAATCTGAGCAAGCAGACATGGAACATGGTGGACAAGCAAATCTGATTCATGTACTGTAGGCCCACAGCACCCCAGGGGCCCACCTTAAAGATCCTGGTGCCAGACACCAGAGCACATCCCCAGAGGTCTTGAGAGTCATGCCAAGAGGAGCGAGAGCTGCCCCCTGTAGCACAAGGAGAATCACTGTATACATATCCCATAATATACAAAATAAACATATATTTCCGAGAAGGCAACTGGAAATGATCTGCATATAAGATTTAGTTGTATAAAAGAGCTTGCTGCGGTGATGTATGATTTTAGTTCCTACTAGTAGTGTATTTTTTTTTTTTTCTATATTTTGACATCTCGCTTTGTACCCCTGTAGTCACTGTGCAAGAGTAAATACCTCTGGGGTCATATATCCTATTCTTAACATGAATAAAGCCCTGACTCTCAACATTTCATTTCTCCAAACTAGAAATAGATGATTTAATAGCTCCGCAGTGGCCATTATCTGGCAGCATGATAAACAGTGGGTGTTATTCTACATCTATACTGACATTCCTGAGGCTGTTCACCTTTGAGCCGTGGTACACACCAACAACATCACTCTATATCGGGCATGGGGTCCCAGGTTCATATCCCAGCACCACCAAGTTGCCACTGTTTGGCCCGTGAGGATGTATAATGTATAATAGATAAAATGTATGCCTTGTCGGATAAAAAAGCTGTAGATGTAAAAAGTATAACTACGAATGCGAACAGCTTGATGATTTTGTTTGGATGGTGTTCCAGCACTTTTTACAACCGTTTCTATTCTCTTTCTTATCAATCATTTTGGGTTGATGATCATTGTGAAACCTTAGTGAGGATTTTCAGCCAGTTATGGCAGTCACAAACACCTGCCTAGACAAAATCTATATAGCATACAGAGCACACCAGATGGTAGTTTCAACTGATTTTTTTTTTTTCTTGTTTCTGTTTTATTTCTGACTATCTGATGTACTGGTGCAGGTGTATGATATGAGATTTAAAACACAGACAGGCCAACAGTAGAATATATATATGCCTGGAAAAGTGGCATATATACAGGCATGTTTTCCCAGGTTGATTTGACAAGGCAAGAATTCAACAGCTCCAGTCATAAGATTCAATTTGAGCAGTTGCCGTCTCATTGCCTAGCCACATTATCTGAATAACTGTATGAACCTTGAGAGGCACTGAAAAGATGTTCTCTCAATACATGCGTGTGTATGTGTTTGTCAGCTTTGCTGTAAATGTCTGGTGGTTAGAGCAACATCATCAGTGAGCACAAGGAATATTTGTGATATATGCAGTAATATTGATATTCCATCCGTACCCTAGCTATACACACATACACATTGGTATCTACAGTATATAAGGCTTAACTTTTTTTTTTTTTACTTCTTTTTGGTCTGTTTTATGTTGTACAAGCGAGACCAAAGAAAATAAAAAAAGCATAGTGAAGGATTGACTCTTCAATAACATTAAACGTACAGTATAATAAACCATTAACCTGATCATGGTAAGAATGTAGTAGTAAAGATCTGTTTTGTGTTATTCCTAAATAAGTAGTACACAAAACTATCTTACTGCCATCATCTATATGTTATTTGCTGCTCAAATCGCTTTCATAAATCTGATTTCCGATAAAACCTGAACAAGCCATTTGGACTCACGCTATTATCCTCGAAAAAGGCTTGTATAATTGATTTTTCAATTTTTCATCTATTTACAACAAGTCCAACAGCCAGAACATTTTTTTTTTTAAATATGCAGGAAACATACTGAAACAGCTCAGGATCATGGAAATGATGGCATTTCAGCTCGTACTGTACCACACTGGTGTGTCCTTCACTTTGCCATCAGCCATCCATTGCAAAGATAATGTCTTTATCGTGATTCTTTTCCTGTGAGAGAGCGTTTTAAATCATATGTCACCTTATAATAGTTCTTCAAAGCGTTGGAACATACAAGACATCTGTGCAGATTCCATTTAACATTTAGGGAATACTGCAGCAGCTGGTACATATCTTTATGGAGCACTTTGGTCCAAAGCAGCAGGTGTGATGTAGGATGCCACACATTATGAACATCTGTCTTGCTTTTCTAAAACCTTTTAAAATTACTTTTAAAAAAAAAGAAAAGAAAGAATAGTGTATTACATAAAGAGGAAACTCCTAATCACTAACTATAACTTGTATTGTTACCTATATAAATATGTAACAAGTATTTTTTAACAAATATTCTTGGTAACAGTGGATTTATACAGTAGATCAGTAATGAAAACACACATCTAATCCTTAGTTGTTAGTTTATTATGCATTCACACCTCATAAGAATATAGCACAAGCAAAACAATCATAACCTTCTTTGTCTTTCAGTGGTTTCTTTAAACATACACCATTTGTGTATACACCAAAATCTTTACATCAAATGTACCTTAATTTGATTTCAAATAAATAAATAAACACATTAAATGTGCAAAAGATGGTACCACCTCAGCAAAGGGAGAGTTTGGTACTCTGTTTATCTGGCAAGTTCTGAGCATAAAATCGAGTTTGTTTTTTAGTATCTGCAAAATCCAGTTTATTAGATACACGTTTTTTAATTACCTTCTACCAAATTATGTAACGCAATAACATGTAATGCAAAAAATCCATCTAATGATGGATGTTATATTATTTGATTTTACACACGCAAAAAGACATTACAATGAGAGTTTTTTGGGCACAGATATTTGTGTTTATGAATGTCTGATCAACAGCATTATGTGCAGTATATTATGAGGAATGAATGTCAACTGTATTTCCAACTGCATTTCAATTTACACTTGTACTTGAAAGTAAAGAGCAGGAGATTAACTCTCAGACTAATTCAATATGATAAACACATCTACAGTCTGATTAAAGGAAATCTATAGAATATTCCAATAGAATATAAAGATTAGAGTCACACCACACCATGCATGAGTTACTCATTTTGTTAATACTATACATATAGAGTGTGTGTGTGTGTGCGTGTGTGTGTGTGTGTGTGTGTGTGTGTGTGTGTATACTAATTTAATATCATAAACAAATCAGTTTTAAGATTAATTAAATCTATAGAATATTCCAATAGAATATAAAAATTTGAGTCACTCCATGCATGAGTTATTCATCTTATTAATACTGTATTATTTAAATGTATACAATGGTGATATTTACAGTCTAATGCACAGAAGTGTTTTGTAAAGATCCTGAGACATACCTGAGCTTGGCTGATGCTAGAGATTAATCCGCAGGAAGCCCACTTTCATCAAGGTGCTGTTATTCGATACAAAGTATCCAGATGAAAGCGCGATTAATAGATCAAAAAGAAGTGAGTCACATGTTTGAAAAAAGTCCTGGAGATCCCTTTCCATGTTCTGGACGCTGCCGTGTGTGTTATCAGCTTCATCAGCATCAGCTCTGAGAGTGTGCACAGCACGAGTCGGGTGTGTGTGTGTGTGTGTGTGTGTGTGTGTGCGCTCAGCCGCAGTTATCAGCTTCTCAGTCTGCCGTCAAAATCCACATGGAAAGCACTAGGCATGTATACCCCATCATGACCAGTGTACATGGAACTGGTTTCCCAGGTCATACTGGTGCTCTAAAAAAGCGCGGGAAAAATAACCGCGTCCCCGCTGCGTCTAATACCGCATACTAACGTAGTGTAGATACTGGCTTGTACAGTTCCAGCTGTGTGAAGACTGACAAATCCGCACACTACTGTACTAAAGAGTGTGTACTAGAGATACTACTCCCGAAGATAGTGTGCTGCTGTTCATCAGCTTCTCAGACACTTCAGGGGAGACTGGGGTCAGGGGTAACATTTTGTACAAAGGATTTTCCCCTTCATTGATCTGGTTCATGTGATGTTACTGTATGAACATGCTGAATTATTTATCACGGATGTGCTGCACTGTGGCATGTGACAATGGTGGTCTAAAATAAATAAATGAATAAATATATCAATAAATAAAAGAAAGGTTTTGTCTTGGTCAGAACTCGCTCTTTCAATGATATATCTTTACGTTTCATACTGTACACTGGGCCAGAGGACTATAGAAACCATTTTTGCACACATGTACTGTACCTGGACTTTAATCTAAAATAATAATATCACTGATTACATTTAAGTTGATCGGATTATTTGTAGCTTTAACCTTTTGCAATAAAATCAAAACCATCAAGATATCCTGATCCTCAAAGAAGATTCTGGATAACAAACAAATACACTCAGTTCTTCGTAATGGAAACTTTATATCAGATAAGAGGGGCATGGTGGCAAAGTGGTTAGCACTGTCGCCTGGCACCTCCAGGGTCAGGATTCGATTCCCGCCCCTGTCTGTGTGCATGGAGTTTGCATGTTCTCTCTGTGCTTGGTGAGTTTCCTCCAGATACTCCGGTTTCCTCCCACAGTCCAAAGACATGGAGATTAGGCTAATTGGCCAAAGTATATGAATGAGCGTGTGAATGTTGACCAGAGGCTCTACCACGGTTGTAAAAATGGGAAAAATACAATAGTCACCACTGGTCCCTAGTTCCTACTGTAGGTTCCTAGATATACCCTAGTATACAGAGGTAGTGATATTACACAAGCCAGAATCCAAGTATGCTGAATTCAGTAATACCACACAACTGAATATAGTTTTAATAAATAGTTTAATAACCATTATATTAACATTGATTAAGGCCATTTTCATATTACATATAACTGCTTCAGATCATGTCTGAGTATAATTGCCCCCCACCTCCACTCCCCTACTGGTCAACTTTCATATTAGTAATGTTGTTCTGTACCTGTGCACACTTGGGTATCTACACCCTCTGATACTGTTGGATAGGGATCTTCCAGTGTAGTCCTTATGTGCAACACTGATTGGTGATTCATCTGCTCAAACACACCTAATTCAACTAATCTATTAATTACTAGGTTCAGTGGGTGAGTTCAGGAGTTGGTGAATTACGAACCGGACATCGGCCCTTCAGGATTGGAGTTGAAGATCCCTGTGGTGGTGTGCACCTAGTTGAGTTGGGATCTACCAAGGAACAGAAAGCAAAAAAGAGAGGACAATGGAGTCAACTTCCACCTATTATTAATAAATTAAATTATTTATTTATTTGAGACAATCCAGGGCAAGAACAACCCTCTTGCCCTATTACTACCTTATCAGTTATGGCCATGCAGTTCAGAGGATAAGATCAGTGCATGCCGCAGGTATACACAGATTTCAGAGTTGACAGGCGGTATTAATGACTGGCCCCGGGCACGGTTCTCACACTAATAAAACAAGCTGGACACTCACTTCATAACACATCGGTTAACTCACTACAATAAGTGCTCTACCTTTCCCTTCATGTTCAAGCCAAAAGTTATATTCCTGACGAGTTTCTTTCTATATGCTGATGATGTTGGTAATACTACTGTAGCAACTGTTTCAAGCTAGAAAGTTTAAACTAGAATTTGTCCAACACAAACAAAATAAGTGATGCACAAACTGAAACATTTAAATGTGGATAGGAAATATAAACACCCTTGGAACAGCACTCCACCAACCAAAATTAGTGCACTGGAACATTGTTGTGTAATACTGTTACATGTTATTGTAACATGGCTAAACATTACAGTTCAGCTTATGAACAGGTTGGACAGAAATGTTTTGGCTCAGACATGCCATCTAGTGGATGCCACTTTAAATCCTACAGCTGTGCACAAACAGTGCATCTCTAAAAATTTGAATATTGTGAAAACAAATAGTTTTCATAATTAAAAAAAAAAAGTGATATATATTATAGATTCATTATATGTAAAATATTTCAAGACATGTTTTTTTGTTTAATTTTAATGATTATGGCTTACAGATCCTGTATATCAAAATATTTTCTATTTGTTAGGAGTACATTCATTATTCCTACAGTATATACTGTATATAGCATATTGTATACAACATACTAAACTAAAAAGTTTGCCTTTGTTTGGGTAAAATCTTTTATAATTTGATAGTATATTTGAATACATTTTAAGGTGGAAGACCTCTCTGGGTTGCACTTCTGGGAGCCAGAAATCTGAGGCAACAGTGGGTACAGGCACACTAAAACAAAACAGTGGAAACTGATGCACTGCAAAATCTCAGGCTATGTTTTTGCCTTTTGAGTTGTTGTTGGCCTTTCAGCTGCTCCTGTTAAAGGGTCACCACTGTTCAATTCACACATAGCTTGGCACAGGTTTTTACGCCTTCCTGATGCAACCCTCCCATTTTATCTAGGCTTGGGATCGGCACTGCATCTACTGGCTGGGTTTGAGCATTGGATGGGAATTGAACCTGGGCCTTCCACATGGCAGGCAAGTAATTTCGGCCCCAGAGTTTTTGCCCCAGCGTTATCTACATAATTCTATAATGTAGTGCTCTAACTGTTTAAACTAACAAGAAAAATGAATACTGAAAATCTGGATCTGACCATTTAGGTTAATTAAGGCATTAGAATATAACTACAAATTGCTTTAGTCACATTTCAATTTCCTTAATGTCTGTGAGTACTGCACCAACTTTAATAAAGATAGAAGTTAATTTAATACAAAAAACAAAATTTGAAAGTAATTCGTTTAAACCCAATTAATAAATATAGGTGCAACGCAATGACGACAAAGCACCTGTGCCATCGCCTCCCGGGCACACCACACAACCTGTGTGCTTTTTGAGCATGTTAAGACCTCCAAAAGGCCGGAGATGCTGGGGGGGGAAGCATCACACTATGATGTAACTCAGTGTGATGTCACACAATATGATGTAATTCAGGAAGGTACTGTATATACTTTTCGGCATAAGTTAAAGGCATCGCCATGGAGAGGTACATAAAAATCCATTGGGTGCCTTTAATTACACAACATTAATAATAAGCTTAACAAAACACATTCTCATTTGGATTTTTATTGCAGACACACAAACCATTTTTGTCTTTTCTGAAATAGCTGTTTCATTGTGCCCTCTTGCTCATCAGGGACTATCTGACCATTTTGATTCATACACATTCACATTCCATACAAACTTAAATAATTCTTTTGATTGTGTAAAGCTGCTTTGCGACAATGACAATTGCTAAATGCACTTTACATATAAAATTGAATTGAATTGAATTATTTTTAAAAGACAGCCATAAAATTGAGCTGTTTCTTGACAATGACAATTAACCTAATTATCTAAAAGTAAAATTATCTTTTGACAGAATGTAAGCATGTTTGTTGACTGGGTAAACCGCGCTACACCGCCAGCAGCCAGCAGAGGGCAGCAGCGGCGCACAGTAAGAGAGGCCATGCGAGAGGACTCGGGCCAGAATATCTACAAGCTGATTAATTGGATTTTCCTGCATGTGACTTTCGTTGGGTGACCCGTACGGCTCAGGGATTTGCCTGTAGTTGGTTGGTTGGTCAGTTAAGTTGAGTTGAGTTAAGTTGAGTTGAGTTGAGTTGAGTTAGGTAGGTAGGTAGGTAGGTAGGTAGGTAAGTGTAAAAGGGTAAAAATAAAAGAATGAAGAAAAGAATTGAATAGAAAAGCAGAATGACAAAGAAAGGACCAGGGAGAATAAAGCCCTAGCCAGGAATGAGAAAATAATTAAGTAAAAGAAAAAAAATGCAATCGATAAGCTAAAGGTTGAAAATGATCTACACAAAAATAATGAAAACTACCCCAGGATAATTTAAGAACACTTAAGAAATTTTTGCTTTTCACTGTGTATTTTATTTGTCTCAGTTTTTAAAAAATCCTTTGAGAATGGCATCTTGATATCTCTTTTGTTTGGCCTTTCTTGCCTTTTTCAGACTGGGTGTTGTACCCAGCTCCTGCAGCCAGTTCACCTAGTGATGTTGTGGTATAAAACGTGCCCTCCAAGCGTTTAACTCTCTGGGGAAGTTTTCTTTCACTGTGCACCGACCGTGCCCAAGCCCTGGCCTTAACCTTTATTCTACCAATAAAAATGTATACACACTTCAAGAGTTGTTATCTATGCATCTTTTTTAAAACTCAAATTAAATTCTGGCAGCAGAGTGTAATAAGCATTTCCTTGCATGTTATACTGTGTATGGTTGTGTATATGATAAATAAAATTTTAATTTGTGTTTTTACTTTGCAGTTGGCTGGTCTGAGCTGGTCTGGGTTTGTCCCCCTTTTCATATTAGACAACAAACACAATATAATATAAGATACTATATAAACACTGACACATAAAAGATAAACACATACAAGAACAACACAAAAATATAAGAACAATAATAAAAAAGAAAGAAAGAAAGAAGCTGATCAGCCTGGTGGTTTTAGAGCGGTAATAGATACTACAGTATATAATCAATTTTGATGCCCTATAGTATGTTAACTGCATATTCGTTCAATTCAGATTTATTTCTACTAATATCAATCTACAGGCAGTTGTGACTTATATGAATTTGATTGATGATTTATGGTGTGCACTGTTAGAGAGGTGTTTGTATGTGTCTCATTGTTTCATTTAACAGTGAGACCAGATCCAGGCACTGTTACTCAACCAGGTGCAAACTACAGTCTTTTGGCTTTGGAGGACAAAATGTTGCACTTAAACAAACTAGGAGGATCTCATTACATAATTATCTGAATGTCCTCCATATCCATCCAAACAGACATGTTTGTTTTGCTTGTTCAGATAAAAGGGGTGCTTTTGCAATTCAGCCAGCCGTGTACATATTTCCATTTTTTTTGTGAATTTTCACAAACTCGAAAACATTATAATGTGATGATCCATGCACAGGTCTCCATCCTGAGTTTTACTTTTTTATGGACTCCTTACATTGTGCGTTTCCAGCATTTGTCAGTGGATTTAAGGGAGCAATTTGTCCTTCATGTTGCTCTAATGCCCCATCCCATAAATTATTTAAGACCAAACATTTTCAGAACCTAAGAAATATCCTTAGCACTGCAGTGTCCCTTTTGTGCACAAAATGAGATGTTAGAAAACAAACATGGCACACCATTTCACCAGTGTACACTAAAAAAATGCAATATTTGCTCAGGGTTCATTTCTCTTAAAGTGCACTTTCTTGCCTTTGTAATTTTGTGTGTAACTAAACATACAGTTTGAAGGCCTTTAGCTTGCTAGAAGTGGCTTTGCAAATATTCTTACATTTCTAATGAACGATATTAATAGTTGTGAAGGTCACAGGCCAAGTTGTATTGTTGTGACCCTTCCAACTTTTTTTTTTTGCCATTTTGGTCCATCCACATGCCATGTGGCATATTAGACGACGGGACTCCCTATCCTGACTAGTTAGCCTAATGTGCATGTCTTTGGACTGTGGGAGGAAACCGGAGTACCCGGAGGAAACCCAACAAACAGCAGGAGGCTAAGATTTATTCGTGATTTAATGTTAAAACAGACTTTACCAAAACCGCAAAGCGCTGCATCGGTTTCAGAATTACTGCGACGAGAAGAGACAATCAGTGTTTTAGTAATGATGTGGAAGTGGGTTTACAATTGTGGTAACCTTCTGATATGTCACTTGCTATAGGTCACACACAATTTTTTTTTATTTCAGTGTTGATGAGCATTATTTTTGTACAATTATTGGTTTTTACTCATGAAGGAGACTTTATATTTTTTATTGATATTTATGTAAAGTAACTCTTTCTGATGCTGTTACACATGGACTGTTCCAGTAGAAAGTATATGTCGTATTAATACTAGGCCTATTGTTTTCCAAAAACTACAAACTTTCTTACTTAGTGCCATAAAACTAGGTTGTATGTGTAATGTTTCTTTGATTTTCCAACAATGTCAATTGCTTGAAATTTGAAGAAGTGTTTTTGTAGTTGTAAAATTAGACTGTCTATCAAGGCCATAGAACAAAGTATAAAAGTAATGTGCTGCCAAAGCAAGACAATTCTTATCAATATTTCATAACATGAAAAAACAAGTATCTATCTATCTATCTATCTATCTATCTATCTATCTATCTATCTATCTATCTATCTATCTATCTATCTGTCCATCCATCCATCCATTGTGAATATATTGGACTAAGCAGTAATTCTACATTAATATACAGTTATACAAATTACATACATATTCATAATATCTAATGCCGTTTTTAACATTTATGGGGTTTAGACAATATTCAGTAATGTTCTGTTAAATAATGAATTTTAGAAAAAGTAACATTAGAAAACATTATTGAATGTAACTCTTTATTTGCACTAGAAGCATAAATTAGTGTATATAAAAATCAGCATGAACACTGTACATGCCTCAACCTACCATATTTTATATTTTATTATTTTACCTTGCTTCATAGAAACACGATTTAATGAACATAAAATCCATCAATTGACCATCATTCTGTCTTTTTATTCCATGAGGGGTGTTCAAGTCAAACCAGGACTTTGATTGCAAAAAAAAAAAAAAATGCAGAATGCAATTATTAAAATATCTTTATGTCTCTATATAAGTCCCTGCTACTCTAATGCACTTATCCCGGTGTTAATAATGCACTTATCACAGACGTACAGCCTTTTTAAAAACATTTGCACCATTCAAATATTTTACTGTGACTAAGAGACTCATGGCTTAGTGGTTAGCATTGTCGCTTTGCACCTCCAGGGTCCAGGTTTGATTCCCGTCTCAGGTCTGTGTGCATGTTTTTTGTTCATGGTTTCCTCCGGGTAATCTTGTTTCCTCCCACAGTCCAAAGACATGCAAGTTAGGCGAACTGGCGTTCCCAAATTGCATGTAGTGTGTGAATGAGCGTGTGAGATGTGTGTGCCTGTGATGGATTGGCACCCCACCTAGGGTGTATACCGCTTTGTGCTTTGTGGATAGGCGCCCCTGTATACAGGATAAAGCGGTATAAACAATGAGTAAGTGAGAGATTTTCCTTAATGGGTAACGTATGAATATGTATTCTGCTTTTATTTTACTTTCTATTCAATAGTATCGGGTCTGTGCAAGGCAAAAGTCTTGCAGATTTTGAAAGCCTTTATATCATCTCACATACCTAAGTCTTATATTTATTAGACGCTTCCACTGCAGAGTCCCAACAATTTCTCACATTTCTGTTATCAAACAACAAACTAAATGCAGCCAAGTTTAACTGTCCCAGTATACCTAAATTCACCAATATAATGTGGCTCATGTAGCCAACAACTGTACAACAGAACCACTGCGAGGTTGTACACTGTAGTGTGAGAACCGGAAATGCAGCAGCCATATTAAAAATGTTTCTGCAGTAAGCAAATTAATCCAAATCTTTTGTGCGAGACGCTGCACTGGTCCCGGTTGCCTCTAGAGGGCGCAGTGCACTGTTCAGTATCCCTAATAAAAATTCAAATAAGGACAAATCAGACTTTCAAATCAGAAAATTTGCTACAAATGTATGTATTTAATATAATTATTGCTAACGTTGTGGCTATT
>JAOVVB010000030.1:9927186-9957296 GCA_028570985.1 Heterobranchus longifilis
AATTGATTATGGTTAATTGAACATGCATGGAAAACATTGTTTAAACCCTTTACAATGAAGATCTGTAAAGTTATTTGAATTTTTACAACATTATTGTTGAAATACACAGTCCTGAAAAAGGGATGTTTTTTTTTTTTGCTGAGTATATATAAAATACCCAGGGCATCCTCAGTGCCAGTTCAAAGCCTGGAGAAATGAGTAGGTTCCAGCCGAACTGACATCTGGTGTAAAGCCTGGGCCAATAACTTGTGGATCAAGTGATCTGATGTAACAACCCCCGAAAAAGAGACAAAAAGCCCAAGAGAAAATGAAAATGTTGCAACATAACAGCCAAATTATATTAACACTTTCACCCGTATGCAAACTGGTGCACCAATATAAGTGTATCTGCTCCATGTTATTCTCAGAGTTTTTTTTATTAATTCCATGATGTATAATAAGTCTAATCTAGAAAGTACGCTAGGCTAGTCAGTTAGCCAGTACTAGCTGCGTGTTGTGTTTTATTCATCTGGCTTGCTTTTTTTTTTTACGGTCAGGAAAAAAGGCCCAAGTGTGAATGCATCAGAGATTAGAAAGATAATGTTACTGCTGAGCTTTATCAGTTGTAAGATCACTAAATAGCAAATTTTGTATACTGTGAATATCATCTGACCCCCTTCTCTTTCTCTTGCTTTAGGGAGCTGGAGTCAGACGCAGACTCGTCAGAAACCGAGCTGGTCAATGTAATGTAATGTAATGAAACGTCACCAAACTCTAAAGAGGGCCTACAAATCATACAACCAAATAAAAGAACCTCGGAGGAAAATGAACTGACACAGAGCCATTCTAGCCTATCGTGTTTACCCGGATGTGTTCACATGACTTCTAGAGGAGGATCTGAAAGATCCAGGTCACCTTGCCTTTCAGTGTCTGAAAGATGCTTAACCACATGCAAGTCCAAACGATGTTGTGTTTCTTTTTTGTTTTTTTTCCCCTTCCATTTAAACTTGCACAAAAGCTTGAAATGTGATCTTGCCTGCATTAATTCTACTTGCCAGAATGGGGCTAAAAAAAAAAAAAAGTGTCCTGAACTTGAAAAGCACAAGGCACTCGCACTGCACTAACACGTTCTCCACCTGGCTGGTGGTGTGAGGAAACTCACACCAGCGTTCTTTTTGAAAACCAAGTGTTTCTTTAAATCCAGGGTACCTCTTTTTAATACAAGAACCAAGTTTATATATCACAAGGAATAATTATTGTAGTGTTACCAAATGTGAGCAGTATACTTCACTACATTATTACAGAAGAAGTAATGAAGAAGTAAAGTGTGTGTGTGTGGGGGGGGGGGTTTGGTTGGGGATTCGGTTGTGTTTGTGCGTGTGTGAATAACTGTGCATGATTTTTTTTAATCCTTTTTGCGATTGAAAAGAGTACACTGTCGGTCTAGCTTAGACTCCATAACAACATTTGATCTCTGTGCAAAAAGCACTTGTGGGATTTAAATAAAAGTTTAAACGGCACCCTGCTGGGGGGCAAAATTTCCATTAAAGCAGTTTTACCTTTTTTTTTTTTTTACCAGTGTAAAAGAAAAGTCATCGGTGTATTGACTTGGACAGTGTTGCTTGTGAGTAATCTATTGTCTCCAAAGTGGCAAAAATGAAGCTCTTTATTTATTTAATATTTTAATATTGTGCTGCGTTGGTTGTTTAAACATCTGTGTAATGCCTCTTACAGGGAAAGGGAGGGGAAAAAGCTCTCTGAGCTAATTAATGTCTCTGCATTTAAGGTTCTTGTGGTGTCTCATTACTGTTTCAATGCATTGGTCCTCCATTTATGTGAGAATCTTCTATCTCTCCAGACGTTTTCATGCAAGCATAAGGGAAGCACTAGTGTTTTATTTAAGTATTGTTGTAAAGGAGGACGGTATCTGTTGTAATTTTGTAAATAAAAAATGGACCGATAAGGAAAGCATTTTCAGTGACCGTTAAAAGCCAAATTTTGGATTTGATCCTAAATTGCAGTTTTTTTTGTTTTTTTTAAATGTTTGGATATTTCATATGTCATACATATATCAATGTATCTACATTTGATGCTGAATCTTTTTAAAGGTTATTTAGTTTTTGTTGTTTCTCCTGACTTTGGACCAGTGATGAGGTCCATACTAGTTTACTGCTAGAAGCAATTCCACTGAGGTCTATTGTACATATTTATTTGTAAAAAAAAAAAATGTATATAACATTTGTACAGTGATTATGAAAAGAACTTATGTTTGCTTATTTAATTCCTTTGCCAATGAAATGATTAATAAATGCTAATGAACTCAAGCTTTGCATTGTTTTTTTTGGTAATAACTAGATTTTATTTTCTATGTTCCATAGAAATGTAAAAGTAATGAAGAAATACAAATAAAATTAAAAAAAGTATGGTTCATAGCAAGAGCTTTTATCACGAGCAAGGGAAATTAAAAAAATTTCCAACAAAATATCAATTAAAAAGCATCTCCCTCTCTGAATCCTATGTGCCTTAACACTGCGTCGTGCTTGGTGTCACTCCTGCTTTGCTAGAGCCTGAAGACTAGTTTTAGTTCTGTTACTAAAACTAACCCTAATCTTTATTATATTTTTGACTAGATGGGGAATAAGTTATAACTTATTACTTTTGCATGTGTTATTCAAAGTAATTTGAGACTAGTAGATTTTAAACATGAATTTTTTGCTGAATATTTCAATCAGCAATCATTAATTTAAATATGAATATATAAAATAATATGACATTTAAATTTCATTAGCAGCTTCAAACAATATTCCACAGCTTCTAAAGTAAAAAAAAAACTTATTTCACAACTTTTGGGGCTTTTACATGCTCAAAAACTTATGAAAATTGCCAGACATGTTGAAACTGCTGCCATTAGGATGCCTAAAAGTCGTGTGGCCTGGGGCCCTCAGGGGCCCTTTACGTAAGATTTTGCTGCACAGCTCATACACACTTGCACGTATGCACACGAAACTCGGGACACATTTAGAGCTCATTGAGCCGAACAACTTTTGCGCTGCATGTCCTGGGCTCAACTCAACAGGGAGTCAGTTATTTTGGACAAATTTTGGTGCAAAACGCACCCGATGGTATTTGATATACTACTCCTAGGGTATTTATACGATCGCCACCGAACCGGGCCGATGTGATCTAAAGTTGAGGATACAAAATTATAGAGGGATTTTTGAGATCTCAAACGGGTCAGCCGTGACGAGGCCTTAAACTTATGCTGAAAAGTGGTTAATAACCTTCTGTGTGGCGTTATATTGAGTAACATTATATTCGGTGACATCACATTAAGGAACATCATAGTGTGATGCTTTTTTTCAAGCATCTGGGGCGTATTCTACACATGTACAAATCACCAATATTAACACACACACACACACACACATGCACAAACACACTCATACATCACACACATACATAAACGCAGATTACTAATTTTAACACTCACACATACACACATCACAAATGTTAATACGCACACATGCATGCAGAAACACACATACATCACACACACACACACTAACAAGTCATGTCTCACACATGCATCGCACATACTAACACACACATCACAAATGTTAACACACACACCACACACACAAGCATGCACAAACACATTTACTTGTCACACACAGACTGACACACACATGTCACACATACACACACACACACACACCTCTCTCTCTCTCACACACACACACATTTGTGTGAAGTGTGCAAGTTGTGCAGTGCACCTGGTGGCGATGGTTATGTTATGGCGCAGGGTGCTTGGGCCCGCTGATTGTTGCTTTCAAATATATTACTGATTTGTGATCATTCAGTCCCACGTTCAGAAAGTTTCAGGCAGAAAATTTGAGTCAGCAAACACAGACATGCAGTATACTCAGATTGTGGTAAGCGTTTTGAACATTCCAAAGTTAATATTAACAAAGATGTTTTTTTATCAATGGAAATCATGTAATTATAAGGCCGATATGCATACTAACTGGCTGGTTCTCAATCACTCACTCATCATCTATACCGCTTTATCCTGTACACAGGGCCGTGGGGGCCTGGAGTCTATCTCAGGAGACTTAGGGCACGAGGTGTCAATCCATCACAGGGCACAGATAGACACAGACACACACACACACACACACACACTATGGGGTATTTGGGCTAACCACTATGGCCCTCACTCTCATCATCGTCCATACTGCTTTATCCTGTTTACCGGGTTGCAGGGGTGCCTGGAGCCTATCACAGGGGATTTAGGGCATGAGGCAGGATGCCTCCCACCCTGGACAGGATGCCAATCTATTGCCAGGCACACACAGGCACACCCACTCACATGCTCATTCACAAACTATGGGCAATCTGGGAACGCCAATTAGCCTAATCTGCATGTCTTTGGACAGTGGGAAGTAACCCATCAGGCACGAGGAGAACACGCAACCTCTATGCACACAGACCAGAAGCGGGAATTGAACCCTTAACCTGGAGGTTCAAGGCGATAGTGCTAATCACTACACCATCATGTTCTCCGGTTCTGTTGTTATTATTCAACGATTTATTAGCGATTAAATCCATTTGTGATCAAAATCTTGCGTTTGAGCTCCATCTAGTGGCTAGAGCGGAGTATCGTCTGTCGATTAATCATCCTAGGTAGTTGACTCGACAGTTGATTATACACCGCTGATGCAACAGTATCATGATTTCAAACCTTAACCTCGCAAAATAAATATCAACTCAGTTGTAAGCTCTAAAGGGTAAATTGATTCGATTTTTAATTTGTCATGCAAAGTAATTTTTTTCCCCCAGAACAGTTCCATACATAGTTAATTACAAGAAACGATTATAATTGTTCTTTAACGTTAAGCGACTTTTATTTTGAAAGAGATGACGTAACACACCCGGAACAGTTTTGTCACCGGCTTAAGCTACACGTTTTCCAACATCACAGAGGATCAGGTACAATATATATTTTTACCCATATCTGTATATATATATTAGTCTTTAGCATTAGATATTATGTGCAATATAGGTGATGTAAAATCAGAAATACGCAAGAAAACGAAGAAAGTGCAGTAGGATCGTGTGAATGAATTCTTATCAGGGTCAAACCCAAATCTGTTTAAAACCATTAGACGAATTATTTCATGGTGTCGTATTGATTATCTCCAGGGTCCGGGTGTGATTCCCGCCTCGGTGTCTGTATGCATGATCTCCCCGTGTATAGTGGGGCTTCCTCAGGGTTCTCCGGTTTCCTCCCACAGTCCAAAGACTTGAAGATTAGGTTAATTAGTGCTAACCACTAAGCCACAGTGCCACCTAAAACTACAATAAACCTAAATAACCTTATGAATTAGGGCTGTAGCTATCGGATATTTTAGTAATTGAGTATTCTGCCAAAAATGTAATCGATTAATCGAGTAATCGGATAAAATGTACTTTTGCTTAATTAAACAGCAATGTAAAATAAATAAGAGAAACAAAGATTAATTGGTTTTCTTTTTGGAAAATAATACATTTTTTAACATGTAAAAAATTTTTTCCGCGCGGAAAGATGGAAACGTACTTACAGCGGCAAAACTCGCGGTGAATCATCATACTTCCGGCCATCGCGCGAAACCGCATAGGTGATATAGGGGTATTAAAGTTGACTGAGATGAATTAAGTGCATTATAGTGCCATCATACATTCTTATTTTAAAGCCTTTTCTCAGATGCAAAAATGTATTTCAAATGACTTTAAGTATCAAAAAAAACTATCGCTGATATTTTTATCGCTCGCTTCCATTTTGCAGCCCGCAACAGAACGCTCCCTTAAATCAATACACGGCTAACTGTTTGCGCCTCCTTCCGCTTTTTGGGTGACGTTAGCGCTTCTTCTTCGTTGGTGTTTACTGGCGGCTTGCATCCGGAAGCGCACTTTGTCAAAAGCGCGCTGTCATCAAATAATTGCGCAGAAACATAATGCAAGCTTTTAAAATTAATTAAAAGAAACTTCGAGGCAGAAGATTTTGCCTCGATCATTTTTTTTGTAATCGAATTATTCGACGAATCGTTTCAGCCCTATTATCAATTATATACCAGTAAACTGGTGAGAGGATCATAGGCAAAAAAGGCTCATTTATGCCTATAGGGACCAAAGACCATCCCGTCCGGTCCGATGAGATCAGATCCACAGAAAAGCCCAATGTGGCACAAATTGCTGAAACAAAGTCATTGCCTGCCATAATAGAAAGGTAACAGAACACCCAGTGCATCACAGCCTGCCATGTACAGTATGGGGATTAATAGGCAAAGAGCTTCATGGTTGTTGATCCGGCCTCCAAACCCTTCAGATCCAGATTTACCAGACAAACAAGTTTGATTGACGCCATTAACAGTCTGGTGCCAGACACCACAGCACACACTAGTGGAGTCAGCACTAGGGGAAGCTACACACTGTTGGGCTTAATGTTTTAACTGACCTAACGTAAGTTTTTGTTTAATTAAAAAAAAAAAAGACTGGTTATTTTTGATGTATTATTTATTTCTTCCATGTCCCTTCAGCACCGCTGTATGATTGAATGAATATTTAGGATAGACAGAGAAAACGCTGTTTTTGTAGGAGATGTTCTGTGAACTGTTGCATGATGCGTTCTCTGGGAACAAACTGCAAAAAAAATAAAATATATATATATATTATTATTATTATTATATTATATTTAATTTGTTGTAATCCTGGCGGCACGGTGGTGTAGTGGTTAGCACTGTCGCCTTGCACCTCCAGGGTCCGGGTTTGATTCCCGGCCAGGGTCGATTCCTGCCTCTGTGTGCATGGAGTTTGCGTGTTCTCCCTGTGCTTGGTGGGTTTCCTCCGGGTACTCCGGTTTCCTCCCACAGTTCAAAGATATGCAGGTTGGGCTAATTGGCGTTCACAAATTGCCCGTAGTGTGTGAACGAGTGTGTGTATGTGTGTGTGCCCTGCGATGGATTGGTACCCGCGACCTTGAATACAGGATAAAGCAGTATAGAAGATGAATGAGCGAGTGTTGTAATCCTATTTTAAGAAAGTATAGATAAATTTAAACACATTCAAGATATTTTCACTTGCTAAAATATCATTTTCTGCCGTCCATTCTCTCAATCATAATGAGCCGAGGCTTTATTTCCAGATGTTACATTTCCATAAATAGGACTTCCTATTTATTTCCCTCCTAGGAAATCAAGCGAAAAACAAAAAAACAAAAAAATCTGTTTTAAGAATCTACAACAAACATCCTGAAGTGTTTTGCTGGGTAGTTGCTGTTAACATGTTATAGTTGTAATCTCTTGAAATTAATACGGCAGATAAATGCATCTTGTAATGTTACCAACATTTTATTTTAAATCTGAAAAACATAAACTCTTCTATCCTGAAGCCTTATTCAGAGAGAACTAATTTTCCAATTACAGCGTGCTGACACTGGAACAACCGTCTTCTTATAGAACCTTTACCTTCTCAGTGAATAGACAGTGCTCTTTTTGTTATATGGTATTGTGGTTTTGATCTGTTTACTGCTTTAGATTACGACCAACATCTGCCTCTATAATTCCCTGTGAATTATTTGTTATTGTAGAAACAATGCATTAAAACATTAACATGTTAGATCAGCCGTTACTAGACTCAGAGCTGCTGTTAGAACATTAACGAACACTTTCAGGTCTAAGAGAGGTATAAAAGCTTTGTGGTTAAATCTTTACAATGCATTATTGCACATAAATGCACTAATACCAGTTTCCACCTTTTACTATTAAGTATTTAACACACATGATGTATCATCCATACTTATGTGCCTCCACTGTTATTAATGCAGTGATGCAGCTTCTAATGAACTCACACACTGTGTACACCCATGTTCTATCATTCAGTACCGACATTTCTGAATTTTGGAAATAATGCAGGATATTTGATGCATGATTTAATATAATCAAATAACGATATTTACATTTTTTGCTTTTCTGATCATTACAGTAAGTAAAGTAAGGCGGGGCACCATGGACGAACATCTGAGTCCCGATGAGAAGTTTAACCTCATCACCCGAAACCTGCAGGTAAGAAAACCTAAAGCAAATCATTAGTGATGGAGGGAGAATGTTTCAGTGATGGGTTGCGATTCTTTTGTGTACAAATTCCTGTATCGCAACGGTAACTCCCAAAAATTTGTTAATTTCTATACGTTTGCATTTGTGTTAGAAAATTTGTTGCAGTTCCTCTAAAATCATTTTTAAAACATTGTACATATGACAATTTTAGTTAACTTTATGGATATATATATATATATATACTGCAATGTTATATATGCTATACTGTATATGTATCATTGCTTGTTACAATTTTCGAAAAACTTCCTGATTGTAAGAAAATGCATCGTTATGGAATATGTGAACAAAACGCTTGTGTCTCTATATGTTCAGGAGGTTCTGGGAGAGGAGAAGCTGAAGCCGATTCTCAAGGAAAGAGAGTTAAAGGTGTACTGGGGCACAGCAACCACAGGCAAGCCTCATGTCGCCTACTTTGTCCCCATGTCTAAGATTGCAGACTTCCTGAAGGCTGGCTGTGAGGTGGGTTCTGCGCTTAAGGCTCATTCAACAGGCACTTATTTCTGTTTCGACATCTATCGGCATGTGCATTTATTACCTTCGATTGATTTATGTCTCTGTATTGGAGCTGAAAGTGTTATTTATTGATAGGTGTCCGACTGTGCATTATTAATGTGGATGCGTTTTTATGTCTCACTTGTGATTGGTAGGTGACCATCCTTTTCGCCGACCTTCATGCCTACTTGGATAACATGAAGGCGCCCTGGGAGCTGCTGGAGCTCCGGGTCCAATACTATGAGCAGGTCATTAAGGCCATGTTGGAGAGTATCGGTGTGCCTCTGGATAAACTCAAATTCGTTAAAGGCACGGACTACCAGCTGAGCAGGTAAAAGACTCAAGATACAATACACGTGCCATATACTTAGAAATAATTATATTTATACGGGGGTGGTTGCTCACTTTCGTTCCATCCAAATAGAACTTGCATGTAATAAATAGTTTATTTAAGACAAAGACTCCGGCGGAGTCACTTGGAGGGTCTGTTTGCCTGGAATGAAAATGCCTGACTGGTGAATTTTGCCAATCTGTGAATTCTGCGCTAAAGAAAGCATCACACAATGAGTTTTCATTGTGTGTCGAGTCTTCCCAGCCAATCGCTTCACCAGAAGGTTCATTTCATGAAGCTTCATTCAAGAGCTCATTGAACTGCCATCTAGTGGACCAATTTTGTATAGCAACTAGAAAATAACATTGCGATACAAAATGAATATGTACATGTAGCTGCAAGTACTGTAATGTTGCATTTATCATTGACAGTTGTGTGTGTGTGTGTGTGTGTGTGTGGGGAGGGGTTTGTTTGAGAATCTACTGTTCAAGGAAATGTTTATGCACATAATCACCATCTTTGATTTTTTTTTTTTTAATTAACTGAAGATCTAGAATAGAAAAGACAAATAGCGAAGTCCTTTTCTTTTTTTCTTTTCTTTAATTATAAACATAAACATGAATACAACTAACAAGCCACTGTTTGGAATCTTTGAACAGGTTATATAAATCCGTCAGTCAGTGTTAAGGATTCAACACACACACATCAATGACTAAAACACACAATAAAGAAAATTCATAGAAAAGGGAAAGAAAATAAAAATTGAGGTCATTAATGTAAACCAAAAAGAGAAAGTATCATACAATGAGTTTTCAACGCATCCAACATGTGTATGCACATAAAAAGCGGTGCTTTATCATTAAAAGAAAAATGATTTCTTTGATTTTTGGTGAGCATTTTATCCTAGTCACTGTAATCATGCATTCACTGCATTCTTTATGTTAGATTTGTATAAATTAGGTAGATTCAATTTAAAAACTAGTTCTTCCCCGGCAGCAGCCTCATTTCCCCTCTCATCTGTTCCAACCATTCAGCATCACCAATATACTGATCAAATCACCCTGATCATATTTTATCATCTGCTCCTGTTTCTTACTGGTTTATGCCTTAAGTTAGATTTTTTTTGAATGTATATAATAAAATTAAAATAGTATAAGAATATGGATCAAGACTTTTGATATACAGTATTGTATATTTTTGGGGAAGTTGGATAGGAAGTGGAGAACTCATAGTGGATACAGAGAGAACGCAGCATGAGTTCAGGATTGACTCTGGAGCTTTGACGCTGCAGCGATACGCGCTGCACCACTTTCTTGCCCCTGAAGTAAATATTTGCACCCTGTCTCACCTCCTGCACTCTTGTTCAGGGAGTACACGCTAGATGTGTACCGGCTCTCGTCCATGGTGACTGAGCACGACGCGAAGAAGGCAGGGGCTGAAGTCGTGAAGCAGGTGGAGCATCCTCTCCTGAGCGGCCTGCTCTACCCTGGATTACAGGTGTGTGACTGCACTTAGCTGGAACTGAGACTGCACATGTAAAGCTTGTATACAGTTCTTGCTACACTAGCTCTGTTAGATTTAAAGTAAGCATGCTGAGATTAGTTTTGGTATTTTAGGCCCTGGATGAGGAGTACTTAAAGGTGGATGCTCAGTTTGGTGGAGTAGACCAGAGGAAGATCTTCACTTTGGCTGAAAAGGTATAAATCTCTACGCTTTTTATTGTCTTGACGAGCCATTTATTCTTCACATCACATTCTTCATGTTGCTTGCAGTATGTACAGTTACATTGATATTAAATAAAGAAATTTCCTCTTTTCCTGCAGTACCTTCCATCTTTAGGTTACGCTAAACGAATCCACTTGATGAACCCCATGGTGCCCGGCCTAACTGGAACCAAGATGAGCTCTTCTGAAGAGGTGAGCTGCAGACCTGTTTAACTAAAGCCAAACCAGGAGATCTGAGAACAGAGTACTGTCGATCTTCAAGGATAATTGGAAATAAAATAAACGTATTTCACTTTAATACTTCTGCTTTTGTAATTTCAGGAATCCAAGATAGACCTTCTTGATAAGAAAGAGGATGTAAAGAAGAAACTGAAGAAGGCCTTCTGTGAACCTGGCAATATCCAAAACAACGGAGTCCTGTCTTTTGTCAAGCACGTCCTCTTCCCGCTGCATTCCGGTGAGCGAAGTCACGATGTTAGAAAAATTAAACAACATAAATAAATAAATAAAATATGAAGTGAAATGGCTCATTATTGATCTTTTTCCAGAATTTGTGATTAAACGAGATTCTAAATGGGGCGGGGACAAAGTTTACACATCGTTTGATGAGGTAGAGAAAGACTTCGCCGAGGAGGTAGGTCAAGTTCCTCATTTTTTTTTTTGTAGTTTTGTATGTTTCTGTAAGATTGTATTTCTCTAGAGACTTTTTAAGGATAATTTCAGAATAGATATATAGTTGCTAGCCACGATGAGTGGGCCCAAGCACCGTGCGCCATCGCCCCACCCTGGGTGGAGGGGACATACCAATACCATTATGACATAATTGTAGAATATGGGGGGTATTTATGTTAAGACCGCCATAAAGCCGTGGATGCTGGAAAAAACTGCTGCTGCACAATACGATGTCACTCAGTGTGATGTAACTCGATATAAAAAGACATGGATGGTGGAGAAAAAAAATTCTTGGAAGTACAGTGGAACCTTGGATTACGCGCATAATTCGTTCCGGACGCGGGCTCATATTCCAAAACACTTATAAACCAAATCGAATTTTCCCTTAAGAAATAATGTAAACTCAAATTATTCGTTCCACAGCCCAAAAAAATAAATGCATAAAAATAATGAACACAAAAAAAAAATAAAGTAAAAATAAAACAAATATACCTGCACTTTACCTTAAAAAAAAAAAAAGTCAAAATAAATCCAGACAGATAAGTGTTTCCGTTTATGAGCACAGGCGCTGTGTATATCTTTTATTTTAGTAAAAAATAAACAAAAAATATCTCTAATGACACTAGATTGAGCAACACACTAACGAAATCACTGCTGTAAAGTAACCTGCACTTTACCTTTGAAAAGAATCGCGACAGAGCAGTGTTTCTGTGCAGAGCAGAGAGAAAGAGTGTGTGTGTGTGTGTGTCTGTGAAGGTGAAAGTAGGAGGGGTCTTTGCTCGTCTTGCGGAAGACTCGCAAACCGTGTTACTCGCAATCCGAGGTTTCACTGTATAAGAGGGGCCTCACACACTATGACGACATAGGACAGATGTCATAGTGCTTGGGCCCTAACAAGAGGGCATTTTAAACAACCAGTGTACAATGTACTAGCTAATGTAAAATACTAAAGTATGGCCAAGTGGACAACTCTCTATAGTTGCATGGGTATGTCCTTTCTTGGTAAACATTTACACGCGGCATGAAAAATTATTTAAAATATTTGGCAGACATTTGTGAGCTTTATCTACTCTCAAGTGTTATTCCTGTCCAGTTAGGACTTTTGATGTCATTTATATTTTACTAAGGTAAATGCTTATTGTGCTCGGTGTGTCTTCTGTAACCCAATATTGAACATTTGATCCATAGAAAATCCATCCTGGCGATTTAAAGGCGTCAGTAGAGGTGGCGCTGAACAAGCTTCTGGATCCCATCAGGAAAAAGTTTGAGACACCGGAGTTGAAGAAACTGACCAGTACAGCCTATCCCTCCAAAACCAGTAGGTATAATAAAAATAAAAAAAAGGTATAGTATGCACAAAAATGTTAATTTCAAAAGTAAGGTGCTTTTGTTCACCCTGATGGAGAGTGTGTAACTGTTTGATAGAGAGTGCAGCAAAAGGGAACCCCAAAAAGGCAGAAGATGAGGACGAGATCATCCCATCCAGACTTGATCTCCGAGTGGGAAAAGTGGTCAGTGTAGGAAAGGTATGTTAGATATATTTCAGTCTTTTCCATGTTTTAAGACTGATTTCCAGATTTAATTATAACAGTTTCACTGAGTATTGAGGGTTCATTAAGGGCCACAACAGTGATTTAATGTTTATTGAGTTTCAATTCTTATCTTCAACTCTTACAGCATCCCGATGCAGACACCCTTTACTTAGAGAAGATTGATGTTGGAGAAGAGCAGCCTCGCACTGTCGTGAGTGGGCTGGTGGCTTACGTCCCCCAGGAGGAGCTACAGGACCGACTTGTTGTAGTGTTGTGCAACTTGAAGCCTCAGAAGATGCGGGGGATCGAGTCTCAGGCTATGCTGCTCTGTGCATCTATGTGAGTATCGCCCATATACAAGTTCGAACAAGCACTTTTCAGAAAATTTTTTTGATGTAATAAGGACCGTGGTGTCTGGCTTGCATTTTCGTAGACTTGTTTCAACCTTTTAAATGTATAAAGTACTGGGTGCTAAGACACGTTTTTGTTTTCATTTTATGCAACAGTGATGGTGAGCCCAAAAGAGTAGAGCCTTTGGATCCGCCTGAAGGATCAGCGCCAGGAGAACGTGTCTTCGTAGATGGATATTCATCAGGGACACCAGATGATGAACTCAAGCCAAAGAAGAAGGTGTTTGAAAAGATCCAGGTATGTGAAAGTGAAGTTTAAATCATAATATGTCCCTGTGTTGAGAATGGTGGGCAGGATACTGAGTTTTTTTTACACATCTCTCTGTATCTCCTTAGTTGGACCTGAAGATCTCAGATGACTGTATAGCTCAGTGGAACAAGAAAGATTTGATGACCAAGCTAGGAAAAATCACCTGTAAAACATTAAAGGGTGGCAGCATTTGCTAAATATTCTGTCCCTGATTTCAAAACAACTAATCTATAAAACTTTACATAATAATGGACATCATTCAGGGCTTTACCAAATGGTTACTTCATAATAGTGTCTTTGTTAAACTTTGTTCATCTCTCACATACTGTTATGTCACTTGCTAGAGAAGTATGCTGAAAGCACTTTGTCTCAACACCATGCTGAAACTCTGATTGAACTGTTGTCCATAATGGCCCGTGTTTGGATTAGGTAATACGTGTTACCTTTCATGACTGTTTCTTGTATGACATGACATCACAAGTCACCTAATTTTTCTTTTAATGAAGAGTAAATTAAGGTATGAGCATGTCAAAGTACAGGGAAACAGTAGCTTCTGAGATACAAAATCATAATGATAACCAGACTCATATAAAATAAATATATTCAATGAAGAAGTGTGATGTTTTTCATTTTTGTTTAAAACGGTTAAACAGCTGCTGAAGATATGATGGTTGGTGAGATGACTAAAGAACAGTACATCTGGAGGTTTTGCCTTTCCATGTTGATTAATAGTATGTGCCAATGCTAGTATCTTTGGTAATGTCTGTAGTAAACCGCGGTGAGTATTGTAGCTTATGGTTGAGTTCAAATTAAAATAAAATTCAAATGTTATTTGTCACATAATGTACACAACCATACACAATATGATATGCAGCAAAATGCTTATACGGGTAGTCCCCGACTTACGAACATTTGAGTTACAAATTTCTGCAGATACAAACAAACTTCCAGGTTCAATCACAGAAGTAGCGCACATGTATTTTTCAAAAAAATAGACACTGCAGTGCACCAGATACCAATATTTACAATTACTTTCAATATTTTCAGTGTGTAAGTAAATGTGTAAAATATCTAAAATCCAGTATACTAAAGTGTATGTGGCGGTGCGGGAGAAATGAGTCGGCCTCACTGTTTTCAATGAATCAGTCTGGGAGCATGATCATAGAAAATGGCTGTACTGTAAAGATGTCCTGATGGGAAATAATCTTAATTTCAGAAAATCCTCAACAAAACAGAGTTCACAGTCCAATACAATGGAAAAACAGCTCTGAGACAAAATTGGGTCTGTGATTCCCCTCGTGATTTAAAGGCACAGAGACAACATTTCACTTAGGTGCGATTATGGTTATTGGCCACACTATCGCACTATGGTGTGAGGAAAGGGGAGAGATTTAGTCAAGTGAATTGGTAAGCTTTACATTGTATATTCGTGTCAAAGGCGTATAAGCCTTACTTTGTCAGACTTAAGGACAAATCGGACTTACGAACTTGTTTGTAAGTCGGGGACTAACAGTAAATGCATCACCTCATAGAGCACGATAGTATTGCTTGCTATGACTAAAGTCTCGACAAGAATGATTCACAATAGTACAAATAAAAGTAAAACTATACTTGCAGCCTATGTTTCAGTTAATCACAGTGGATACAAGGGATAGGGGAAAAAATTCTATTTAGTGATTCTTTTGTGTTGCAATTCATGTATCGCCACATTGACTCCAGAATCTTTTTTTTTTTTTTTGGTTTAGTTCTATTTTATCCATAAATGCCTGCATATGAGTTGAGTTAATGTAAAACATTGCTGTTTCTGTAAAATCCTGTAGGTAGTGTGATCTAAACTATTCACACATTTGCAGACAGTACAGTATCTTGTGTGGTTGGAGCAAATAATTTTCTAAGCTTGTAACATTGAATCGGGACATTTATAAAATCTTGGTACTAACAGAATCACAATATACAGTAGATCGAATCAGCATTTAGGTATTTTAATAATATCATATCCAGAAGTCCCTGGTAATTCCCATCCCTAGTTGATACGTATATTTGATACATGTTCAAGTTCATATAATATATAATGACTTTTTTTGCATTTTGTGAGACATTTTGTGAGATATGCTCAAATAATAATTTAAATTTAGGTGGCATCATAATTGTCTATACATACATTGACCTCCAGAACTACTGGCACTGTTTCCCTTTTTTTTCTTCAGAAAAAAAAATCACTAAATGACCACCTGTCCAATTATACAGTATGTCATGGTAGTTGGCACTAGGCATACTGATTTAAATGTCTCCTCAAAGCTGTTAATCTGCAGTCTGACTTGGAGAACTGGAGAAAACCCAGCTGCAGTTTTGAGAAAAAAACAATAGGCAGTGCTATAATACCTCCAATAATAATGACGACATGCACACATCGGAAAATGAAAAAAGATTTGGCACGAAATATTCCAGGGAGATTTCAAAAGAAAAAAATGTGTTTTTCTAATAATTTATTACATTGAATTTCCTCATTTATCTAATTTGTTTAAAGTGGATATTTGTCTAATTTGTTTTTGGGCTATGTAAGTGCTGAAATATTTTTATTGAGTAGGTAGTTTTACAGAATGCTAAAGGGGCTTTAGAAAATTGCTTTTTGCAAAAAGAATCTTTCTTGTAAAAGAAGGTTATATTAAAGGTCGACGTATACATTTGAATGATTAAATTTGAACTAATTCAAATATAGTATAATGAAGATTTCTTTGTTTCCTTGGCAAAAAGAGCTAATACATAATAATTACAAAAAGGATCAGCTATTGGACACATTTTTTTTTTTTTTTTTTAAATATGAGTATCTGTACTTAGAATTTCACAACTGGTGTATCCCTAGTTACATCATCCATAGGCAAGATCTACTGAGGGTGGTGAGGGTGCAAGCAGGGTGCACCATCCAAGTGACCAGAAACGCATCAATAGTAGACCACTGAGTTTAAAAAAAGCATGTTTCAAACCAGGAACTAGTAAACTAGGGCAGCGGTGAATGATTTTCTTGTATTTATCAGGAACCCTGATGCCCACTGTGGTCTAAACCTACATGGTTATATGTTACCAACAGTTGGTAAGTTCAGTTCACAAATGAAGCATGCCTTTGTTCTCTTATTTGTAAAATGATTCATTCCTGTCTAATAAACTCTTGTAGTTTAAGAGAACAACCAAACATTAGATTCAATATATTCAACATATAACCATACTTCAATATAGTATACCATGTGTATGTTATACACACATTATTTACAACCATAGATTTAAAATTAGCAAAATTTCGTCGTTTATCTTAACTTGCTTTTGGTTTGGAGAATTTGCCCTCGCACATGACTTCACCATCAAGAAAGTCCTGTGATTTTCAATGCATGTTGTTACTAATAAATGATATGTAAAGTAAAATAATAATAATAATAAAATAAATTGTTGTTTCCATCTTTCCATTTTGATTTTCCCCCTTTTAAGCAGATCAAGGAATTTTTGTTACACAGTGGAAAAAACAAAAAGGTCAAATTAACAAGAAATAAAAGTCAAAAGATGCATTCAGACCAACAAGTTTCAAAGAATATGAAATTATATTTTACTTGAATAGAGAAAAAATACATTGCATATAATTGAATACTGGAAAATACTCAGTGGTGTTGAAAAGAAGTGGTATAACTTACTAAAATAAGCTTTGAAAGAAAAAATGTAAAAGAGGCTTCATAATGCTAATACTAAATCAAGATTTACCTTGTAAACCAAACATCGGCAAATACTTTAAACAGACAAATATTTTAATGCAACTTGGTTCTCAAAGTGTCAATTCTATCTGTGCTGTAATATTAACAAAATAAGCAGCTATATTCTATCTCAATTTTACAGGGAACATACAGAAATTTTACTGCCTCTGTCATTTCTTTAGAAATGGTTCAGCATTTGGAGCTTGCAAAGTGCTTTTTTTGAAAAAAAAAAGAAAAAAAAAAGAAAATAGTGATAAACATTTTAATGTAATAAATCTTAATCTAGTCTCCCAAGCATGTTCAGAATATACTGTTTTTGAAGCATGTGTATCATGTTATATACAATTATACAGATGCAGGAGGCCAATTCTGTAAGATTCAAATACAATGGATTAATGTGTAAATACAATACATATTTCAAATGTATTAGCATAGCATCAGCCAACCCATATAAACATTATATGGCCAAAAGCATGTGAACACCTCACCATCACATCAATATGTGGTTCTTCCCCTGACTGTTGCTATAAATTTCAAAGCAAACAAATGTATAAGATGTCTTTGTATGCTGTATAATTTCCATTTCCTTTACTGGAACTAAGGGGCTCAGACATGGTCCAGCATGACAATGCCCCTGAGTGCACCCCAGGCCTCCTCCCTGATGATCATGTGGTTAAGTGTATGTAAATCCCCATAGCCAAGGTCCAAAATCGAGTGGAAACCTTCCTAGAAAAGTGAAGGTTATAATGACAAGAAACAAGGAATACATTTAAAATAGAACGTTGAAAGAGCATATACTGTAAGGATGAGATGGTCAGGTGTGTACAAACCTTTGGCCGTGTAGTGTAAACTGAGCATAAACAGTATGCATATTTTTTGGGATGAAGGTCTTTGATCAGCAGTGACTACTACCCATGGAACCACTACATGAAAGATTAACATTGCAGTCAAAGAATAAACTTGGGAATTTACAAGATCTAACTCGACCATTAATAACATGGGGTGGTTTTATAACTTGCAAAGAGAGACAAATTTTATTGTGTAGAAAAATACGCCAAAGCGACAGTAAAGCTTTTGTATCAAAAGAATTGGAACCAAATCCAATGCTTTTTTTTTTTTTTTTTGCATAAATCTGAACACAGTGATCAGGCTAAGGCTTTTACAGTAGAACAGTGGAATTGTCCATGATTGCTACATATTGTCTTTGCTAACTATGTTTTCCTTGTGTTGAAGCATTTCTCAAGACACCGTGTTGTCTTTTCTTGACCTGTAAAAAAGATGTTTACATTTAGACCAAAACCCATCAAATGCATAAAATAACAAATGCAAAAATACATGGATCAAAATGCAACATTGAGTCCGTGTATTTATTCATTTATTTTATTTATTTATTACCTGTGGTGGAGGGCACTCACTGGCCAGCAGGTTGCACTCTGTCAGTCTGATGATTAGATGCTACTCCGTTTTTCTGGATACTTGAAGAGCCCATTACTGCATTCTTAGTGACAGTTCCACCTTTGTCTGATGGACATGTTGCATTTACTGGTTTCTTTGCAACAGGTGGTGGCACCTTGTGATGCTTCTTTGTTCCATTAGTAACCACTGCTTTATGCTGATCAGAAATTTGCATAAGCTCTGCAGCAAGGCTCTGCTTGAGACTTGCCTGGGCCTCTGGAGATGTGGCTGTTTCAATAACAACTTTCTTTGTGCTCTTGGAGAAAATGAAGCTGGCCGTAGAGGCAGGAGACTTACAATCATCCGAGGTCTTAGAGGACAGTACAGGCACATCATTGCTGTTTGCAGTGGGGGGTGGCAAACGAAGACTGGGCCTTGCTGGGAAGCAACTGGAAGACATTGCGGCTGTTTTCATCCGTATAGCCTCTTGAAGGCGCATGGAAGGACCCGGGAGTACAGCAGGGGATGACTTCACTGGAGAGTTTAAGCAAGATTTGCGGATAGGTTTTTGTGGAGTTACTTGACCAGACACAGACAGGTCTTGGTCTGGAGTGGTCTCTGTATTAACTGTACCTTCTTGTGATGAAAGGTTAGCTTGGTCTTCAACATTTACTGTTCGTAGACGCACCATCTGGAGTAGGGAAGGTGTGACAAGGGGAATGTTTGCATCCTCTTTCGGAATAGGTGCACATTTCTGTGTGGCTGAAGGTCCTTTGCATCTGCTGTCTTTACTTAGAAGACTTGTTTGTCTTCTAAAGTTAACTGTGAACTGATCTTCCATTGGAAGCGGAGGTATCATTTTCAAATCAGTAGAGACTGCAGGAGAATTTGATGTTTGCGTTGATAAATCATCGGGTAACATGGCTGGCTGATTTAGAGAATCATGTTGAGGTGGAAGGGGAGTTTCTTCAGGCAGAGATTGTAAAGGTATATCCTGTGATATGGAAGACTTGAGAGAAATTTCAGAAGGTACAGTAGATTGAGAGTCAACTAGATCAATGCCATCTTGTGAAACATTCTCAAAAGATTGTGGTTTGGCATGTGTTTGATCGAGCAATTTTTCATCTGACACATTTGGAATGCTGTCAACAGGTAGAGAGTCATTTAATGTTTTCTCTACTAATGATGTGCTCTGAATAATTTGTGGCTCGGGATTTTTCTCAGTGTCACTGACTATATCTGATAAATCGGGCCCTGGGGATTCTACCATGTAGGGCTCTGACATGATTGTAAATGATTCTTGCATGTCTGGTGGTGGAGGTGGAGGGAAGTCTACCTCATCCTGTCCTTCAAATACCAAGTCTGATGACACATCCATAGGTGGTGGTGGCGGAGGCCAGGAAGGCTCCAGAGTGGGGAGTTCTTTTTCCATCTCAGGCTGTGCTGCTTCCTCTGGTAATAATTCAGAGATTGTGCATACTGAAGATATTTTAGAGAGTGGTAGAGAAGGAGAATGTTCAGGAGGTGGAGATGGAGATGGAGAAATAACAATGGCACTAGGACCTTCTACACTTAAATTAAGTGTGGTTTTGTGTTTGAGGCTCTCTTTATCAGTGGATTGTTTGGCAAAACATTGGTCCTCCATGCCAGTTCTATCGGTCTCTTGGGTTGAAAAGTCAGTCTCTGGCAAACCACCAGTACTTCCATGACATTGCTCTTTTAAGAGTGAAATTTGATTAACCTTATCTGCTGCCTGCAACTTCTTGGAATCTTTTAAACTTTCCTGCTCCCTTCTTTGCTCTTTTGAATTTTCATGCTCTTCCCTTTCATTCGGAGGAACTTGTTCCTTCACTGGCATGGGCATATCCTTTACCTCAGACATTGCTGATTTATTCACTAAGTGGTTTCCATTTGTTTCAACTTCTGAATTCTGTCTTTGCTGAGAAGTATGGTTAGTGGTATCTGCCATGACCTGATTTTTTATCATTAAACTGTCTGTTTGATAACATTTTTCAAGCTCATATATCTTATGGGTACTTGGACTTGGACCACATAAAAGTTCAGTTGTGCGTTCGTTGTGAGCCCAGGTTTCAGGGGGTGGGGGACAAGGTGCTTTTACTTTAGGTGGAGGGGGAATGTTAAACAATTCCCTGAGGGTTGCCGTAGGTGGGGGCGTCACTTTATTTTTCATTGCTGTTACAGGAGGGGAGATCTTTGGTTGCTGTGATTGTGTGGTATGTGTATGTGTAAGCTGACTGGCTGGGTCTGATACATTTGATGACAGGGAAACCAGGGATGATGAGACTGACACTGCAGGTGAAAGACGTGTCCCTGTCCTCTCTGGCTTTGGAGGCTTCAATTTCTGCCTACCTGGAGAGGTGGGACAGATGTCTTTCGAAGAATGGGTGGGTGTTCCACTTTGACTTGAGTATCCACTTGAAGGTGATAGTGTTCTTTCAAATACATCCTGTGGGGAAAAGTTATTTGATTCAGATTGAGCTTCAGTAGAGTCTTGAACTGGTCTGTGTGGACGGGCAATCAAGTTAGAGTCATTGAAAAATGGTGATATTGGAGACTTGGTAGAGATATTGTCAGTGTAGGATGATGTAGGATCCTCTTTTGTATTGAGATCTGCATCTGGTTGCGTGCTGTTAGATGCTTGGTATTTAGAATTTTTTGTGCCTGCCAATTCTCTTGGTGTTTGCTTAAGGTTTTCATGATGTAAAGAGTATGTCCTTCTTGGTGGTGCTGGTGGTAGTTTAGCCTTCGTTACTGACAGATTACGAGAGAACCATCGACTGTTTTGGGTATCCTCCGCAACATCGCTTAGTTCCCCTTGCTCCTGTCTCTGACTGCCTGCTTTACTGGTGGAACTTGACCAACTGACTGAGCTCTTAAGACTTACCTCTTCCTCATTTGAATCTGTGACTTCCCTCATGCTGTTTGTTACATGTGAAGATGACATGCTTCCTTTGAAGGAAGTGGTGGAAGGGTGGGAGACAATAGTCTCAGAAGATTGTGTATGACTCCATTTAGAGCTGGTGAAATTTGGTTCATCATGTGTACGACCTCCCGAACGTGAAGAAGCTGGACTTGCAGTTGCTAAGCTGCTTTTGCTTACTGCCCTTACACTCCGCTGATTGCAGCCTCTATCAATTTCTATCACATCTATTGCACAAGGTAGGATTGCGTTAGGAATAATTGTGGATAGATAGGTAGCCTGTGGTGAGATAGACATCACAGGACCTTGTGGTTCTTGCAAGAGGGCAGATGAAGTTGTGATTCCTGGTACAGCAAGGGACCTTGGTCTCTGGGACATTTGTGTTCCAGATTTGGTGTTTAGAAGGAAGTCGTCTCTGTAGACAGCATGTATGTGGTGCCTGAGAAGTTGATCATCTCTGGAAACCTGGAGGGCTTCAATATCCTGTAGGTGTACACGTGCCCCTTCATGATTTGTTATAGGCACCTCTCCATCAATTCGTGGGATTATGACTCTACCAGATGAATCATCATCTTCATCAGTTGGGAGTTGTAGTAAAACTTTCCTCTCCATACCTGTGTTGAAAGTTTATAAAAATTTTCTATTTATGGTTTCAAAACAGTTTTTAAATTAGTTGTTGGATAACATACCTAGTTCTTTCTGAACCTGTTGTGGTATGCCCATAATTGTTGTTCTTCTACTCCTTTTTCTGGGGTTGTCCAGCCTCTTCACAGGATTCAAAGGCTTAAATGTTGAACCTAACACGTGTTAGAATATATACAATACATTAACACATGTAATGAAATTAAATACAACGAAATAAATCGGTTATTCCAATTCGTACTACTGTTACGTTCTCTTTTTTTCTTTTGATTGTTTAGAAGGCATAGGAAAATTTTACATAACAACATGGTGCTGACACAAAATAATCAGTTTGGGGTTAATGACATTCTGCTATTGGTCAAGGCTGTAAGACACCAATAATCGTTGATTATTTTTACATAACCATGCAGCTCGTTATGATTTATGACTTATAAAAAGCAGTGCATGTACACAACCTTGACGTGTTATCACAGGCCTTGAGGAGACTGAAGAAACTGTTGACACTGATGTAATGGAGTGGAGAGGAGTGCTGTCATAGCTCAGATGTCCATCTCTTTCTTCACAGTTGACATTATTTTCTTGTTGTGCTCTTAGCGTTGACTGGACAAGAACCAAACCAGTAAGACAAATATAAAATGACTTCTTAAAAAATGTTAATAAAAAGTTGTGCTCTGTTTAGATGGAAAGAAAACTTACAAAAGGCTGATTATCCTCATGGTCCCTTGCAGTGTTAAGCTCTGTATTCAAAGGTGGGAAAGCATGCACATCACCACTCAGTTTCACTCATTGTGTATACTTTAAGCTAGTATATAAAAATTAAGGATTTCAATTATTACAGTTGTATAAGATGCTCACCCTCCTGTTGTAGTATCTTAAGGCCTTCTTGGGCTTCAGTGTGCAGATCTTCCAGATACTTTGGCCTGCTACCTTTAATGAACACATTCTCCTGGAAATGTTGTGAGGCTGTGTAATGTACTGTCAGTTTTGTCTGCTCTTCTTGCTTTTGTCCAGCTGGAGAGAGTGATAGAGAAAGTAGCGTGTGTTAGATATCAGTGAAATTCTCACTCTCACTCACTCATCATCTATACCTCTTTATCCTGTAAGCCAGGTCGTGGGGGGCCTGGAGCCTTTCCCAGGAGACTTAGGGCCGGAGACTGGGTACACTCTGGACTGGGTGGAAATCTCCTGATGATATCAGTGAAATTATTCTCTATATTCAATTAGACATGCTCACAACCACCTAATATTTGGATGGAAAAAAATGTGCTCAACCCAATCAGGCTCATCGACCTGATGTTTTTTTTTTCTTGTATCGGTTGGTTGGTTGGTAATGAGCTCAGGTAGGGATCTGTGAGAAGTTTAGTTAACATGTTCTTCCTATGTCCACATAGATTTTCTCTGGGTTCCCCAGGTTCAGCCAACTGATAAAAACTGGTCGACTAGGCTAAATTGCCCATAAGTAGCTTTGAATATGTGAGAATGATGCCCTGCCATAGACTTGCATGCTATCCAGGTTCAAGTCCCCTGCGTTTGTCCAGTGTTTCTGTCATATTCTTTGGATCCCACATGATTCTAATCAGGCTGATTCTGTTCCAAAAGATAAATAAATGAAAGTTTCATGATGATATACTGTATATTTTACAATGTTGGGCAGTGGTGGCTCAGTGTGTTCAGGCTCTGAGTACCTTCTTGGTTCCCACTGTTGGGCCCTTGAGCAAATCCCATAACCCTGTCTGCTCCAGGGGTGCCGTATAATGGTTGACCCTGCGCTCTGATCCCAGCCTATTAACAAGAAGCTGGGATATGTGAAGAATAAATCATTTCACTGTTCAGTAATGTATGTGTGACCAATAAAGCTGAACTTAAAAAATTACAATTACATGGATAATAATCCTCGATACTCGAAGCTAACCTGCCTAGTAGATCCTGTTGACCTTTAATGATTTAATCACAGATTCAATCACTGATACTTCATTTATGGTTCTGGTTATGCTAATTGGAAATAAGACTGTAATTAAATATGCATACTAGAAGAGTAAATAGACATTATCGTTTCTTAATCAGTATAGCAGTCTGGTACTACTGGTGCAACAACACTGTGCTGTGCTTCCTGACTGCTAGGTGACAGTTAGTGGTACAATAGCGAGAAACATAAAACTTCAAGTTGACCTTTGAACACTGTCTAGGAAACAGTAAGAAGCTTCATACTGGTTCCCCCTATCAGCTTCCTAATGTCCCCCTGAGTACCTTAAACTCTTGGTGAGAACAGAAATTCAGCTCTTGTCCTTGTGAAGGCATTGGGACGCAAACCTAAAGAAAGGCTTTTACTTAAAAGGGAAGTTTCCCTAACTGAAATCCCTTCAGCTTTTTATTACAGTCTCTGACCGTCTACCGGGCATCGACTTTTAAGTGCCTGGATTAGCGGCTTCCCCAAGGGGGTGTCAGGTAACTTTAACTGTGAAGACAGTGACTCCAAAACTATGCAGAGTTTAAAAAAAAAAAATGGTCTACTGCATGAGCCAAACTAGGGTAAACAAGGATATCACAACATTATTGTGACTATATTCCATGTTAAAGCTTCGAAAAGACTTCCCGAATTGGCAAATCCAGTTGTCTTTGAGGAGCCAAGAAAACAGTAAGGTGAAAGTTTAAAAGCTTACATATCCTGCTTCCAAACATTTTGCCTCAGTTTAATGATAAAATACTAAACTATACAGATGTTTAGAGACGATTAGAAATGATTAGAGATATGCATTCATCACATTCCATTCATATGATCAGAATGTAATTGTTCCAATCATGAATAAGACAAAGAAATTAAGTCACCCCAGAAATTCTAATGAATTATGATAAATTATTATAGAATTATGAAATATGAAGAAACTACTCCCATATTAAAATTACACTTATTTATTTTTCTAATCAAACAAGCCTTATTTTTCTTATAAAATAGTTTTTTTGTCCAGATTCCTTAGAAAGAATATAATGACAACAAACCCAAATTTTGCAACAATATAGAACGTTTCTATAGAATGTTCATCTAGTTTCAAAAGTTTTAAACTTAATTTTTTTTCTTCAGTTTTTCAATTAGTTTTTCTTCTCTACTCACCCTTCTTCTTGAAGACTGACAATAGCGATCGGAATTTTTTACCCAGAAAAACCACCATCCTTTCCTTGAGACAAAAATCTACAACTTGATCACTGTACTGAATGCCAGAATATTCAGGAAAAGTCCACCTATAAGGCTGACTGCTTTCAGCATCATGACAAAGTGTAAACTGCAGATACTAGAAAGGATGTCTGAGGTGGCTGATTTGCAGCAGACTGATGAAGGATAAGGCCAAGTGAAAACAATACGAGCTGCTGCTTGGTTTCAATCCCAGTTGCCGCCCTGCCCTCCCTCATTCCTCTAAACAACTCCCTCTTATTTGGTCCCACACAACCACCACTGGACCACTGAGGGGTTTGGCTGCGTTTACTCCTTTGATCACTCTAACTGAACTTGGGATCTGATTTCCAACTGAAGAACCAGGTTTATTTAACCTTTGTGGTTTAATCTATAAACTCCATATGTGTATGTTCTTGGTTAGTTCATGGCTACGCTTTAACATTTTTTTTTCATTCATTATTTAATTCTTTGGTTTCTAAAAGCTTTGATTCAGAGTGTAAAAGACCTATTTGTTTCTTAGATATTTGGTTTAAGTCCCCCCCTCCAAAAAAAAAAATAAAACCCTTCCCAACAGTGTTTGACTGATGGCACTTAGTAACCTAGTAACCCAGTGTAAGGATCTATCCAATGACAGAAACTTCAAAGCACTTTTGTTTAAATTAGTGCATAGTGATAATTTTATGTTTTGCAAGTTAGGAATAATAAAGGAATTTCAATGAGAGTGTCAGAGCTTTGTTCACCATCACCCAATACAATTTTCCATATGATGCATCTCTGCAAGTGGTACAGCTGTGGTTTACTTTACCCCAACAGCAGGGGTACACTGTTGAACCATTTATCCACCCTCCCAATGCCTGTTTTGCTGCACAGACACTGGTTTTGGCACTGGTTTGGGATTCGAGTGCATTTGGCGCAGAAAAGGCACACCATTTCGAAAAGATATACAAAAGGAGTTATTTGGGTTGGTGTGTTGCCAACTCGTGGTTTATCCGGGGAGTTAATCCTTTTGGCCTACGTGCTGTTTTTACTGCCTCACCTCCCACTGCAATCTCACACTTCTCACATCTCTCTCTTCACCTATAGCATCTATTTAGGCATCAGTGTGGTTGGTGTTGCCCCACTTCACTATCGTCCTTCAAGCAGCGTCTTCTACACTCAGAAAGACGACTCCTGTAACAACCGTCACTCGTTATACTAAGATGATAAAAATTGCTTTGCTTGATATGCAATATGGTGCAGTTATACAGTATGTACAGTATATAATTGTTTAGAGTGGAGGTCTGCATTATTGATAAAGACTGGGGAATCCACGGTTGGTGTTATTGTTGAAAATTTAAGCCAAGACACAACACATGCAAATTGTCTGCCTCCTGTTGCTGTTGTCCCTTCATGCCGGCCCAATAAATATTTATCAGGGATCCTAAAGCTACCATCTGGCACATGATAAAGGGTGTGAGGCATGTGTATGAGACCAGCAAAGATATCCCAAGTTTCTATACACAGCCAGGTCCACACAACAGTCTTTGCAAATGACCCACAGGGGCTATTTTATGCTAAATTACTTGGCTGTGGCTCACTCAGAACTCTATTTTTTAAACAAAAGAATAAAAGTTAATAAAAGCTATATTGCAAAAACAATTGAGGACTGTTAAGTTAAGGACCATAATATTTACTGAACTGCCTGAAGTCTTAATAATATCAACAGGTCCAGGATTTACAGTACCAGTCAAAAGTTTGGAGACACCTTCTACTAATAATTTTTTTTTTATTGTTGTTGATTTTGTCTTGGGGTTTATTCTCTGGTTTCTAGAACAATACTGGAGATTTCGCAACTATGAGATAAGAACAGTATTGTCAAGTGCATTTGCAAAACCCATTAATCACCATGGCTCTCATTAATCATTAATCATCTCTCAACTGGTTCTCATGAAGACCATTCCAGGAAAGCAAAACCAAAACTTACCTCTGCTGCAGAGGAGATGTTCATTCAGAGTCACCAGTCTCAAAAATCACCAATCAACAGCACCTTATATGTGCACCTTTATGAATGCTTTAATAGGTGGCACAGTGGCTTAGTGGATAGACACTGTCGCCTTGCACCTCCTGGTTCCGGGTTCGATTCCTGCCTCGGGTTTGTGTGCATGGAGCTTGCATGTTCTCCCTGTGCTTGGTAGGTTTCCTCTCACTGTCCAAAGTCATGCAGATTAGGCTAATTGGCGTTCCCAAATTGTCTGTAGTGTGTCAATGAGCGTGTGTGCCCTCCATCCAGGGTGCACCCTGCCTCTAAGTCTCCTGGGATAGACTCCAGCCCCCCTGTAACCCTGTATACAGGATAAAGTGGTATAGATGATGAAGGCTTTACAGAACATACTGTAAGTAGCTGACAATATCTCAATATCAACTGTTCAAAGGAGATTATTGCATATTCTGGATTGTTTTAAAGTGTAGAAAGAAATAAACATCTGGAAAGTCCATGGATTTAGAAGGGGTGTCCAAACTTTTAACTGGGAATGTATGTTTTACTGTAGCCATTTTTCCAGACCTTTTGCATTTTAATCCAAAGCAGTATCTCAAATGGCACTGGTGGCTTAATGGTAGGTGTTTCGCCTGGGTTTGCTTCCCAGACAGTACCCAAACCCCAGCCACTGGATGCAGTGCTGGTCCCAAGCATAAATAAAGGGTTGCGTCAGGAAGGCCATCCGACCCGGATAGTCTGCTGTGGCGACCCCTTGCCGGGAGCAGCCGAAAGACCATAAACAACAATCCTAAGCATTATCTCACACATTTGTAAAGGTTAACTTCACCTTATTTGGCAAACAAATTGCTTCAGACATTTAGATTATGATTGTAACATGGGTCCGTGTTCCCTTTTAAGGTGCTGGTGCAACTTCCAGCAAAATAGTTGTCCCTGTACTGCTCACAACTTTTTTTAAACTGGAAATGCTCCAGAACCTACTGTTTTATACTGTAGAAGTGAACCTGTTCATCTGCTTAGAAGTAGTTCTTTACCATGATAATGTGCTGAATGTGTAGGTATGTCATGCAGTTATTACTTATCATAACTTACATTACTTTGAAGTTAAAATTAAAATTCAACTGCTGTCAGGGTTGTAGTAGATGATCTAATTTAAGCACTAAGTTTTCATTTTAAGAGGTAATTTAAAAGTCTAGACTGAGGTCTTCTTGAGTCTAGACAAACTTCACACAAAAGTGCAACGTTTCAAGGTTGATATGTGGTTTAGATTACATGTTGTCTGTTACTAACATAACTTTGTTAGGAGATGTCCACCAGGTGGTACTACTGTTCAAATTTTTAAGACCTCTCCAGTGGACGCAGTATGTTAAATTATCTCTTGCCTTGTGTTTATGGGACTGGGATGGAATTTGAGTGGGCTTTTTTGACTGAACAGGCCAGATCCTTTTCTTGACAAAAATCTGTCTAATTTATTGTATATACTGTAGATATGCTCTTAAGTAAAGGAAACAGCTTGAGAAGTTTGTTTATCTTATAATAAGTGGGATTGGAGGACAGACAGAATTGAATTGTATTCCTTTGGTGCAACATTTAACCAACTTTTCCGTATCTGATGCATATAACCCTTACATAAGCATGTACACTCAGCTTTCATCAAATATTCTGTATATACTGTAAAATCCATTATTTTTATTATGAGCAACAGCATTTACCAGAAAAAAAGTATGAAGTAAAAGGTCTAAAAAAAAAAAAAGGTCTGGTAAAAGGTCTGGAGTTCACCTTCCCATGAGGGAGTGTTGCTGAGATTGAGGCAGTGGGATAGAGAAACATCTGCTGGTGATGAAAAGAAGCCAGATGAGCTCTGACTTTGAGCTCATCACAAAGCAGATCTCCACCCTCTCACGACCTCGCCTGGAAAAATCCCAATCCATGAGCACATAGCGTTAGCACATTGTTCTAAGAACCTCAAATTCCAGTGTATTTTACATTTACAGACATGCCCTCTCCCCTGCACCGGAATAGCACTGGAGGAGAATCTGGTGTGCGTATCAATAGCTAGTTAATGCACCACTGAGAAACATATGATACCTTCTATTTAGGACATCATGCACTCCAAGAAATCATTGAATACTCTATATGCCAGGTAAAGACATTTTACGTTTTAAACTTCTTCGTTTGTTTGTGTCATAATGCATCTTTTATCTGTTTCACTGTACTGCATTTTGACCTGAAACAGTGTTCTTAAATAATACAAAAAATATATATTATTCCAAGATATTAACTTCTGGATTTCAGTCATCTCCTAAATATTTTTTATGTGACAACATAAACCATGTTGAACAAGACAGTAATGTTAAAAGCAAATCCCAGGCTCATAGGAGGAGACATATTGCACATATCAGGGCAATATTCCAATACCTAAGGGACGGATGAAGTATCTCTGACCTAATCCATCCTCCACAGTGTCTGTATAGTAATACTGCTCAGTCATCAGGCTTATTTTAGTTTTCAGCCTGCTGTATAGCAGCACACCCAGTTATTATCAGTACAAAAGTAGAAACATAATGCTAATTCTATTCCTCCAAAACCAACATGTTTAAGGCAGAAGGTTTTCTAACTAGATTTTCTCACTAATATTAATACCTCCCTCCCCCACTTATCGTCTATACCGCTTTTTCCTTTATACAGGGATATTGGGGGGGGGGGGACTG